>JAUAME010000010.1:1200000-1800000 GCA_030820535.1 Quercus parvula | reverse complement strand
TTGAAGGACGGAGATAGTAACACTAAATTTTTTCACAATAGAGCTACTTAAAGAAATAAGCAAAACTGCATCCTAGGTTTGGAGGACGAAAATGGTGTATGGGTGGAGGATTAAGGCCGAATAGGTAACTTAGTGGAAGACTATTTCTCCAACTTGTTCTCAACCTCAAACCTGACTAGATTTGATGAGATTTTAGCGGGTATTCTACCTACGGTCTCTGAGGAAATGAATCTTGGCCTTAACCAAAACTTTATTGCTGAGGAAGTTCATGCAGCTATTCATCAAATGGCACCCGTTTCAGCCCTCGGACCTGATGGCATGTCTCCTATCTTCTATAAGTCATTTTGGCACATTGTAGGAGAGGATGTCACCAAGGCAACCCTTGCAATTCTGACTGAAGGTACTGTTCCTGAATCTATCAATTGAACTTTCATTTTATTGATCCCAAAAGTAAAAAATCCCAAAAAAGTTTCTGATTTTTTACCTATTAGCCTTTGTAATGTTTTTTATAAGATTATTGCTAAGGTGTTAGTTAACTAGTTGAAGATAGTATTGCCTCATGTTGTCTCTGAATCTCAGAGTGCTTTCCTATCTAGAAGGCTAATTACTAATAATGTGCTTGTCGCCTTTGAGACTCTACACTACTAAAAACAGAAAACACAAGGAAAGTTAGGTTACATGGCTCTCAAACTTGACATGAGCAAAGCCTACGATAGAGTTGAATGGAAATTATTAGAGAAGGTGACGATTCATTTAGGGTTCTTGGGTAGCTTTGTGTCTACCATTATTTCTTGCATTAAATCTATTTCCTATGCCGTGCTCTTCAATGGTGAACTCGTGGGGCATATCAAACCAACTAGGGGTCTACGCCAAGGCAATCCTTTATCCCCATATATGTTCCTTTTGTGTGCTATTGGCCTCCAAAGGCATCTCCATAAAGTTGAATCAGAGGGTGCAATCCGAGGGGTTTCTATTTGTCGTAATGGGCCACGTGTATCTCACTGCAGACGACAGTGTTCTTTTTTGCCGAGCAAAGAAGCATAGTGCCAAGTTATTCTAAACTTGTTGGCTACTTATGAAAGAGGTAGCAAGTAGAAAATTAACAAGGATAAAACCAATATTTTCTTCAGGTCCAATACTCACCAAGATGTGCAAGACCACATTCAACAACTCCTTGAAGCATTAGAAATTTTGAAAAATATTTGGGGCTTCCAGCCCTTGTGGGTAGAGGGAAAAAACAGAGTTTCTTACTTCAAAGAGCGAGTGTGGAAAAAACTCCAAGGGTAGAAGGAGAAGCTCCTCTCCTAAGTTGGTAGGGAAGTGTTGATTAAGTCAGTGATACAAGCCATCCCAACCTATGCCATGAGTTGCATCAAGCTTCCAAAGGGGCTGATTCATGATTTGGAGACCATGATTCGGAAATTTTGGTAGGGTTATAGCAATGAGGGGAGGAAAATTCATTGGGTTACTTGGGAACGTTTGTGTGAGGCCAAAGAAAATGGTGGGATAGGGTTCAAGGAGATTGAGAAGTTTAATGAAGTTTTGTTAGCAAAACAAGTGTGGCACATGATGCATAACTCTGACTCCTTATTTTATAAGGTGTTCAAGGCTAGATTTTTTCCTGATTATTCCATTTTAGAGGCCAAAGATTCTGCAATTGGCTCCTATGCTTGGAAGAGCATCCTAAGTGCAAGAGATGTTATCAAAAAAGGCTTGGTGTGGCAGGTTGGGAATGGGCAATCTGTATGCATTAGGGAGGATAAATGGCTGCCTGACCAAATATGTAAATTTGTGATTGCTCCACCCCCTTCTCTACCCCCTGAAGCCAAGGTCAGCCTCCTTATTGATCCTGAGCCAGTTACTTGGAAAGCAGATCAAGTGCAGCAATTGTTCATGCCTCATCAAGCCAAGTTGAAGCTTAGCATTCCCCTAAGTGCTAGACTTCCTCCGGATCACCTAATTTGATCTCAAATGCCAACGGGAATGTTTACTACCCGTAGTGCTTATTAACTGTTGGCCAATTCTGCTATGGCTAATAGTGTTAGTAGCTCTAACACAAACCCCTAAAAGAAATTTTGGAGAGGTCTTTGGAAGCTACAAGTCCCAAACAAAGTGAAATTATTTGCTTGGAGAGCCTGCAACAAAGCCTTGCCTACAATGGATAATTTGGCTCGACGCCACATTGTTGATTTAAACTTGTGCCCCATCTGCTAGTCTGGTGCTGAGGATCCTTTGCATGCTTTTTTGGGCTGTTCCAAGGTGGAAAAGGTGTGGAGGGATCATGTTTGGTTTTGCCAAGCAGTCTCCTCCCCACCAATTGATTTTACTAACCTGTTGTCTAGATTTTTGCAAGTAACTAATGATAACAAGGCTGAATTATTCATTTTCATGGCGTGGGGCCTCTGGAATAGGCAGAACACTCTGAGGATTGGCCTACCATCCCTATCGTTGGACATAATTGGACCACAAGCTGCAAAGCTGCTGCAAGATTTCATCAATGCACAGGAGGATCAGTCCATATGCAATCCAACGACTTCTCCAAATTCCTGGTGCCCTCTGAGCTCCTTGAGTTTCAAGGCAAATTTTGATGGTGCTATCTTTAGCAATTCTCACTCGATTGGTGTAGGAGTAGTCATTCGCAATGAAAGTGGCAAGGTGGTTGCTGCTATGACCGAGCGCACCCCTCTTCCTAATTTAGATGTTGAGGTTGAAGCAATGGCGTGCAGACGAGCGGTGAAGTTTGCATATGAAGTTGGTATTCAAGAAGTTATCTTTGAAGGTGATTCGTTGACTGTGATCCCAGCATTAAACAATGGTGCTGCAAGTGAAGCTCCATATGGCAACCTGATTGACGACATTATCATTCTTGCTTCTCATCTATCAAAAGTTGAATTTTGTCATGTTAAATGCTCTTGTAATAGGGTAGCTGATGCTTTAGCAAAAAGAGCCAAAACTGGATATGTTTTTCAGGCATGGATTGAAGACCTGCCAATTGACATTGCTTCCTTGGCTAACTTCGACGTTCATTAAGTTCATTTGTTATTCGGTTTGTATTGTTCTTATAAGAGCCCCAGGCTTTGAGTCTGGTTTCTCCAAAAAAAAAAAAAATCCGGGTTTCTACTAAAAATTATGTTTTACCATCTCAAAAATTGCTTTATCATTATACCATACCATTTTACAATACACCTAACATCCAAACTTTTATTTTACCATACTACAGATTAAAATAATATAAAGTAAAATCAAAATAATATAAAAATATTCTTACTTCTCTCTCTAATCTCTGTTTCTCTCTCTCTTAACCACCCACCACAGTCACCACCACCACGCCATCACCACACCACCACCAAACCAACCAATCTGAATCCAAAATCCAAAGTCCAACCATGCGGAATCCAAAATCCAACCAAAGTCCAACTAATCGAATTTACCCCATCATAAACCCCATTGAAACCCACGCACAATCAAAACCCACTCACCTCTGCCATGATCCACCCAATCTCGCCACGCCGTGACCATGCCTATCTCCACCACGCACGACACCCATGCCGATCTCCATTTGACAAAACCCACGCCAATCTCGACCCACCCCGTTAGGACCACGTTGCTGAACCACTAGATAACGTTGGACCCACGACCATGCCAAAAAAAAATGAACCACCATGAGAGAGATGTGAGACCGAGAATGTTTTGTCAAGGGAGAGAGAAGATGAGACAATAAAGAGAGAGAAATAGGTAGATATTTGTAGGTGAGAATAAAAAATTATTATTTGGTTTTACAATGCTACTACATTACCATCATAAATTTATGATGGTACTGTAGCAGTATTGCAAATTTTTTTAGGAACAGAAGATCGAGTAATGGCGTTTTTTGTGCTTGAATGGTAAAATAAGGCAACATATGGCATATAGCATGCCAGGTACTAATGCTCTAATGGATAAGTTTTGTCCTTACTCAAGGGGAAAAATAGGTATTATCACACTCTATGATGCATCTCTAAAGCAATTAAACATTTGAATTCTAACCAAAAGAATTCGAAAAGAAACAAAGAGGATTTTTTTTTTCAGTCCTTTAAAAATATTATCTTCCATCTATCCCTGTATGTGTGTTTATTTATCCTTAAAATAAATAAAAATAAAAAAGAGGAATTTTTTTTTCTACCCTGCTTGCATAGAAAGAAAATATATTGCCAATCCTAAAAAAATATGGATCTTTCAAAGTTGCAACTGTTTCATTAAAATTAAGACTCTAATTAACTTAAAGTGAAATTCTTAAAGTCTTTAAAATTTATTATATTATATTAATTGTGTTTGAAAAACTAATTAGTCTACATTAACAAATTAATTATTCCTACATTCAGTTGCTAATGTAGAAGCCACGGCTACTGTGCGAGCTGTCAATTTTGCTTTGGATCTTAGCCTTACATCAATTATGATTGAGGATGACTTAGAGATCATCATCAAAGCTCTTTACATTGAAGATGAATCCTTCTCATCCTATGATCACCTTATTGTCGAGGCCAAATTCTATTTGGCTTCTTTTTCTTCTTTTCAATTTTCACATATCTGTAGACATGGTAATAACATTGCTCATAAGCTTGTTAAACATGTTACTGATTTTCAGGTGTGGATGGAGGATGTTTCACCAACACATCAACTCTATTCTCCTAGTTGATTTTGGTTAGGATTTCTTTTATCCAATAAAACGGGCTGATTGTATTCTTAAAAAAAAAAAAAGTAGTAATAGCTAATATATGTTTATAACTTTTAGTATTATTAATGTGATAAGATCTAACCCACTCATTTAATAATGTGGGGTAAGAATATAAAACATTGATGTTTTATATGATAATAGTTAATCAAATATAATAATAGTTAATAATTGTTTATAACTTTTGGCATTGTTAATATTTAATGTTATAACATCTATTCCACTCATTTAATAATGTATGGCAACATTGATGACACTTTACGATCACACTCATTTTCATTTAGAATTTATCGCTTAATCAAATATAATAATAGTTTTTTTTAGGGGAAAATATAATAATAGTTAAAACTTGTTTATGGCTCTTTTTTTTTTAAGAAACAAACACATAAGAATATTAAACATGATAATCCTTTATAGTATAAAGAATATACTTAATTTTTGTTTAGACTTTACTCAAAAAAGAAGAAGAAGAAGATAATAATAGTTACTCATTGTTTAATGTTTATGACTTTTACTATTATTAACGTAATAGAATGTAATTCACTTATTTAATTAATAATAGTATACGGTAAAAATAATCAAAGAAGATAATAATATATGATGAGAATGTTAATCATTATAAGGTTATACTTGTTTAATACTTTTAAATGTTGATGATGCACCAAGTTAGGAGTCATGAGCAATACTTTATGTATAAGCTAATTAAAAACCAAAAAACCATTGCGTAAGTAATACCTAATTAAGAGACATATATCCGTTTTGGTCGTCACAAACCTACCCTGCACTAACCGAGGATTATAATATATACTAATATAGATTATAAAAAATAATACTACTAATTATTATTTTTACTAATTCCAAAGCATCACGACACGTCACAGTCACCACTTTGACCTATTTGGTATTTTCCATCAATGAACTTGCTATTTCCAAAATCTCCTCTGATTGGAAGTAGCAAAATCCTATTTCTAGAATAACACACCAACCAGCTCCACCACCTCCCCAAAAAGTGCGTGCCCACCACTCCTTAATCATAAACACAACCCCACACTTTTCCTTTCTTTTGGGATAGCATCCTCACCATTCAAATTTTCAATTAAAAATATTATAAATCTAAAGATAAAATAATAATAATAATATGCTTGGTAAAGGATTCACTGATTATAGTTATATGTGATAATTTTGATAAATTTAATTGGATTTGAATTTATATTGTCCACTCCATTAATTAAGAACTCCATCTCATTATTTAGATTAACTATTATACTCTTCTCAAAAGAGAAAAAGAAAAAGATTAACTATTATACATATTAGTCTCATCACATGCGCTCCACACGTGTGATGAGGCTTTTTTATTTTTTTTAAATAAGTTGAACGTAGTTTTTCAATTTGAATTTATCTATTATTAATGAGGTTACATCGAAAGAGATTTTCAAAAAACTAAAATTTAGGATTTGAAATGGAGCAAACTGTTTGGTTTAGTGTGTGCTAGTTTTTAAGAAAAAAAATGTATTAAACGTGTATTATATATATTTAAATAGAGAGTGTTAATTTTGAGGACAAAATTTTCTCTGGTAGTTTTTCTTTTTGTTTTTTAATTTTGTTGAATTACAATTTTAACCATATTTTTTATTTTTTAAGAATATAGATTATCTAATTTGATTATATGTATTTTTGACATTTGAAAATGCTGGATTAGTGAATGCATTGACAAATTGGGAAAATTACTTCACTAAGGTGAGATTAATTTCTGATGATAGGCAATTCATGCTAAAATTTGAATTGATTTGATTTCAAATTGTGAGCTTGCAAAGTTTTCCAGCAGAAGGAAGAGCCACATGCACGGAAAGAGGAGTGTCATTCCTCTTTGCTACCCATTGTATAAACAAATATTTATCAATAAATCATAGATATTTGTCTTTAATAAAATCAATACAATAATTTAAATTATGATAATTAAGTTTAATCCAACTTAAATTATCTTAATGATTAATGTGAGTGTAAACACTTATTAAATAAAGAAGATTACCAATTTTCACAATTATGGATTATAACTCAATTGTTTTTATATAGTATATAATCGTAAGTATGAAGTTTTGATATTACATCGTTTTAAATCAAAGAAAAAAGATTATGACTTTAAAATGAATAAAAGTTTTGATATCATATCACATAATTTTTATCTTAATGATTAAGTTTTGATATCACACCATTTAACTTTAAATTTTAACGTGTTGGACCCTCGGTTCTCACAATGGCATAAATTCATGCATTAAATTTGAAAAATAAATTCTTTGTATTTTGTGTTGAATAACTTATTTGGCACCAAAATTAAGAAGAAATTAGAGACACATGGCGTGAAATTGGACACTAATTAAGGATTCTAATTGGATTTTCTTTGAATTTTGACTTTATATATATCTTTCTATTTTTTCTTCTAAAAAAAAGAATAGTTTTAATGTGTTGGACCCGATGGTTTTCACAATGATGTAAATTCATGTATTTAAATTAAAAAAAATTAACTTCTCATATTTTGTGTTGAATAACTCATTTGGCACTAAAATTAAGAAGAAATTAGAGACACATATAAAAAATTGGACACTAATTGAGAATTCTAATTAGATTTTTTTTGAACTTTGACTTTATTTATTTATATTTATATATGAGAAATCTTTAAGTTTTAGATCTCTCGATTCTTACAATGGTGTAAATTAATGTATTAAAATTAAAAAATTAATTTCTCGTATTTTGTATTGAATAACTCATTTAGCACCAAAATTAAGAAGAAATATATGGTACAAAATTGTATCCTAATCGAGTATTCTAATTGGATTTTATCTTTGACTTTATATATATATATATAAATTCTATTTCACTTTTTTTTTTCTTCGTACCACGGGCCTTAAGGGAGAGTGAGAGGTTACACACTTACATCAAAACACTATTTGCACCTTTTATTTTTCATTGGGTTAACAAGAAAAAAAAAGTATTACTCACACCTACTACTTATTCACATTGGCATTTTTTTTTTTTGAGTATCTTGGCATCATGTTGTTGATGCATACACATCAAACCCAATATTGCAAATTACCAGTTTCAAATTCAGAAAGCCCCAAATCCAATCCCAGCATTCAAAGATAAAGACAAAGACAAAGACAACAACCACCAACAAACTCAAACTGTCCATAAATTCTTCAGTTCTCACAAAATCAAACCTGAAAAAGTCCATTCTCCACCATTACCACACACCCACATCAGTCAAGAGTCCCATATCAAACACGATAAACAGAATTAGAGAACCTTTCACTATCACATTTCACACATTAACCAAATATACCAAAATTTTTTCACACTTTTCACACATCAAAAAACAAAAAAACAAAACACAAAAGCAAACCCATTTTTCCAACCTATCTCAGATTCACTTTCAGAAAACAAAAAACACAAAAAAAAAAAAATCAAAAAACAAAACCAAACCCACCTCCCAAAACACAAAAACAAACCAAACCCAGAAAACCAAAACACCCAAATGGTTATGATGGGAGCTGAAAAACGATGGCTTTTCACTCTCTTCATAGCCGCATTACTCTCTCTCCTCCTCCTCCTCTTACTCACTTCTCTCTCAACCTTCACGTCCCCAAAGCCCTTCCCTTCCACAATCCACCATGGCTCTCACTACCCTCCTTCCTTCGCGTACTTCATCACCGGAAACAGCAACGACGGCGACCGGATCCTCCGGCTACTCCTCGCCGTCTACCACCCGCGCAACCGGTACCTCCTCCACCTCTCCGCCGAGTCCGCGGACGAAGAGAGGCGCCGCCTGGTTTCTCAGCTCAAATCGGTCCCGGCCATCCGGGTTTTCGGGAATGTCGATGTTGTCGGGAAGTCCGATCGGGTTACGTTCATGGGTGCTTCGAAAATTGCGATAACTTTGCGCGCGGCGGCGATGCTGTTGAGATTGGATGGTGGGTGGAATTGGTTTGTGACTTTGAGTGCACAGGATTACCCACTTGTCACTCAGGATGGTAATATGCCAAATTTGCCAATTCGGTAATCTCTAATGTTTGTGTATTTGTTTGTGTTTTTGGAGTTTTGGGTTTTGGTTGTGTTTGTGTTTGTGTTTGTGTTTTGTTTTTTTGGGAAAGTTGAGGAATTTACTTTGGTCGGTGTGTTTCCTTTTTTTTTACTGTTTTTTAGTACAAGTTATGATTGGTGGAGCTTTTAGGACACATTATAAGATTGGTTTAAGTTGGTTTGATCCAATTTTTGTTAAGTTTCAGTTCAATTGAGGTAGCAAATTTGGGGGTAAGGATGCCTATTAATCACCATTCTTCGATAGCTCAGATTACGATTTTTTTAGTTCAATTAAGGAGGTAACAAAGATTATGACTTTAATAGAATAGAATGAGCATAAACTATTTAACTCGTTAGGGGTGAATGCCTCGAGATTGCTCAGCAACTGAATCTGGCAGGTAAGGTTAGTTGACTGTAGATTATACTGTTTAGAGGCAAGTCCATAGTTCTATGAAATTTTTGAATAGGCTAGCTTTCTATGAGAATCTTTAAGGACTTGGTTTCTGCAAATAGGGTAAAGGTGAGGACGTGGTTGGGCCAAGTCTTCATAAGCTTAATCAAGTAGAAAGTTTCAACTATGCTAAAACTTAAAAGGGTTACAAAAGTGTATTGAATAGGAAGAGAAGTTGGGATTAAAGTTTATGTTTCTCTTGCTTTGTCTTTTTAATGTTGGGTAGTTTACTTGTGGATACATATGAATCCTTACCACACCGAAATGGCTTCCATTATATGGTATCAAACCAATAGCAATTCATACAAGATAATCTTCTAGTTGATAATTGGGCCAAAGAAGAAACTTTAATTTAATTAGTTTATTTTTATCTCTATCAAGATTTTTATTTATAATTTAATTCAAAATTTGATTGTAATCACAATTTTATTTTTTTATTTTTATTTTTGACCTTATTTTCATTGCAAAATAGTGTAATTCTATGCATACTGTCTTTATTCCTAGAACTGAAACAAATTAGAAGTCTCAATTCCTATGATGCTTAGGGGATGAAATATATTCAGGAACAAGCAAATCATAATGCCTTTTGTCTGTATTTCTAGTCATTTTTTCATGCTGTGCAATGGATTCATCAAAATTCTTCTTATTCTTATCAATATAGACCCAGATTTTTTCTAGGTACCTTTTGATGAATTTGGCTACTCTTATGAACCAATGAAATACCTAGAAGTGTTTAATCTACTCACACATTCACCATTGCTGATTTTCATTTTGTAAGACAATTAGAGCTGATTTTTTGAAGCCTATCCTAGTGAAAGCCCTTATTATGTTGTTGAAATGATTAAAAAAGGAAAAAATTGTGATTTTGATTCTGAGATGAATTTGGAATCAGTCAAAGGACTTTAAGATGTGATTATGGTCCTCATATAATATCTGTTCCTAAAGCACATTAAATTATCAGCCTATGTAATTTGAAACTTATTTTGAGGACTTGAAGCCTTGCCCAATCCCACTTAAGCACATGTATTTTTGCTAGGACACAGAGTATTGAATTGAGGCCATATGAACCATGCGATGGATGTTCAAGCACTTTGTTTTAAGTTTTTGCACATCACGTTCTTGAAACTCAGATTTTGTAAGATCTGGAGTGTTTTTTTTTTTTCCTGGAACTCCAGATCTGAGTTGTTAAGATCTTGATTCTTGAGTGTGTTCTTGAACTTTAGATTCACTTGTGCTTTGGTTTGTAAATGCACGAGGTTTGTAGGCTATTTTGTGTGTATTATGAATGCAAAGTGCTTCTCCTACCTTTTACTGCCTGGAGTGTTATTTTTCAGAATTTTTTTAGTGTGCAGATCTTACGGCCACTTGTCCACGAGATTCCATGATTACTTTGTAGTTAAGTGTACTTGTGCAATAGTGCGCTTGGATGGGTGACCTCATAGGAAGCCATCATGTTGCACCCTTCCTTTTCTGCATTGCAGTCCACTGTTTCAGGCCATGGTGATTATTCTCGCTTGCCCACAATAAATTTTCCAAGGTGTCTTTGTTTTGGAAAGAATATTTGTGATGCAGACCATCTTTTTTTTTAGAGCTGAGTTTTATTGACAAAATGGATATTTAGTATACGGTCAATCTGCTAGTTATTTCTTGGGGTGTTGAAACTTATAATTTTGATGTCTCGACTTTTCTGATTTGTGTTGTATGTAAAGTAGTCAAATGTCGAGGTGGTCTTTGATGTGCTGATGCCAATTTGGGTTGGTTTTCGAGAATATTTTTATCCGTATTCTGTTCAGAAGCCCATTAGGTTTATCTAGAACAGTAAAAGTGCAAAACTGAAGCTTAGTTCACATAGGGACTTATTATGTCATCTATGCTCCCAAGGACATTAGTTCTGATACATTTCTAAAGCTAATGGGGTTAGGCTAAGTTTAGACTTGGTACTCAAGGGTGTTAATTCTGAAAATATTCTGAAATCAAGCATGTCCTGTAAAACATCAAATCTTATTTTCCCTAGTTGGACCAAGATTTTATTATGGTGCATTCCATTTGAACCACCATGTAATGGGTTGAGAGGCTTTAGTTTGTAGCATTGAATGAGTGGTATATCAGTTAATAATACTATTTTGTTTTGTAGAGATTTGAGCGATATGGAACTTTGAAGTTTCTGAATGTATCTTTTGTCACTTTAGAGTGTAGTTAAAGATGGAGGGCTATCCTTTGGGCAAAGGAGTTTCCTGGCTGAAGCAACAACAATAAGATAACAAGTTGATAGAATGCAGTGTTTAAGATACTGTCTTGTTGCTGTAGCTGAAATTTATCAAACAGGAAGTAAAACATATTTTACAATATATATATATATATATATTGGCATTTTGATGTGTGAACTGAACCATATAGGACCAATTTTCCAATATATATAATATATATATTTTTTGGGGTTGGGGGGTGGGGGGGGGGGGGGGGGGGAGGGGTGTGGTGGGGGAGGTACTCTGAAGTCTGGAAAAGGATCAGTGAGTTTGTATCCTGTAAAACGTTGAAATCAAATGTAACTCCAATGATAAAAGCTGCATATTATCAATGCCGGTTCTGTCATGACAAGTTTCCTTAAAGAGAGCTATATATTACTATGTGGCCTTAAGGATTTCTCTTTTCAATAAATTTTCCAAAAAAACTGTACATCAACCTGTGGTCTAAAAGAATTTCTTGTCAATATCTTTGTGGGAAAACTGTATATTAATTTGTGGTCTTAAAAACTAGTCAATATGTTTGTCATGACTGAAATCATAAATGAATGATTTTTGCAAGAGAGAGATGGATTTGTTGAAACTGTCCTAGGTGTTCTTAAAAGACTTTCTTTTCAATATGTTAGTCAAAACTGTCTATCAATCTGTTGTCTAAGACTTTTTTGTCAATATCTTCGTCCAAAAACTGTGTCTTAATCTGTGCTCTTAAAAGACTTTTTTGTCAATATTTTTCTCTTGACTGTGAAGGTTAATGATTATCTTTGCAATAGAAAGGATTTTATTACTCATGATTCCCTTGCTTCTAATCTGAAGAGAAAGTTGCTAAAAGAGAACATATTCTGTTATACCTATCAAAAAAAGAGAACATATTCTGTCATATGATATTGTAGGATAAGGATGGAGCTGGAAATTTATAGATAGAGAACAGAAAATAGAGCAAGTACCTGCAAAGGCACTGATGGACTAATGAGAGATCCCAGGGCCCTCATCATATTTTTCATAACCCATTGCGAATTTAAGTTCTTGTTTTAGTGAGAATGATGCACTACAGAGGGTAAAACATAGATATAAGGAAAAAGAAAATAAGAATTGGACAAGTCCTAGGCTTCGCCCCCTAGAATCTGCTGATTTTCCACCCTTTGTCCTTCATCAAAGAATGCTATGATCTTAGAGATATTCAAATCACCCACTTGATACCCGATTCTTTGAGCATATCTTAAGTTTAGGCACAAATACATTATAACGGATAGCTGTCCTAGATCCTGATGCAAGTGATGGGTTCTCTTAGGCAAATCCTCTCCCCTCCCCCCCCCCCCCCCCCCCCCCCCCCCCCGCAAGTATTTTAGTCTTAGTGAGGCAAGAATTCACCTCTTTTTCTTTGAGTGAATGGATAGAATTATCTATTTTTTACTTGATCATTGTACTTTCCATGTATAATTTTTGTGTACCTGTTGTATTACCTGTGTACATGGATGGCAGGACAAAGGGTAAAACATAGATATAAGGGAAAAGAAAATAAGAATAGGACAAATCCTAGGCTTCACCCCCTAGAATCTGTTGATTTTCCACCCTTTGTCCTGCATCAAAGAATGTTATTGTAACACTCCATAATTTTGATACCAATTTAATTCTTTTATGTAAATTAAAAAGGAGGCCCACAATTAAATGGATTTAATTGGTTTGGATCTAGAATATTTAAATCTGATAATTGTTATGGCGTAAGAAGCCCAAGTGAGGTGGCATAAGTAAATATATGGGCCTTGATAAGCTTTTAAAAACCCTAGCCTTTTACCTCATAAGATACACACACACACATATATATATAAGATTTTCTTTTGTTTTAGCCGCAACACACGGTTGAACAATTTATTTTTTTCTGCTTTGCAGCTGAACGTGAGACTGCTGCAGGTATGGTTTCCTTTAGCTCTAAATTTAGGAAATTGAATGTTCAATGGCTAGACTTGTCCCACGTTTATAGGAAAGGCATGAGTGGTGCATGGAATTACTTTAGTAGCTAATAGGATAATAGGCATCACTTCATAAAACCTAACCTATCAATTTTTTTTTGATAAGTAATAAAGAAGTATATTCAGAAAACTACCTCATGAAAACAGAGGCAGAACAGACCATACAGAGAGAGAAACAAACAGAAAAAAAGAACAAGAAATCAAGCAGAAAACAACAAAGAACTAAATACAAAGGAGAGAACAAAGGAACAAAGGGAGGGAATCACTAGCGGTGAGTCCCCAAGCCCTAGACCAATCAAATAGAGAACCACAAAAATAAGCGAGCAACTGGTCATCGGATTTGTCCTTGTCCTCAAAAGTTCGCCAATTCCGCTCCCTCCAAATACACCACATTAGGCACAACGGGGCTAAATTCCAAATACCAGAAGAGTGCTTTCCAAACCAGTTCCACCAACTGAAAAGCATTTCTGCAACCGATCTAGGCAAGACCCAAGAAATCCCAAAAGATCTGAAAATCCAGCTCCACAACTTATATGCTTTATCACAATGGAGAAGCAAATGGTTCACCGTCTCCCCATTGTAACGACACATAATACACCAATCAACCAGCTCAAAGCCTCTGCACCGCAAAGTGTCCCCTGTAAGAATCTTCTCCCAAGCAGCAGTCCAAACAAAGAAAGAGACGTGCGTAGGGGCCTTAACCTTCCAAATACCTTTCCAAGGAAAAGTAAAAGGAGGGGGACTTCGAAGCTTGTCATAAAAGGAGCGAATGTTGAAATCTCCCTTCTTTGACAATTTCCAAATCATGCGGTCTCCTTGCTCGGAGTGAGGTAAACAAGAATCCAAGGTATGGAGAAATTCATCCACCTCTCCCGTCTCCCAATCATTAGGATCCCTAATAAAAGGAACCTTCCAACTTCTACGAGCCTCAGTTCCCAATCTTTCAAGAGACGAGGCCACAGAAGCCTCTCTATCAGTAACAATCCCATACACAACCGGGAAGGAAAGATGGAGTGGAGTGTCCCCCCACCACTGATCTGTCCAAAACTTCACTCTATCCCCCACCCCTATCTCAAACCGGATAAACTTGCTAAAAACCTCCCAACCTTTACGGATACTTCTCCATAAACCACACCCATGAACACCCCTACCCAACTTGGAAGACCAACCCCCCCACTCTTCCCCAAACTTCAAAGCTACAACCCTCCTCCATAGACGAGTCTCCTCAACCCCAAACCGCCATAACCACTTCCCACGTAAAGCTTTATTAAAGGTAGTTAGTTTCCTAATACCCAAGCCACCATTAACCTTAGGAGCACACACCTTATCCCACCCCACCAAGTGAACCTTCGACTCCCCCCACAGGAAGTCCCTCTGAATCTTCTCAATTTTATTAGCCACATGCGACGGAATGGTGAAGAGAGATAAATAGTAAGTAGGAAGGCTGGAAAGCGTACTCTTGAGCAGCGTCAATCTTCCACCTTTTGACAAATACAACTTCTTCCACCCGGCCAACCTCCGATTAATCTTCTCCAAGATAGGATTCCAAATAGAAGGGGACTTATGAGAAGCCCCCAACGGCATACCAAGGTAAGTCATAGGCAAGGACCCAATCCGGCAACCCAGAATCTCTGCCAAAGCGTGAATATTATTAACCTCCCCTACTGGAACCATCTCACTTTTCAGGACATTAACCTTCAAACCAGTCACAGCCTGAAAACAAAGGAGAAGCATCCGCACATGAAGGATCTGCTCCACTTCCGCATCACAAAACAAAATAGTATCATCCGCAAAAAGAAGGTGCGAGACGCCTTCCCCTACTCCCCTTCTTCCAACAGCCTTGAAACCCCTAATCAGGCCAGCACCTTCAACTCTTTTCAACATCCTACTTAAGACCTCCATCATGACTAGAAATAACATTGGAGATAGCGGATCCCCTTGTCTCAGACCCCTCGTGCTCCCAAAAAAGTCAGCTGGAGCCCCATTAATCAGAATAGAGAACTGGACCGTCGAGATACAAGTGCGGATCCATCTACACCACTTCTCCCCGAAACCCATTCTCTTCAAAAGGTCTAGAAGGGCCTCCCAGTTCACATGATCGTAAGCTTTCTCAATGTCTAGCTTACAAATAACCCCCGGGATCTTACTCTTCACTCGACTATCAACACACTCATTGGCAATAAGAACTGAGTCAAGAATTTGTCTTCCTCCCACAAAACTATTCTGAGACTCAGAAATCAGAAGATCTAAGACCAATTTCAACCGATTCGCCAAGACCTTAGACAGGATCTTGTACAAGCTCCCCACCAAGCTAATAGGCCTGAAATCTCGAATATTGGAAGCATCATTCTTCTTAGGAATAAGAACTAAGAAGGTAGCATTCAAAGATTTCTCAAACTTACTATGTTGATAGAACTCCTCAAAAACTGCTAGGACATCCCTTTCCACCACTCTCCAACAATGGTGGAAAAAGGCCATAGAGAAGCCGTCTGGCCCTGGAGCTTTATCTCCAGCCAGCTCGTTAACGGCTAGAAGAATTTCCTCCTTCTCAAACCTCCTTTCAAGCCGACCCCTCTCCGACCCATCTATCTGATCAAACTCCAACCCTTCCACAAAAGGCCTCCACTCCTCCGACTCCTGATACAAATTTTTATAAAAGTTTACTACCCGGGCAGCCACCTCGGATTCCTCCTCATAAATCACCCCGTCCACCTCCAAAATACTCAGATTATTATACCTTCTGCGGGAATTAGCCACCCTATGGAAAAATTTAGTATTATTATCTCCTTCCTTAATCCATAACATCCTTGATTTCTGTCTCCAAGAGATTTCTTCCAAAGAGAGAAGGTTCTTAACTTCAGATCTCACCACATCTCTATCACAAACCTCAGCATCAGAGAGGCCAAATTCCTCTTCCTTGGCATCAAAGGATTTCAGAGCCTCTAATAAAAGAGACTTTTTGCGCCCAACATGACCAAACTCCAGCCGGTTCCACTGAATGATATCTTCTTTCAAAGCCTTCAGCTTCTTGGCAAACACAAAACTAGGAGTACCAGAGAAGGAATGACGATTCCACCAAGAATAAACTCTATCAATAAATCCATCCGACTTTAGCCACATATTCTCAAACCTAAACGGACTTTTACCCCTCGCCATTCCCCCTACCTCCACAAGAATTGGGAAGTGATCTGAAACAGGACGAGGTAAAATCCGTTGGGTCACATCCGAGAAATGCTCCTCCCAATCATGAGACACCAAAACTCTGTCTATCCTAGACATTGAGGGCTGCTCTGAACCGCTAGACCAAGTATATCTCCCACCCTCCAGAGGCAAGTCAATCAAATTAAGATCCCCAATGAACTCCGAGAATAGTTCCATGGCCGGAGTAAGACGAGAATATCCCAACCGTTCACTAGGGAAACGAACAATATTAAAATCCCCGATGCAACACCAAGGGACATTCCAATAATGCTGAACACCAACCAACTCGTCCCACATTAGACCCCTCTCATTATTGTCAACTGGGCCATAAACCCCCGAACATGCCCAAGTGAAACCGTCCCCCACCCCACGCCACTGAACAGACACAGAGAAAGAACCCACCAAACACTCCGATCTCTCTAAGACCCTTCTATCCCACATCAACAAAACCCCACCCGCCGTCTGGACAGCGTCTAACGCCACCCAATCCTTAAAAGGACAACTCCATAAGCTATCAATCAATTGTCTGTCCAGGCCAGCAAGCTTAGTTTCTTGAAGGCAGATAACATCACACTTCCAATCACGCAATAAATTTTTCACTATCAAACGTTTCCGACCGTCATTCAGACCCCTAACATTCCAAGAAAGAATTTTCAAATTCATAAAGACAATAAAACCCCAACTGACCAATAACTCAGCAGCCAGCACGCTGCCTACCATCATAATTAACCGAAGATTGCAAATTCCTCAGTTCTCTCTTCCCTTTCTCCTTAAAAATGACAACTTTTCTAGTAGCAGAAATTTTCCTGTTCAACTCTTTGGCAGCCTCCGTCTCCCTCTCAATCTTTTGTAGCAAGGCAATACATAGGTTCTCATGCCGGCACAAAGGCAGCCCCACCAGTTTACTAAACCCAGGAAGTCTGTTTTTCACCCATCTAGAAATATCCAACGAGTTCACACCCTCCACTGCCTCAGTACTCCAATCCAACTCAGCTGCCAAAGGGAACCCGAAGGGCGTGATAGATAACAAAGGAGTTGATAAACTATCCTCTCCCCCCAAACCCATATCTGAGTTGTTCAGTTCTTCCTCCACCAAATCACCCACCTCAGAAACAGCACTTAAAGCCTTTGAGGGAGACTCCACTGAACTGGGTTGCACAATTGCAAGGGCAGCATTCGGCTTGGAGATGACACAACAGTCCCAGCCACCTTCAGCCCCAATGTTGTCCCTCAATCCCACAAGCCCAGCCCTTGATAAACTCAGAAAAAAAACCGATAAAAACCTTTCTGTCAATGACCATGACGGCACCGTATCAGACTTACCCGGTGACTCCAAGTGCACATCGGAACTAATTCTGTCGGAGGAGGGGCCGCCAGCTTTGATCGGAGTGATCAGAACCTCGCCGGAGCAAGAACCGGAACAAGAACCAGCAGTGAAGGGGTCACCGGCCTTTCCCGGTGTCATCGGAAGCTCGTCGGAGCTGAATCCGGCAGAGGAAGGGCCGTCGGCCTCCATCAGCAGCAGCGGATGCTCATCGGACCCTGTCCCGGCAGTGGGGAGCCCGGTGTCCTTTCCCGGTGGCTCCAAGAGCTCGTCGGAGCTGGGCCCGGCGGCGGAGGAGCCGTCGGCCACCACCAGAGGCAAAGCTCTCCGGTCCGACGCTCCTTGCTGGTGACGAACCTTGGGGCAAGTCTCTGAAGCCAGCACCTGGGCTGGTTTACCTACCCCAGCCAGAGAACTCTCGCCCCTTTCAAACAAGCTTGGGCCTGAGTAAAAAGAGCCCATCACTGGGCTTGTTCCACGGCCCATCACTGGGCTTGTTCCACGGCCCAAACCTGGCCTAAGAGCAACCTGTTTGGTTCCTTGAGGAGCCCAATTAAGGACCTTAGAAGCATCAGAGATGCATTCCCATTCCACTTCACGTGCCATCCCTCTGATCTTTGAAACTCCCCCTTTCTTTCTGACCCAAGAGACCTGTCTCCTCCCTATCCCATCAACCTCAATGACAAGACCTCTCCCTGACCAGCAAGATCTCCTAAGATCAAGCTTCTTCCCCTTTTCATCAGCTTTTGAATTCAAAAAGCTTGGGAAATGTAACCTACCATCTGCCAGCTTCTGCTTACCCACCTCAGCCACCTCACTCAACCGTTGCTCCCTCCAAGTCCTTCCCACCACCTCCAGCCTTTCAGACTTGTTCAATGAAATTTCCTCCACTGTTGCACCTGAGAGTTTCAGATTCTCCCCTTTTTTCTCCTTTCTTAGCTGTGTAAACTTCTCTTTGGCTGTGGGTCCAAGATGTGGCAGCTGCTTTCTATCCTCAGTTCTTCCAAGAAAGCGTTGCACAACTTCAGCAAAAGTTCTAGAGTTTTGATCCTCCAGGTTATACTTCCTCGCCTGAGGAATGAATTTAGGAGGACCATTTCCACCCACTGCATATTGAGAAGGAAACAACAATTTCCTTAGTTCTAGACCAAAAACCCTCCAACCATGTCTCTCTTTGCCTTCCGGTATAATAATCGATCTCCTAGGCCCACCAGCTTTGAGTTCAGATAACAGCAAGAACTGGCCTGAGAAGTTGGAACACCATTGGAGAGTGAAAGCAGTGTCACCCTCTCTCAGAATGAAAAACTGCTTGAAACTCTTCCCAACAACAAAGTGTTCAATGCAAGACATCAGCCAATGGGCTGCATTCTTGCACATGAAAACTGATCTCATGGCAAACTTGCCCCTCTCAAAAATCCTTAATAAGAAAAAACGACCCCCTTCCTCTACAACTAATTGAAAGGATTTAGACTCAATGAGAAAGCTACGAACCCCCCCCATGGACAGGAATAAGAACAAGGGAAAAAGAAAACAAAAAAGTCCAAATAACTTGTTTGGATAGTTTGCCCCTGGATTACCCGATGATACTAATTAAATTCCTTATGCAGTATAAGGCCTTTCTTCTTGGAGTGACCCGCTCTTGATGCTAACAAGAAGACATTGCAATGTACCACACTGTTTTTTTCTTATGTTAGCCAGACAAAAGTGAACAGTGAATAACTATGGCTCCAATAAGGGAAAATGTCAAAAAACAGAAAAGACGCTTTATATTACAAGAAAGGACTTCTAGGCATATGTTCTGATCTCAGCAAGCTTGACTTATCCTTATATTAAGGGAAAGGATGTCCTATAATTATTATTATATTAGACTAGGAATGATGTATATAGCTACGTGACAAGAAAGGATGTGAATTTTAGATTGATGAGATTTCCCTTATTCGGCCATATTGAAGTTCTTGAATATCCGTGATTATATCAATGGAAAAATCTGATTAGGCAGCGATATTTTTAAGTCCAAAAATCTGATCAAAGCTGATAGTGAATTGGGTAGTTAAGTGAATAAATAGAGAATTTTGGATATATCAGTATTGTCTAGGATAAAGTTGTTTTAAGTGTGAAAACTGATTTTAAGTGGGAAATTGTATATTGATGGACCTATCTTTGGTGTTGCTAGGTTCTAATTCTATTGATTTGTTGTGATTCAAGGGAGGTTGGTTTCATATTTTTGCAAATAAGAGGTAAGTGGTGTTTACTAATTTTGGGGGTTTTCCCAAAAGAGTGTTGATTATTAAACTATTTTATATCAAAGAAATCTGTTGATATTCTGTATATAAATTGATATTTTATAAATGTTTGATGTGTACATTGACTATTTGTTTATGAAAAATTTGTGAGACAACCTATATTTATTTAAACTTGTATGTGTGAATATATCTTTATATTTTTGAGAATTATGAATGAATCATTTTTGTGAGCATATTGAATATGTTTTGAAAACCTATGGCAAGTCATGATTAAAAGCTTAGTATTGTATTTAGTCCTTAGTAAGGGACAATCATATTACAGCTAGTCCTTAGTAAGGGCCAGTCCTAGAAAAGGGGACAGTGCACATTTGATAGCTCCTTAGCAAAGGAGTATACTATTGAGGATCCAAAAATGAAGCTCCTTAGCAAGGGAGTGCACCTTTAGGTTCCAAAGGAGCCACTCTTAAGAAAGGAAATGAAAAGGAGGTTTCAGTCCCAAAAAGGGGACAACACAACCCTGTCAACGGTGCGTAAACGTTGACCGCGAGGAAAGTCTAGGAAATTGTTTATATGATAGTATTAATATATATATATATATATATATTATGATGGCTCATAATATAAAGATATTTTTTATATGAAATATTTGATGATAAAATATTGATGAGTTACAAGTTATGAATTTGTTGTAAGAATTATTTATTTGAAAGGTTTGTTCCCACATTCTAATGTTAATGAATTTCACTTTTTGAGTTATCTCACCCCCCTTTAATCCACTTACAGATACATTAGAGGGATCATTGGAGTAGAGATTCTTGGAAGACAACAGTTACGAATTATTTTGTGGAACTGAGAATTTTATTATTACTTTTATGGTATTAAACATTGTACTGGAGAATTATTTTGAGGATGTTTTATCTTTGGTGGATTAGAGCTCAACATTTGTGATGAGATTTTAGGTTGTTGATTGCTTTTATTCAATATTTTTATGGATTATTTAGATTGAATAGATTTATATTGCTTATGATTTTGGGGCGTTACAGTTATGATCTTAGAGATTTTCAAATCACCCACTTGATACCCAATTCTTTGAGCATATCTTTAGACACAAATACACTATAACAGATAGCTGTCGTAGATCCTGATGCAAGTGATGGGTTCTCTTAGGCAAAATTTCCCCCCAGGTATTTTAGTCCTAGTGAGACAAGAATTCACCTCTTTTTCTCTGAGTGTATGGATAGAATTATCTATTTCTTACTTGATCATTGTACTTTCCATGTATGACTTTTTTTGTACCTGTTGTATTACCTGTGTACATGGATTGCATTTTTTTTCAAAGAATTATCTATTTTCCTTTGAGATTGGAATTGATTGTTCTGTCCCATAGCTTGCCTATGGAGCTCATGGCTTATTGATTTTTCAAGTTTTATGGTATTGTAACCCTGGCATGTGTCCTCAACTAAATATATCCTTCAAGGTGTAACATACTACATTGTAACAGCATTCTCTAAACTATCCTGGGCATTTTTCTCTTATTTTGTCAATATGTCTCTTAATTTTTTTTTGCTTGTCCAGTTTTTCTTCATAGTTGATTCTTATGTTCTGATGAAGGCCTCTGTTTGCTACTTTCAGACCTGTCCCATGTGTTCTCGTCTGTCAGTAGAGACCTCAATTTCATTGATCACACCAGTGACCTTGGATGGAAAGAGTAGGCATACCCTTTTCACTAATTTTAGTGGCTTACTTGAAAGGGCTTAAGCTTAGTCCAATCTAAATTATTTTGGTCTAATTTTTGGTGCAGATCTCAAAGGTTTCATCCCATTGTAGTTGACCCAGGTTTATATTTGGCCAGGAGGAGTCAAATTTTTCATGCCACAGAGAAGCGTAAAACACCTGATGCTTTCAAAGTATTCACAGGCAAAGTCTATTCTCTATATTAGGCTATTTATGCAACAAAAAATTTACACGTATGGATATGCATTATACTTGTGGGAATACTATATTCAATTATCTTACTTTGCAGGTTCCCCATGGGTCATCCTGAGTCGATCCTTCCTGGAATATTGCATACTTGGTTGGGATAACCTACCCCGTACCCTTCTCATGTACTTTACTAATGCAGTGTTGTCTGAAGAAGGATACTTTCACTCTGTCATTTGCAATTCACCAGAGTTTATGAACACGACTGTGAACAGTGATTTGAGATATATGATCTGGGATAATCCCCCGAAGATGGAACCCCACTTCCTCAATATCTCTGATTTCAATCAAATGATTGAAAGTGGAGCTGCGTTTGCTAGACAATTCCGCAAAGGTGACCCTGTGTTGGACATGGTTGATGAAAAGATTCTCAAGCGTGGGCATAACCAAGCTGTCCCGGGAGCATGGTGCTCTGGGCGGAAGAGGTGGTGGATGGATCCTTGCTCCCAATGGGGTGATGTCAATGTTATGAAGCCTGGGTTTCAAGCGAAGAAGTTTGAAGAGACCATCACAGGCCTTGTTGATGACTGGAATTCACAGTTGAATCAGTGCAAATGAAGATGCCCGAGTCAAAGAAAAATATTTTGAAATGAGGTGCATTTTGTGTGCTTCTGAAATCTTGACCAGTTTGAAGACTGACATCAGTTTGAGATGCATTCTTTGGAAATTGAGCCTAAGTTGTTTCAAGTTCTATGGCCAGAGGCTTTACTAGTGTTTATAGCAGGGCAGAGTTGAATGGAAGCAAGTGAATTCACTTGAGGTTTTGGGCTGTATTACAGCTTGGGGGCTAGTATTATTTTAGAGCCACTAAGCCTTTCAATCAATAAGAGGATCTCCCTCTCTGTGCTGCCATTTGCATGCTGTTGTATGTTCTACCAATCATCACATTGTATTGCGCACTCTTTTGAATGCTATAGTAGAAGTTCATTCTTTGAATTCCAATTTATTGTATTGATTTCATCTCTCTCTCTCTCTCTCTCTCTCTCTCTCTCAAAGCGACCTCTAGGTTTTTAATGGCTAGAAGAGAGGAACTGTGAAAAACGAGCAGCAGAAGCAGTTGTTACATTTGATGGCTTCTCATTGATTCCTAAGCGAAGTGTAATTGCTAATGTTGTCACCATAAATTTGGTTTTAGTCTCAGTTAATTTCGGCTACATGTATAAAGAGAATACTTGTAACAAAAAATGTAGCCACAACAGTTTTTACAACATATTTTTCATAATTGTGATCTCATGTATTATAATAAGTGGTACTAAAAGTGATATTATTGGTGAGCTCAAGTGAAAGTGAAGTTTCAATTACAAATTTCTATGTAGCAATTGTAAAAAAAGATTAGAATATGTTATATGATATAAAAGAGTTTTGTTAAATCTTTCTGAACTAGCCAAAATCCTTAATTTGAAACAATTAAATTCTCATCAAATTCAAATTCAATATGATTAAATCTTATGATTCAAATTCTCATCTCCTACACTTTGAAACAATTAAATTATTAAATTAAAATTGTCATAACATAAAGAGCTCACCACTCTCTCTTACCTTTTAATGTGCTTTGATTATCAATTAATCAAGTCAATTTTCAAAAATAGAGTTAGGATTTCAATATATATTATATTATTATGGTTGGTGTAGATGAGTGTTGTTTTTGTGTACTCGTTAAGGAAGCTTTAAAAAGGTTATACGTCGAGAAATATTAACAAATATTAATGAAAATATGTACTTCACAGCCTATACCCAAAGTTTTTTTTTTTTTTTGTTGTTGTTGGAGGATGTATCTGGGGTGATTTGATTCCTTATAAAAGGTAAAAACCCTAAAAACCGCATTATAAACTATTAACTAGAGGAGCCTATTATTATTTACACTTTCAGAGTTTCAACTCTTCCCGCCGAAACAAACTCTCATCAACAATCTCATCTCCTCTTCCTTGGTTTCATTCAGACCTCGTTGTTTCTCAAATGGGTCTCTCTCGGTTCCTCAGTTTTCTACCAAAACCATCCAAAAGACTACACTCTAATCCCTTACTTCTTTTCTTTAACATTCCAGCAACTCAAACTGTTCTCATTAGATCACTCACTAGTGATTCTTTCAGCACACTCAAAGGCCAAACTTTCCTCCAAAATTCAAAACCTCACATTGAAACTCATCGTGGGTCTTTCCCAAAATATTGTCTTGGCTTTCACAGACCGTTCCATGATGGTGCAGGCCAAGTGTTTGATGAAATGAATGACAAGGACCCAGATGTTATTTTAAGCAATAGAGTCCATGAAGATGCTGAAAAAGTTTGTAAATTACTAACAAAAGGCTCTAATTCTTCTATAGAGGCCGTTCTCGATGGTGCTAACGTTGAAGTATCACTGGAGCTGGTTGTGGAGGTCTTGAAGAAGCTGAGCAATGCAGGTACTCTTGCATTATCTTTCTTTCAGTGGGCTGAGAAGAAACAGGGGTTTAAATATAGTAATGAGAGTTATAATGCTTTGATTGAGGCTTTGGGTAAGATCAAACAGTTCAAGGTGGTCTGGAATTTAGTTAGTGATATGAAGCGTAAAGGGCTGTTGAGTAAAGAGACGTTTGCGTTGATTTCACGGAGATATGCTAGAGCGAGGAAGGTTAAAGAAGCTGTAGATGCTTTTGAGAAGATAGAGAAGTTTGGAATGAAGTTGGAGGTGTCAGATTATAATAAATTGATTGATACCTTGAGCAAATCAAGAAATGTTGAGAAAGCACAAGAGGTGTTTGATACAATGAAGAAGAGAAGGTTTGTACCAGATATTAAGTCATACACGATTCTGTTGGAGGGTTGGGGTCAAGAACAAAATTTATTGAGATTGAATGAGGTTTATAGGGAGATGAGAGATGAAGGGTTTGAACCTGATGTTGTGACATATGGTATAATTATCAATGCGCATTGTAAGGCAAGGAAATATGATGAAGCACTAGAGTTGTTCCGTGAAATGGAAGCAAAGAATTGCAAGCCAAGTCCGCATATATTTTGTACTTTGATTAACGGATTGGGTTCTGAGAGGAGGTTGAGTGAAGCAATTGAGTTTTTTGAACAATCCAAGGCTTATGGTTTTGTACCGGAGGCACCCACTTACAATGCTCTTGTGGGGGCTTACTGTTGGTCAATGCGGATGTATGATGTGCATAGGGTGGTTGATGAGATGAGAAAATGTGGTGTTGGTCCAAATTCTCGAACCTATGACATAATCTTACATCACTTGATAAAGGCTCGGAGAACCCAAGAAGCTTACTCCGTTTTTCAGAGAATGAGTGATGACCCGGGCTGTGAGCCAACTGTGAGTACGTATGAGATCATTGTGAGGATGTTTTGTAATGTGGAGCGAGTTGATATGGCAATAAGGGTTTGGGATCAAATGAAGACCCGAGGAGTCCTTCCTGGAATGCACATGTTCTCTACATTGATCAACAGCTTGAGCCATGAGAACAAGTTAGATGATGCTTGCAAATACTTTCAGGAGATGTTAGATAAGGGCATTCGGCCTCCAGCTCAGATGTTTAGTAAACTAAAACAAGCTCTTCTTGATGAGGGGAGGGAGGATACCGCTCTAATTTTGGCTCAGAAGATTGATAAACTACGAAAAGCTCCACTGGTTCGTTAAGATGAATGAAGGATTCCAAGAGCTATTGATTATTTGTTTCATCGATGAAATGGAGTTTGGCAGAGAACCCAGCTGCAGAACTTATCAGCCCCCTTCTCAGGATATAAATCTGCTATTTGATAACAATCTTCATCTCCATAATCTAAATCTGCTATTTACTGATCAATATTCCTCTCCATGTGTATTACTATGACCCTAAATTTTGAAGGTTGTATAATTTCTATTTGTTTCACTGGTATAGAATGTTAAATGCAACGAATATCTCTTTGTTGTGTCCTGGCTATTGAGAAAGTGAACCTCAGTCAAATTTATATCATTCGTAACTGCAGATATTGTTTTTGTGTTTTGGGTGGGGGGGAATTCAATGGCACATCTGCAGTGGTAGAGCTCTCCGTCTCATTAATAGGAAGCCCTGCCCTCACACCAGTGATTTCACTTAACAGCAACAGTTAATTCTCAGTAAACATGGGTTTAGAAGGGCCTGGAAATCTCACAAGGCACCACTGTGTTAGTCAGATTTCATGCTACACTTGAAAATTTTGGTAGTAGTGCAGCAGTGGAACATGGGAACCAAGTAGATGGTTAAAAATTGGTAATAATGTGGTAGTCAGAACAGAAGGCTGCTCAGGCGGCAATTTGACAAAATCTTCTACAGCACAATACGTAGCACTTTACTCTTTAGGATTCATATCACCAGAGAAAGATTCACTATGCTGGGTGACAGTACTGTGCTGTTGGTGAGATTATGCAATCAATGATGATGGGAGACTAAATGAGAATGATCAACTCATAATAGATCATGCACTGGATTATTTTAGTGGCATGAGAAACACTCTGCATGTCCTACACAGCTATGTCATTCTATATGATAGACTCTTGAATCTTGCGTACTCTACTAACTACTTAAAAGTTATCAAATCTGTGGATCATGTAAGTGTGTTTCCAGTTAAACCAATTCAATGATAGAGAGACTGAAAGAAAAAGTAAAAGACATTCAAGATGAAGAAATGCAACTGATCTTATTTTCTAAAAAAATGTTTTTACATCTTCTCAACTGAACCCCTTCATTTACATCAGATATAGACCCTTACAGGTACAATCTAGTAAAGTCAAACATCTCAAACACATTACACCACAATACTAGAAGTATACTACTTCATGCACCTAGACTGAGACAGTGAATTAGAGGACTTATGGTAAGCATTCCAACCATTACAAAAACAAAAGCCACAATGAAACAGAGAAGCAAAAGCTATCAACAACATTATGACCTAATGAAAAACAGAAAAGTGGTTGTGTTCTACAGCATGTGCCTCCAAACCATCACCATTTCTAGATGAAGAATTCTCATTTTCTATTTGCTCTGGCACCTCAGGTGTATAATCTGTCATTGTCTCAGTTTGCACTGGCACTTCAGCTGAATTTTCATCTAAGTCATAATCTGTCATTTGCTCTGCATGCATTGGCACCTTAGCTGAAGATTCAATTGATTGGTATATTGGCTTTGGCTCCTCTGCCGGAGGTTCTGCCTCTTGCACTTTTGGATTTGCCACCTCTGCTGGAGGACCCGGCTCTTGAACTGTCTCCATTGGTGGCTCAAAAACATCAACAACGCCATGAACAACAAGCCAATTACTGAAATACATGTCGGGATAGATAACCGGAACATCATTGAGCAAAAGCATGCCAAGGGACCGAGTGACATTAATGGTGAACCCTTCGGAATAAGTCCTCAACAGCGTGCCATTTTCCAAATTCACCAGATCACCCCATGAAAGCCTGCAAGGCACGACGTGGCGAAGAAAGAACGACGACAAGTACTCGCTGAAGCTACCATAATGACCCTTTATCACTTCATCGGCCGGCGCAAACACAGTCAACATAGGAGCCTTTTCTTGTGACCCAAGAAACTGAATATCAAGAAACGAAGCCATAATAGAGCACCCATTGGTTCTCATTGCCGCGCAAGCTTCCCGGAATGAATAAGCACCCAAAGAAGCCACCAATGATTCGCTATGAGGCATGGATGCAAGACATTCAAGATTGTGACTTTGTCTCCAGAACCGCTTTGAAAACCGAAAATAGGGGTTAAAGAACTTGTCAATTCCGAAAATTATCAATGACCCATCATCGTATACAGGCTGCCCGCGAACTGTAACATTGTTTAAGGAGACGTAGTCTTCGGAAGTCGATGCAGTGACGATAAGCGAGTGTCTTGGGAGGACCGTCAAGATCTTGGCGCCTACAGGGAGGGACTTGAGGCTTTGGAAGGTGAAAGCGAGAGGGAGGAGGTGGTATTGTATTAGAGAAAGAGGAGGCTGGCCCAAGCGATCGAAGGTGGTGTCTACGGGGGCGAAGATGGTGAGGGATGGAGAGTGTGGGAGCAGGGTATGTGAGGCGATTTCAAGAGTTAGTGCCATGGAAGTGTAGCCGGAATCAGAGAGAATCTCGGCCGCTTTGAGGATGGGTTCGGACTGGACCGCGGAGGAGAGAGAGAAGAGAGAGAGAAGGAGGAGGAAGAGGAGGAGGAGAGAGTGTAGGAGTGAGGAAGCCATTGATGAAAGATTTTGGTTCTGGTTCTGCTTACAGAGTCTGTGTGCAAAACAGAGTGGAAATGTTAGTTTATTTGGTTAATATATTTTGGCGGGAAGGATTGTACACGTGGCAGACTGTGGTTGGTGTTTGTGGGATTGAGGGGGTAGTTAGACAGTTACTATAAAATTACAGAAATGCCCCTGATGGTTTTTTCAGTTACTTGTTTAAACTTTGGTTGTGCAATATTTCTGGTCAGCTTAGCAAAATGAGTGATCAAGTTCTATCTCATGAGAAATTTTGAGGAAAATGAATTGATATGATTGATCAAAATTTTATTTCAATGTAGTTTGAATTCTCTGATTTTGATGATTCAGAACCTGTTTCAGAAACCAGAAATTGGTAGCTAGGCTAGGCATTACCATAAACTTGGAGGCTGTAATGATATAAATTTGACTAAGCTTCACTTTCTCAATAGCCATTATGCAACAAAGAGAAATTATTATTGGCCTAAAACATTTTGGTTGTGTTAACATTTTTATACCAGTGAAAAAAATTTATACAAATCAAATAATGAATCAGAACAGCCTAAGTTGTGAAAGAGTTTTTGTTGAAAATCACACAATGAATGCTGCCTATTTTGGGGCCATTTCCAAAGAATTGCTTCAAAGTGAAGTTAAGGAATTATGAAACTTGTTAGTAGGAGTCTATTGCTGTCACAAAACAATATTTGCAGAGAAAAAAAACTTATATGCGAACTTATTCCTCTTATTGCAAAATTTAGTACAGAATAAAAAATAAATGATTTTTTTAATTAAGAAAAAAAATTATCAACTTACATCTTAATAAATAACTAAATTGAAATGTTTAAAATAAAAATTATGGTGTCGTTTCTTTTATTAATTCAGGGCTCAAACCATGCCTAATGGAAACAACAGCCCTCACAAGTCACAACTCAAAAGCTCTCCAAGAGAGCTGGTTTAATGGTTTTGTCAACATTAATTAAAAAGACGCTAGCTTTATTTTTCATGTATTAACTTAGTGCTCCTAAAAAATTTTGTTCTTGAACGGTTAATTTGTGGTCCTTCCAAAGATGAAATCTTGGTTCTGTGCCTGACCACATATGAATCTTCCCTCACTGGGAACTGCGATCTCCTATTGTTGTCTCCAAAATTCATTGGACCATTAGCATTTTGTTTGATTGCATAGGGTGTCCCCATAGACGGTACTACTTGTTTAGAGGCTTGTTGAGATGCTTGTTTTGCTTGTTTAGGGGCTTCTATTGTTTTAGGTGCCTGAAGACCTTGTTAAGGTGCCTGTTTAGCTTGTTGAGGGGCTTCTATTTTTTTAGAAGCCTGAAGAGCTTGTTGAGGTGCTGGTTTTGCTTGTTGAGGGGCTTTTATTGTTTTAGGAGCGTGATGAGCTTGTTGAGGCACAGCAATCTGAGCCACCTCTGATATCACGGTTTAACTTACTACTAACAATCAACAAGTATCAAATTTTGTCTTTTCTTTCTTGTCTGTTGACTTTCTTTCGAATTATAGTACTCTCATGATTTATTCTCACATGAATTTATAATTATTCTTACATGAATTAATCTGATCATATGAATTCATAATTCTATTTTTATTGTGCATTATGCATAATAACTTAGCAATCCTAATAAATTTTGTATTACTGATCAACTTATTGATATGAATTTATTGCATTAGCAACTCTTTCATGTTCAACGGGAAAGATTTAAGTTTTCATGAATTTAACTTAGGCATATGCAATTTCATGTCATTTAAAATCTAACTAGTTGCATATTCACGCGATGCGTGATAAATTATAATTATTTTGAGATGTGGTATAATATATAATTTATCCTTTAAATTTTATTGTAGACAATTTGCTTTTTCTAAAAATTAAACAATTTTCTAAAAGTAATTTTAATCCCTCTATTTTTACAAATATATAATTTTATAATTTTTGGTGTTTTTGACTGATATTATTCTTTTTTGAAGTGTTCTATATTCATCTAATTGTTGTTATTGTGCATTATATTTTCCAGATTTTTATTTACAACTAAAATTTTAAAGTTTCAAATTTATTATTCATAATTTTCATTCTCGTAAGGAGATTATTATGATAATAAAAACTTATCATTTAAATACAATTGATATTACTCAAATAATTAGTATTCTCAACCCAAACCTATCTCTGCCCAAGGTGTTTATATACATATATTTTCTATTAAATGTTACATTTAGGTTCAAGAATGTGTAAAGTTGTGATAGTGAAAAGAGATGGCCATTTCAAGATTGATAAGTTATAGTTAGTTTTAAGAATAAGTAAAAGTATAATGCATTATTGCATAAATTTACATAAATATTTTTTGAAGAAAGAATTGAAAGAAAATAATGGCATGAACGAGCATGTGGCTCAACAAATTCAACTTTTAGATATTATATATAAATTATATCATCCACGTTTGATTAGATTTTTATTGGAAAAGCTTTTCTATATACTAATAAGAAATAAAAACATTCATATAAAGACAAATGTTTAGCCAACTTCATTTATATATTTAGGTGCAGCACCAAACAAAATTCACCATCAATACCATGGTGTGTGTGTTTATTTCGCCCAAAAAAAAAAAAAAAAAATCACAAATCAAACTCACGCTTCCACAAATTACACCCATAAACTCAAATTAACTCACAAACTCTCCCAAAGGAAAAAAGGAAAAAAAAGAATTTGTTGTTGTTCATTGAATCAAGCTATCAGTTTCCCTTTCTAAAACACATCAATGATTTATATCCCGCTAAGAAACCAGTTTTACATATTGTCAAGCACACATACTGCACAATAATCCCATATTTGACTATACTGCTCAGTCCGACTAATTATCAAATATAAATAAGCGTGTAAAGTCATAAGAAAATAAAATATTAATAGAGTTTACCAAAAAAAAAAAATATATTAATAGCGTTACGTACCACACTAGAAACCGAGAGACTTCAAAAATTCATAACCAGATAAAGAACACTCCAATTATAATCCAAAATTATAAGAAAACTTCAATTACATTGAAAAAATTTTAGGTCATTCATAATAAATTCTACCACAAATTTAATGAGTATATCCTAGTCCCACAATGAATATGAGGGAAAAGAGCACAATTCTTCGTGGTTTGAAAATACTTAAGAATTATTTTAAAAACTGCGCTTTGGTTTATCTCCCTTCTTTAAAGCACAAAACCTAGTTACCAAAAATTCCTCAATCTCTCTGTTCTCATCACTTAAGTAATAATTAGCCCCACGAGTCTCGATAAAACTGGTCATAGACTTGCAAGCACGAGGATTTGGTGCAGCGAAGGCATCAAAAATGGCCATAATAGGAATCTCTTTAGCATAACGGCCACCACGCTCGGCGGCATTCTCAATCATTTCCCTTATTTCTTCATCGGTTGCCACTGTCACAATTCACAACACGAAAGTTTTGACAACATAATCCAAACACAACTGAATGATTTTTTATTTTATTTTTTATTTTACCGTTTGATCAATAAAAAAAATAAGATACGTAAATTTGTTCCCTCTAATGATTCAAATTCGGTTTAAATAAAAACAATTCCCTTATTAACATCAATACATTATAATTTGTTATTAAAAAAAATTGCATATATAATTTTTTATGCCCATATATAGATTCACTTACTCCTCTGCCGTCTATTAGTAGTAAAACGACCTCCCATTCGTACATAACTCCAACCTGTAAAAAAAAGAAGACATTAATTATATGAACTTTGCTATATATGCAAATTATTAGATATAAAACCTTCTTCGAATTTAAGAAATTAAAGTACACAAAACCCATTAACTATAGAATCATCACACATTCGCACCCCAATTTTTTAAATCAAAACCCATTACTAACCTCCACCCATTGATTTGAGAATATTAATGTTGAGATCGAGAGGGACGGCCAATTTTCCAGATTTGAGATATTATAGCTTTGAGTGCAGTGCAGAACCCTGTTTTATAGTTTTTACTTTAGTTCTTTCCTTAGGTTAGACTTCCTTTTAAAATAGGATTCGAATTCCTAAAAATAAATAATAATAACAATAATTAAAAAAAAAAAGCACTATTCGTACATTTCACTGGGTAAATATGCGAAATTTATATATAGAAACAAAAAATTTGAGAATTGTTGATTACTTTTTTTTTTTTTTTTGGATAGGAAGAATTGTTGATAACTTGATACACATTTTTATTAGTAATAGATAATTAAAAAAGTGATGTCCATTGATGAGCTTGGCTCAAATGAGAATCCGTACAAGGTTATAACATTATAATGGATAGAGAACCTGGCCCTTAGGGCATGGATGATATAATTGTTAAATGCTATTGTACTATAATATCTCCCATTTAATAAATAATTGATTGCATATGCATGGTAATTATACTGGTATAATAACTTGTAATATGCTTGTGTGATAGAAGGCTGCCCAGAATACACTGAGGAGATCTTGGGGATTGGATGAGGAACTACAGATTGTAGAGGTGGGTTCAAACTTGTTCCAATTCAAGTTTAAATCTGGCTTTGAATTGGATCGAGTGCTTAAGGGGGGACCTTGGACTTTTGATAACCAAGCATTGATGCTTCGTAGGTGGCAACTAGGAATGACAGCGGCTAATGTTAAATTTGACCCGATTGCTTTGTGGATACAGATATGGGATGCTCCCTTTGACATGATATCCCCGATAGTTGTTGCGGAAATAGGTAACCGATTGGGCGAGGTTGTTGAAGTGGAGAAAAGAAGAACACAAGACACACAGAATTTCTTTATAAGGGTGAAGGTAGAGCTCCCAACGTCAAAGCTGATAAGACGAGGGGCATTCATTGGTGGATCAAAGGGTTTACATACGTGGGTGTCTTTCAAGTACGAGAGGCTACCCATGTTTTGCCATTTCTGTGGAGTGTTGGGTCATGATCTTAAACATTGTGCGAAGCACTTTGCTCGGATGAAGAATAGCAAGGAGGTGGAATGCCAATATGGCGATTGGCTAAGAGCTAATGGGGGACGGAATTGAATTTCTCCACAGAAAATGAAGCCAAATGGTGAGAACGAGTAGGAGGAAACCAGTGAAGGACATATCGGAAAACCCAGCGGCCAAGAAGTGGAGATCAACGGTGAAACACAGGCAGCGAAATTTACGGAACATACTAATGGTGCAGTAAATGAGAGTGTAAGTCATTGGATTGAGACAATTTCAGGTCAGAAGCGCAGCGTAACAAATGAAACAAATATGGAAAGCATGGGTACGTTGAAATCATTTACTAAGATAGCTGGAACGAGCTCAACATTAGTGAACGCCCCTGTCCTGTTCGAACCGACATTGGTGGAGACTCATTTAACCATGCTTCCTCCCATGCACGTGACTAGTACAAACCGGATTAGGTTGAAAGAAAATAAACCAAGGCCCACTTGGACAAGGCTTGCACGCATGGATTGTGGGCCGAAGGGGATTGAAGGTGATTGTGTTAAGTCCATGTTGGGTAAACGAGGGTTACAGGACGTGGAGGCTGCATCTGAAGAGGTGACAGATAGTAACGAAAGAAAGAAAGGTAGAAGACAAACTGATATTCAGAAAAATGAAACGACAGGGGTGGAGGAGCACCCTTGCCGAACACGATGAGGCTATTATCATGGAACTGCCAAGGGCTTGGGAACCCTTGGATAGTTCGTAGCCTTCGCAAACTTATGAGGGACCAAGCTCCTACGGTGTGCTTCTTGATGGAAACACGCCTTGACAGAGAAGGATTCGATAATAAGTGCGGCGACTTACCATTCCAGAATAAGGTGGTAGTGAAGAAACGAAATTTTGGGGGTGGGTTGGCATTGTTGTGGAAGTCACAGGTTCAACTGGATGTAATAAATTACACGGACAACTTCATTCTCGCAAAAGTGGTTGAGGAGGACGGCCCATGGTGTTGCATAGGTGACTTCAACGCCATACTACATTCTTCAGAAAAGTAGAGCAAGTACCCACCTCCTTTCAAACAAATGGAGGAGTTTCGCATGGTTTTGGATTCTTGCAACCTTGCAGACCTAGGTTTTATTGGAGATAAATATACATGGAATAATAAGAGGCCGGGGGCAGCCAACACTAGGTAGAGATTGGACCGGGCGGTTGCAAATGCAGAATGGTGAGATAAATTTCAGGCAAGTACGGTGACCCACCTGTTTTCTCATGCCTCGGATCATTGTCCATTGGTTTCGCAAATGAAGGTGGATTGGAGAAATAGGAGAAGGCTGTCACGGGATTTCAAGTTTGAAGAGTCATGGCTTCTTTGGGAGGATTGTGAAAAAACAATTTTGGAAGCATGGCAGAACGCAGGAGGAGCCAATACAGGTTTAAAAAGAGCTAAGGATAAAATAAGTAAGTGTGGGGAGGAGTTGGTTGCTTGGGGGTCCACCAAAACCCAACCCAAGGTTGAGGAAATTAAAAAACTACAAAAGAAGATTGAGGATCTTAGCATGGAGGATGCAACATATGGGAATAGTGTAAGCATGTTGGAAGCTAGCAAAAAGCTTGATGATTTGCTGCTTAAGCAGGAGATTTATTAGGCTCAACGGTCTCAGATCTCGTGGTTGAAACATGGAGATAAAAACACCAAATATTTCCATTCCAAAGCTTCACAACGACGAAGAAGGAATATGATTCAGGGGGTTAAAGACCAACATAATAATTGGGTGGAAGAAATAGAGGATATTGCGGGTGTGGCGACTGAGTACTTTGAGAATATTTTCAAATCTGGTGCATGTGACAGAATGGATGAATGCCTTGATGTAGTGCAACACAAGATGACGGTAGATATGCAGGAGATATTATCCAAGGAATATAGTGCTGATGAAATCAAAGCGGCACTATTTCAAATGGGACCAACAAAGGCTCTTGGACCTGATGGTATGAATGCTCTTTTTTACCAAAAATTTTGGCATATTGTTGGTGATGATGTTGTTGCTGCTGTCTTAGATTTTTTGGAATCTGGTAACATGAACTCTGATATAAATTATACTCATATTGTACTCATTCCAAAAGTTAAGTCGCCTGAAAAAATATCAGATTATAGATCTATTAGCCTATGTAATGTCATTTAAAAAATTATTTTTAAAGTCATGGCTAACAGGTTAAAACAAATACTCCCTAAACTAATCTCTCATACCCAAAGTGCCTTTGTTCCGGGACGACTCATCACGGACAATGTCCTTGTGGCCTATGAGACGCTCCACTCTATGCATTGTAGGAAAACAGGGAAGAAAGGCATGCTAGCATTGAAACTGGATATCAGTAAGGCTTATGACAGGGTGGAATGGGCATTCCTCAAAAAAATGATGTCCAAGTTGGGGTTCCCGGATGTATGGATTAAACGGATTATGACATGTGTTTCCACCCCTTCTTTTTCTGTTTGTATCAATGGCAAGGCATTTGGTAATATTAAACCAACAAGGGGTCTTCGTCAAGGAGATCCCTTATCTCCCTACTTGTTCCTCCTATGTGCCAAGGGGTTTACTGCTTTGTTGACCAAAGAAGAGGTTGAAGGAAGACTTCATGGGGTATCTATTGGAAGGAGAGCACCAACAATCTCTCATCTCTTGTTTGCTGATGACTTCTTGCTTTTTTGCCGTGCAACAATGGAGGAGGTGAGGTGTATTTCAGATACCTTACAGTTATATGCAGCATCATCTGGGCAATGTATCAACTTTGAGAAGTCCTCAGTCTATTTTAGCAGTAACACACAAGGGGTACAAAGAGAAGCAATCAAAAATGAGTTGGGGGTGAAGGAGGTTGATCGTTTTGAATCTTATTTGGGGCTACCTACATTGGTGGGACGTGCAAAATATAGAACTTTTTCCTTTTTGAAGGATAGAGTTTGGAAGAAGATTCAAGGGTGGAAAGGGAAATTACTATCTAGAGCAGGAAAGGAAGTATTGATCAAGGCGGTCGCCCAATCAATCCCAACTTATACAATGGGAGTGTTCCAATTACCGGTCAAGCTTTGTAATGAACTAAATGCAATGTGTGCAAAATTTTGGTGGGGCCAGATAGGGAATGAGAAAAAAATCCATTGGAAGAGTTGGAATGTGCTATCTCAACCTAAGAAGGAACGGGGTATGGGGTTTAGAGACTTGAGGAATTTCAACTTGGCAATGCTAGCAAAGCAAGGGTGGAGATTGCTACATGAACAAGACTCCCTTTTGTATAGATGTTTTAAGGCATGATACTTCCCACGTTGCAATTTTCTATAAGCTTCGGATGTCCCAAATAGCTCTTATGTATGGAAAAGTTTAATGGCAGCTCAACCCATACTTAAAAAAGGGTGTTGTTGGCAGGTGGGGGATGGCTCTTCAATAAAGGTCACTAAGGATAAGTGGATTTTCAATCATCCAACTAATCTGGTGATCCATCCACCTTTAGAGGAGGAATGGGAGTGGAGGGTGTCAGAGATTATAGATTGGAGGTTCAAGGAGTGGGATCGGGAATTAATTGAGGCCAAATTCCATAGGGAGGACGCTGAGGCAATCCTTTGCTTGCCACTAAGTCGAAGACATGCCTCTGACCTGCTCATATGGCTGCACACGAAGAACGGGGAGTATTCTGTGAGATCGGGTTACCATGTTGCTAGAGAACTTTCAAGGCAGGAAAGTAACAAGGGGGAGAGCTCAAGGGCAGATTATGGTGGGTTGGTCTGGCGGCATCTGTGGAAATTGCACTTACCAAACAAAATCAAGGTTTTTGGGTGGAGAGCGTGTCAGAATGCTCTGCCTACCGGAGAGAATTTGGTTAGATGTAAGGTAGTGGAGGATGGGTGCTGTCAGATTTGCGGATTGGAAACCGAATCAGTGGCTCATGTTCTTTGGCAGTGCGGGGTGGCGCAAGATATTTGGGCGGGGAGTATAAGCAAGTTGCAGAAAAGCATCACTGGACAACCTGAGTTTATGCAGATGGTTGAAGATTTGACGCAAAAATTGAATGAGGAGGAGCAGGAGCTTTTCTGGGTGCTTTGCTGGACAATTTGAAATCAACGGAACCGGGTTATGCATGGAGGAAATATACAACGTCCAGCAACACTCATTCAGCGAGCAAGAGACTTTATGGACGAGTTTAAAGACACACAAACTCAGCTTTTTGCCTCAGTGTGTTTTGATTCTGTCCAGAAGTGGAGACCACCCACGGGGTTGGCTTTTAAGCTTAACTTCGACGCCGCGATATTTGCGAACACGAACTCGTCAGGTGCTGGGGTTATCATTCGGAACAGCTTGGGAGAGGTGATGGCTGGATTGTCTGCTCGTGGTCCGTCCGTGGTGAGTAGCGAAAAAGCTGAAGTGCTAGCATGTAGAAAGGCCCTTGAGTTTGCTCTTGACTCGGGGTTCCGGGACCTGGTAGTTGAGGGTGATAATATCACGGTAATGAGAACCATGGTATCCCCACGTCCTAACAGGTCTAAACTAGGACACATTTATGATGACATTTGTATGTTAGCTTTAGGTTTTAGGAGCTTGTCTGTGGAGTGTGTTAAGCGGAGCGCCAACTCTGTTGCACATTGTTTGGCCCACTATGCTTGTCAGCTTGATGAGGATATGGTTTGGTTGGAAGAGTCACCTCCTCCAGCTCTGCAAGCTTTGTACTTGGACTCCATGTCCCTGAATGAATGAATGAATACTCGCATTGGTTTAAAAAAAAAAAAATTAGTAAAATAATAAAAAGAGGAAGTTATATGCAATAGTGATGCTAGTAAAATGAGTAATGTTAGATATACAAACTTTTTTACAAAAAAACATTTGCAAACTGCTGATGTGGTTTGTGATTATTGGTAAATGAAAAAATAATATTAATGGTGGGGCTAGATGAAAACCAATAAAAAGTTAGACACATCAATAGTTTGTAAAAACGTTGTAAAATAGTTTGTAGCTGTAACATTACTCTAGTAAAATATGTATATAATTCATTGTGGGGACCAATTGTACCCTGTATTCAAACTACGTTGGAAAGTGCCAGGCCCAACGTCCAATCTGAGGGTGAGAGAATATCCGAGGACAACCAACAAAAGAAGAGATAAAATTATCCTCCGATGAGAGGTAAAGAGTGCTCGTGAGGAATTTGACCATGTCCGAGGACGATAGTCACCTCGGAACTTCTATCCGAGATATCTGGTAAACTTATCAGTCATTTAGAGTAACACCTCGGACAAACCTTACAGCAAAATGAAGGGGAAAATATCAAATAAAAGGTAAGAGTAAGAAATAACAAATATCTAAGGGTACTGTCACCTCCGCATTAAATGCCGCCCAGATAACCTTCTGACCGCATTAATGTGGAGGTGATACCTGAACAGTGAACAGGCAGCCTTCCAGCTAAGAATGGAAGATTCAAGAAAAGGCAAGAGGGATGGAGAAAAAGAACTTTCAACGCCAAGTCCACACGTGGATGATGAAAAAGGTAAAAAAGGCATAGTATATAATACGAAGGAAGGAGAAAGGAACGGGGACTGGAATTATTCTCAAATCATAGCACTAGAGCATGTCCGAGGATACTATTTGCATAGATTACGCGTGTAGCTCTGGCCTTTTAACGCTAAAATCCAAGATCTCGGCTCAAGATTCAGACTAGCTTTCTCTCCTGCACTCTATAAATTTATTGTTTGGGCTACGTGGGACTGGATCCATTCCTGTTCTGGATTCAAGTCAAATCTGGTCTTTACATTCATTATAATTTTTTATATATAATTCAAATATGTAAATTCATAAATGTGATTAATTATGAGAAGCCTCAAGTTTTTTGTTATTCTTTCTCAAGACAAAATCAGGAATTGTTTTTGGGATCAACACATAAAAAACGAATCATTCAAGAATAAGAATTAATACTAACATTTAAAAATAAATAATACATGAAAAATAAAACTAATATCTGTTAAGTATATATAATATATATATATATATATATATATATATATATATATATATATAATATAAGACAAAAATAATAGTTTTTTTTTAATGCATCTCATATTAATCATTTATGATATATCAAAATAGAACTCGATGTTATTTTAAATCCTAAAAATTATCTACGATTAATTTTGTATTAAATTTAGCAACAATGTCCCTTGCAAATCGATGTACAAAATCAAACGGTGCATTAGAATATCATCTTTCATTTTTATTTTTTTTAAAACATAATTTTGATAATATTCATGTTTGAAAATACTTGTTCCATTGTTGTAATCTAAATTAGAAGAATAAGTACAAGTACAATTACTGTATAATTAAATTGGTAGGTTAGTGATTTTCTAGTCCTTACTTGTAACTGGCACAATTCATAAGTATTTAACAACTTTTGAATTCCAAATGTCAAACTAATGAACATGATTTGTGAATATTTGGGGGTAAACTTGTTTACTAACAAACAAATATCATCAATTTTAAAAAGATTGATATGTCTCTCAAATATCCAAAGTTGAGTTAAGAAAAAGGAAACCTAGTATATGTTCACTAAATCGACTATTTGATTCTCCTAATTTTAAATTAATCAACTGTAGTTTAAAACATATCTAATCAACAATGATGCTTAATTGTATAATCATTTTGTTGATGCGAAATAAAATCCGTTAAGTGAACTAGACAAATGATAGTACCTAAATCTCGAAATCACAAACTTTCAATTTTGGGTCCCAAATAAGCCAATCACCAAATGTCAAACTGACCAAATTTTTAAAATGAATAACTCGTGAGCTTTTTCTGAAAATGGTTCATTAACCAAATATACGAGCTAGTTAGTCACTTAAAATAATAGATTTTTGGAGAGCTAATTTTCAATTGGGAACAACATGAATTTTTTGTACCAAAACTTTATTTCATGTATAACATGTGTATAATGGCCACGTAGATCATTGTGAAGAAATTCTTAGAAGGTAGTGAAAATGGCCATATAGCTCTATTACCATTGATAGTCCCAAAGATGGAAGGTGATCTCATGAGAGTGGTGATCACACATGGTAGAAAGTTTGTAGGATTTTTTATTTATTTATAAGAACCTGCAGGTTATGAGAACTCTTCTATTTATAGGAGAACTTTTATATCACAAACCTAAGAAGAGTTATGCCTCTCGATCTCTCTAGGTTACAACCTTTCACCAAACAATGTAACTTACATCATGTGAAGCAAACCATTCTTTTATGGGTTTGATAAAGTACACAAAGGTAAATTGTATTATGGTTATGATCACCCTAAGAAACAAAAAAATTGGTGAGAAGATTTTAATTAGTTATATATATATTTCATTAAAATGGTTGAGATTGAGAAGATACAAATTTATAAAGAAGAAGTATTAATTAAGCAGAAGATATATTATTAGAAGTTATTCATGGATATTCCAAATTGGTTTTTTATTATCTAAAATACTATGTTTGACTCTTTTGCTTTCTAACTATAAGGTGGTATTCTCATCCATTTAGTAACTTGGCGTTGAAATTCAATGGCTCCCATTTCCAAATCGTCCTCCATTCTGTACGGAGAAATGAATTGATTGTAATGCTCATAATTGATTCTCTCCGGTTGAGGTTCTGACGGTGCTTGTGTCACCGTTTGAGGAGGGGCTTGTTGTTGTTGTTGTTGAGGTGCCTCTTCAGTCTGAGCGGCTTGTTGTTGTTGAGGTGCTTCTTCAGTCTGAGGGTCTTGTTGTTGTTGTTGTTGTTGAGGTGCTTCTTCAGTCTGAGGGTCTTGTTCTTCTTGTTGTTGTTGAGGTGCTTCTTCAGCCTGAGGGGCTTGTTGAGATTCATTCTCTGGCTCATAGGCACTTAGTTGTTTAGCTTGAGTATCTGTTTTTGATTTCTTTTTACTCTTCAATCCTGGAAAGAGAGGCACCAAGAGTTACATTTTGTTACTACACATCATTTCCGTATAAAGTGAACACTTTAACATAGGAGTCATGTTATGAATAGTTACTACAAAATTTTTATTATGTAAACCTTATAAACTGCTATACATGTCGATTTCTAAACACGAAAACAAAAATATAACTAAACAACTTGCTGATTTTACGATCTGAAATTATCATTGTCAAGTCACTTTATGACTTTTTGTAGCAAAATTGATAATAATATAAATATATGCCTTGAAATTAATAACAGGTGTAAACATTGTAGGAAAAAAAAGTGTCAACAGAAGGTTTTTGATCATAGTATCATACCAAATAATTTCTTCATTTTGTGTTGCGTATATATGAAGATCAATTAGCAAAGTCCCTGTTTATAAAGAATAGGTTTATTTGTAAATGAAAATGCATCATGTGTATTTATAACTAATTCCATATCTTTAAATGTAATAAACTTTAAATTTCTAACATGCTTATGATTAAATGCAGAAGATACTGAAGTAAAATGCATGAGAATTTAAGATTAAAATCTACAACAAAATATTATCTCAAAACCATAGAGTGAAGTACTGAAGTTAAAATTGATAGAAGATATATTGTCCCATGAGTCATGGATTATAATCATTAAATGTTTTTGTATTAAAATATTTCCATTCAATAAAAGAATTGATTGTATAAACATGCTAATTTATATTGTATTAGTAAAAATTGATTACATATCTTAAGCAGCTATTTTTTTTTTTTTTTTTGGGAAATAAAATTTCCCAGGTGGTGATCACTTGTTGAAAGTTGGCTACATGCTGGATTTAAATTAAACAGCAAACCCCCATTTGACTTGTAAACATCCTTAGAATATGCTCACAAAATACGAGGAGTTCACAATATGCTCACAAAATTTAAGGAGGCCACTAGGCCCAAAAAAAGGGGATTCATTGGAGTAGTTGATCAATACTTTTCCCTGGAGGGGGCCAACTCTTATATAACTTTACAAAGTATTAAATATATGATATAAAAAATTTGGAAACGTAGCTCTAATGGTGTGGGGAAATAGGAATAATAATTCGTTTTTGTTTGACCGTTTTTAACTTGTACCCAACTTTAACCCAGCTCGAAACTCAGACTAGACCTGACCATACCCATTTGCCAGTCTCTAATACAAATTTTAGAATTTAATATTTTACTGATCAATTTTCAATATAAAATTATACTCTAAAGTTCTATTAGATTTTTAATTTTATTGATGAAAATACCTAAGAAATTACAAATCAATTTGATGTGCGATTCTCATCAAATATAAATATTTTCAACATTGTATCTACTATCTAACATTAAGTATTTTTTTTTTTTTGGAGAAAAATATAAATTTTCTTTTAAATTATCTGCGTTTTGCCTTTTTTTTCTTCATTTTGGAGCATAGTAAAATTTTTTTTTTTTGATAAACAAAAAATGAGTAAGGGGCGACCAACGTGACAATCCTACTTGGGTGTAACTATAGTAGCACCAGCAACGGCGCCAAAAACTTGTTGTGAAATTTTAAAATACTCGCAAGTGTACGAACCGTACCGAAGTATAGTTGGACAAGAACGAGATCGAACCCACAGGGACTTAAATGAATGTAGGAAAATTAATTAAACCTTAACCAAATTAATCCTAATCTAGTTTAATAAAAATTGGTTGTTTGAAATTAAATAAACTAAGCAAATAATAAAATTAAGCAAATATTTAAACTAAGCAAAAGATATAAAGCAACAAAAAGATGTAAACAATCAATGGAAAGGAATTAAGGTTTTGGAATCTGCCTTGTAAGTCATATCAGCATATATTTATGATCATTAATTTTGCCCAACTCACTACATGATAATCTAGAAATCAATCTTGCTATCATGGAAAATATCATCATTAAAACTTATGTTTAAAAATCTAAAGCATGTTCTTCTTCGCTTCTTAAGTATAAAACCAAATCATCAATTGTATCCGTAGCCAAACAAATCACAAGATATATCCAATTCTAAAAATCAAATCATAAATTGTATCCATTGACAAACAAATCACAAGCGATATCCAATTTTATAATCAAGAATTAATAAACCAAGCATTCAATTAATTAAGACAAATCCTAAATCATGAGAAAAACATGATTGAACTCATATCTAGAATCTTATCTTAGTCAATTGATATGAAGCAAGAACAATTTAAATCATTAAAGAACAATTATTGTGGGAAAAATAAAATCACATAAATATTACTGATAATCCTTAGCAAGGTTTCATCCTCAACCCTAATTATAAATTTAGCTACTCATAGTAATTGAAAGAAAACACGAAAATAAAATACTAAACATTAAACTAGAAAAATAAAACAAAACTAACTGTCATGGAAGAAAACCAAAGAAGTAGCCGCAGCTCTCTATGTTCAGCCCCCAGCCCTAGCACTCTCCTTTCTTGAATTTTGCCCTAAAGAGCCTTTAAATAGGTCAAAGAATCCTATTACAAGTTGAATTCCCGTTTGGAGAAAATTCCAGATTTTAGGCTTCACTTAACCGACAATTTCAGCCCATTTAGCTTCAGAATTTGGACTTTTGGTAAACTACAAAGTTGTAGCCCTTTAAGTTAACTTTCTAGCCCAACTTGAATCACCTAGATTGGACATCTGAGCCGAAAGTTATGCCGAAAATACTAACTGATGTGCAGGCTGGAATCCTAATCCGAATTGGACTTGGATTTGGTACAAATTTCCTTTGATTCCTTGCTCCAATTGGACTTAAATTTGATTGGGTTGGTCTTCTCTTGAATTCATGCCTGGCTGGATGTAAGTTGGCTTGATTTAATTGGCCTAACCCCACTTTGCATGTAAAGCCTTTGTTACCTACAACACAAAGATATTATATAATTAGTCACAAAATAACATAAAAGTAAGGATAAATATGTAGATATGTGAGTACTTTATTGTATATATTTCATGCACATCATAACTATAGTAGCACCCTACTCGTTGGGGTGCAAGGGGACCACAGTGAGTTATAACTTCTCAATCTCACAAGAGACACTAGTGAACTTTGAGCAGTTAATGGAGGTAACCCAAGTGAGTCCATATTCGGACTCGAATCTTAGACCACACACTTAACACAGTTTATGCATCGCCCAAGACTACTAGACCACACCCCTCGGTGGTTTTGGAGCATATTATTTACTTCAAAACTACATATATTTAATTATTGTTATATACGATTTAATTTTATTTCATGTTTCATGTATACGAAGCACACATTCCAATTGTGTTATAATGATCTCGTAGATCACCGCGAAGAAATTCTTAGAATGTGTAGAGTTAAATGGTAGTGAAGACGGCCTCGTAGCTCTAATACCATTGATAGTCCCAAAGAAGGAAGGTGATCCCTTGAAGGTTGGTGATCACACGTAGTACAAAGTTTGTAGGTTTATATATATAAAGGTTATAAATCATTTGCTCTATTTTCACCAAATAATGCAATTGTACGTGAAACAAACCATTCTTTCATTGGCTTGATAAAGTACATAAAGGTATTCGAATTATGGTGTGATAACCCTAAGGAAAAAAAGGGTGGAGAAATGTTGGAAACCTAAGAAGATTTTTTTTTTCTCCCATAAAATGGTGAGAAGTTAAACTTATATGAAAAAGAAAAAAAGAAATGAGAAGATATTATAAGAAATTATTCATGGATATTATAATTTGGTTATATTATCTAAAATACTATATTTGAGTACTCTTCTCCCTCTAAACAGTCAAACAGACCAACGAGAATTACTACCATCCCTAACTATTGTTCTCTTTAAAACTCATCCATTTGGTAACTTCATATTTATATAAATGGGGTCCATAATCGTCCTGCATCGTCACTACAAACAACATGACCTGTTTCGACCATTTTTTTTCAAGGGTTACTAAAATTTGTCCAAATAAACACTAAAATATGACTATTACTAGAGTTATTAAGGACCTTCAAAATAATTAACACAATCCTTGAAAAATAACTAACACAACCCTTGAAACAAATATATAAAATAAAAAAAAATGGTTAGTTTTGTCACTAAAATGTAAATCCTCTTAAATTCACTACCCCTAATAAAAATACCCTAAAATTTTCAACCCTTGAAAAAAAATTCAAAAAAATATTAAAAAAAAAAAGAACTCTCAGTCTCTCATATATCACAAGCTCTCTCTCTCTGAGATCTCTCACTGTCTCATTTTCCCCAAATACAAATCTAAGCTCGGCAATCATGGAAATTACATAGCATTCAAGCTCAAGTTCGTGATTTCTTCGTCTGTGTCTCTGTCTCTCTCAATCTAAGCTCGGTGTTCTCTTCGTGACTTCGTCTCTCTCGGTCAAGGTGTGTTTTCTTCGTCTTTCAATCGCATTGATAAGAATAGGTATTGCCTAATCACAAACCCTAATTTCTTCTTTGAATTTTTGCGTTTATTTGTTTTTTCCCACTTTCTTGTCGATTTTCACTACATTTCTTTGATTTTCCTTTCGCACATTTCTTAGAAAACTCAAAAATCGGTGGTCTCCTCTCATCTTGACTCCAACACCGCTGATTCCACTCGTTTGATTACAGGTTCTACTCTCTCTTATGAAATGTTCATTGTTGATTGTTGATTGTTGATTTTGAAATTGGAAAATTCTCTGTACCTATTGATTATTGATTTGTAAGGTTGAATCTGTGCTCTATTCTGAAGTAATTATTTAATTTGCTCCTTCAAGCTTCATTTTCTTTGATTTTTGGGAGATTTTGTTGTGTTTGTTTATCGATTTGATTTTTCAGAAATTTCTCGCGTTTTTGGATGATTACCTATAATTTCTGCTCCATTTTTTTTTTATTAAATACGAAATTGAAATAATTATTTAATTAGATCCCAAACATTGTTCAAATCTAGGAGATTTTGCTGTATTTGTTTATACGATTTAACATTTCACAAATTTCCTGCGTGTTATTAAGATTGAAGACAATTTACTTAAGAGATTTAAGATTGAGAAATTTAATGGTTGTGTTATGCTAATTGATATTTAATGATTGAGAGATTTGTTGGCTTTGGTTTTGGTTTTGGTTTTGGTTTTGTTTTTTTTGCTGGTGTTGCTGGAAGCGAATGGAGGAGTGAATGGAGAGCGATTTGAAGAGAAGTTGGGTACTATTGAATTTGGGGAGGGAGTGAGTTAGAGGTAAAACCACAACCTCTAATAAAGAAACAGAGAGGCTTGAGAAACAGAGTATGAAATAGAGCAACATGGAAGCCATAATTTTAGAACCAAGAGTCAAGAGAAGATTCATTTTGCAACTTTTTTGAACTTTGATTTGATATTACTGTCGAAGAGTTTAAAATTTCTTTTTATAAGGGAGGATGGGAAGGCAATAGGACGAAGGTTCTGGCGGGAGTGGGTGGCTCTGAGCTTTTTGGTGCGTTGGCGCTTGTTACTTGTTAGGCGTATTTGGGCAGAGGTGTGAGTTTTCAATTTTGTGCGGTGGTGGGTTTGTTATTTGGGCAGAGGTGTGAGTTTTCATGCTGAACATTGCATCCTTTACAATGGATTTTGTAGGTAGGCGTAAGAGAATAATGGGTAGGATTTCGGGAGGTAGAAAGTCCCACATCGCTTCTTCTTCTTCTTCTTCTTTAGTGAATAATGATTTGGAGTCTTTAGCTGGTAAGTTGTCTGACATTGTTCTCTGCTTCCTTCAAACCCTTCAAAAAGACAAAATGGGAAAAATACTATTGTTTACATAACCCCCCACTGCTCAACAGGAAAATCATTATACCCAAACACTATCTACTGAAAACCTAGTAAAAGATATTAACAACCCACAAAATCTCACTGAAATTTAACCCAAATAACACAAAACAGAGAAAAAAGACAAACCCAGAGTGTACAAAATACAAAAATTCTTTGTATTTTTTAAAAATACAAAGAATTTTTGTATTTTTTAAAAGTACCATACAAAACAACATCTTATTACTGGAAAGGACATAACTTGGAATGTGAAATTATATGAACTCTCTTGACTCTAGAGAATTTTAAAAGAGTTGTTAGTTTTGTAATTTTGTTTTGAAAATGAATTATTCCTACATATGATTGGCTAATTTAACTTTCCTTGCTTCAACTATATCATCATCTTCTGTTTTGCTACATGATTGACTTAATCATCTTCAACTTGGATCTTTTCAATTGTTGCAAACAAAAATGGCAAAAATAGTAGCCATATACAGTGGTTACAATGGAGTCTTTTGGCTGAATATTGTAAAAATTGAACAAATATGTATAAACAATAACTCAATACTTTTAGAACATTCAAATCAAGCTCTGCATATTTTTAACTAAACTAAACCAAAAATATTTAACTTCTTTATATTAATACAGGTGGTAATGGTCTTTTAGAGTTATGGTAGTGATGAAAATTGTTATGTGGTAAAACATGTCTTACAGAATGGCCATTTAGCAGTAATGGTGATCTAGGGTGGTGTAATTCCTAATGAGCAATGTTGACATCAACGAGGCCCAACAGCTAATAACACTCGTTTCAGAGCCCTTTCTTTCTCTCTTGGGTTTCTCACTTCTCACTCTCTCCATCTTTTTTCAGTTTTTACAGTTTTTGTTTGACACATATTGAAGGTTAGGTGTCAATATTGAATAACAGCTGAACATAGCTGAACATTCACACTTAACAACATTTTGAATCTGCAACTAAACCTTACTACCAAATACTTTTTTTTTATTTACTTCCATGATTTCAATGCCAAGATTCACTGCATCTTCAACGTGAATCTATTTGTTCTACTCAATTTTCCTCGTTCCCAATCATAAGTCAGAGCCATGGTATGTTCTTTCTTTCTCTCTGTTTGTGTGTGATTAGTATTATTAAATGCATGCATTCTTTTACTTGTTAGTAAGCAAGGCCGTGCTTAAACAAAATACGGAAGAATGTTAATTAGTACCTATTGTGATTCTATGCTATGAGTTTTTTTTTTTTTTTTTTCTTGGTGGGTTATCTGTAGATGTTCATGTTGAACTTGAACTATGTCTATTTGTAGCACAATATGCTATTGATGCTTCAATTCAGTCACATAAAAAACACTGCTAATGGATCAAAAAGTAGGTTTGAGGGGTTTAAGTGTTTCTGGGTGTTTCTTTGATCTCTGTTTATTAGTATTAAATACATGTTGCTACTGTTGACTATTGAATTAGATCATATAAATATTGACTATTGAACCTTGTTTTTACAATTTAAAACTCTTGCCCCTATTGACTATTGAATTAGATCATATAAATATTGAACGGGTTAATCTGACTTTTGGTATCATTCTCTCTTTTTTAGAAATTTGAGGGCACCCATAATGGCTGAAATGTTCAATTGTACTAGCTGATAACTTCTTGCTTTGGAGATGATGATGAAGAATAAGCTTTATTAAAACTTTTAACTCTTGGATAGATTTGGTCTTTGTACAAAGTGTGGTTGTTGATATCTTTTCTCTTAAACAATAATTGACATATTGGCATTTTGTATGCGGCCTCTAATCTGTTAATTTGTAGGTTTGAGTTTAGAGATCAAAGAAAGTGTAATTGTAGCAATATATCACTTTTGCTATATATCAATATAATAGCATATCATCTCAACAATTGTGAATTTTTGTTTGTGTATATATATATATATATATATTGTGCATGATTGTGGGTTTTTTTTTTTAATTAAATAAAATCTTATTTTGAGGGTCAAGAGACCCCTTAAATAACCTTATTTATCAAGGGTTGTAAATATAAATTTTTTAAACCTTGGTAAAAGGTTATTTAAGGGTCTCTTGACCCTCAAAATAAGATTAGAGTACTTGTTTTAAGAGTCACGAAGGCCGTTAAAATTTCCTTTTCGATGGTATATGTTTTGAGGGTTATCAAGGGTCAATTGGACTCTTAAAATAATTTTTTTCAAGGTTTTTTAATACTTTTTTTAAGGGTTTTGACCCTTGAAAAAAGTCAGATGTGTTGTAGTGCGTGTATGGGCAAATGTAGGAATTATAAACATCATAATTGACTTGCTCATCTTCTTGAGCATTTGATGGTGCTTGTGTCTCTGTTTGAGGGACTTGTTGAGCATTATCTGATGGTGCTTGTGTCTCTGCTTGAGGGGCTTGTTGAGCATCTGGTGGTGCTTGTGTCACCATTTCAGGGGCTTGTTGAGCATTTGATGGTGCTTGTGTCACCGTTTGAGGGGCTTGTTGAGATGCTTCTTTAGGCTGAGGGACTTCTTGAAATTCATTCTCTGACTCAGAGGCACTCGGTTGTTTATCTTGAGTATCACCAGATTCACCACCTCCTGCTTTAGACTTTTTTTTACACTTCAATCCTGGAGAGAGAGAGAGAGAGAGAGAGAGAGAGAGAGAGAGAGAGAGAGAGAGAGAGAGAGAGAGAGAGAGAGAGAGAGAGAGGCACCAAAAGTCACATTTCTATTACACATAATTGAGTTCTTCTATTGACATACTCTTACACACATTTTGACACAACTTACACATTTGTCAATGTGTGATTTGATGATATTATTTACATATAGAGATCACCACTAGTATTTGTGAAAATTAATTCAAATTTTACTTGATATGTGTACTAATTGCGACAAAGTGTGAAAATTAATCAAATCTTTACTTTGACACAATTTACATATTTGTCCATCTGTGATTGAATTACATCACTCTTACACAAACCATTATAGATATTTTAGAAAATTAATCTAATCTTTACTTGACATTTGTACTAATTGTGGCAAAATGTGCAAGAGTGCATGTCTAGACTTTTTGCACATCATTCCTATAAAAAGAGAACAATTTAAAATAGAAGTGATGTTAAAACAGGCTACTACAAAATATAGTCTCTTATAAAAATTAAAAAAAAAATAATAATAATAATCCTTACAAACTGCTATGTCAAATTTTAAACACAAAACACAAAAATAATTTAGAAACTTATTATTATGCTATTGATTTGAAACTGCTATGTCAGTTTGTAAATGTTTTATAGCTAGCAAAATTGATAATAAATTTAATATTTTCCTTGAAATAACAGGTGTAAATATAGTAACAAAAAAAAAAAAAAAAAAAAAAAGGTGTAAACATAAGGTTACTGATCATACCACGTAATTTTTTTTTTTGGCATATGAAGATTAATTAGCAAAGGCCCTATTTATATAGAGATTTATTTGTATTCTTTGTTTCTCAAAACTATACTTGATTTAATTGGAAATGCATCACGTGAATTTCTTATAATTTCATATCTTTAAATTCCTGACATGCTTATGATTAATTGCACAAAATACTGAAGTTACATGATTAGCCTGAGAGTTTATATTATTGAAATCTACAAGAAAATACTATCACAAACCATGCAGTGAAGTTAAAATTTCCCAGGTGGTGATCACTTGTTGAAAGTTAGCTACTTGCTGTATTTAAATCAAACAGCAAAACCCCAATTCCCTTGGGGGAAGCAAGAGTGCCAAGACTTTAGCATTGCAATTGATTTGAATTGGGATTAAAGAATGAATAAGAAAACAATATGCAGACAAATAATGCTAAATTTTTAATTGCTCGCTTGCTTCTTAATTATTATTCACGCAAAATTTCTTCTAAGCTAGCTTCCTTTTACTGCATATACTATATAAGTCTGACTGAAATAGTCACAATATTATTTATTTATTTTAATAATTCAATAGTTCAATGAGAGAGAGATATTTGAAGTTTTGAACTTTAAGCGTTTTTAATGAAAAAAACAGAAGATGTAACTTGTGCTACAAGTCTCTCAGCGCTATCGTCACTTAAGTAGTTCAATAAAAAAGAGATTAGGATTATTCCCATGTCTTTCCTTTGACTTCAATTTCTTAGGCCCCTTAAATTTGCCATTTCTTGTGGTTCTCGTTTCATGCTAAAAGCTTTTTTTAATTCTGGAACTTGCAGTGTATCACAAGGTTAGTAATGCTAAATCATCACAGTTTGCCAAGGTGGCATGTCTTAAGGACTAATTTAATTAACTTCAGCAACTGTAGTTTGCTACGTGGGCTGCCTTCTAGTGAGAGCTAATTAGTAAGTATAAAGACGTATCATATTCATATTTCGTGATAGTAATGCAAAAGAAATTAGGTTTTTGTTATTGTCAAACGTTTAACCTTGTTATTGGGCATACTTGACATTCAAATGACTCGTACTCGTTTTTCTTATGAAGTTGCACCTCTAAATGGTGTCGATAACTTGATGTCCATAAAAAGATATTCTCACGTTAACAAATCTTTTCGTTATTTTAATGTTCAATAATGGTAGAAACACGAGATTTAATTTTCACTATTATAATTTATTTTATAAACTTATTATTGTCATTTTTTTTTATTAACACCAATCATAACATGTCATCTTAAAAGTTATGAAACGAAATGTGATTTTTTTTTTGGGTATCTCTAGACTTTTAATTGTTTAATGTTTGAATAAATAGCAGTTTTAATTAGTTTAACTGGTAAAGTATTTTGTTCTCAAATAAGAGATTTAAATTCGAGTCTCACTCTCACATTCACTAAAAATCAATTGACATCTTAAGTCTCTTAACTGGATAATAAAAAATAATTATCATAAAGTGTATACTATGAACTTAAACATTATTGTATGTATATATATTTGCGAAACAAAAGTTTAAATCAATCATTAGCTTGGGTTTATTTATATATATATTTGCGAGAAAAAAGTTTAAATCAATCATTAGCATGGGTTTATTCATATATATATATATATATATATATTTGCGAAAAAAAAAGTTTAAATCAATCATTAGCATGGGTTTATTCATATATATATATATATATATATATATATATTAAAGATTGTGGTGGAGAGGGCCGGGCTTGGTGATTGATGAGCCTCTCATGTAATGAAAAGTGTTCCCCCTAAAAAAAAAAAAAAAATGTAATGAAAACAGGGACCTATCACCATTAAACCACAGCCTGATCTCATTGTAGAAGATGAGCATGAGTGACAAAGACAAGGGAAAAAATCGTCTCAATGATATAAATTCTTCTACGATTTAACGTTTGATGTAAATATTTTATGTGGGTTTTAATTAGTTTAATTGACAAAATTTTTTGTCATTTATACTAAAAATTAATTTATGTTTTGGTCTAATAATTAAGAACAATTATCATAAAACAAATGTTATAAATTAAAAATACTATCACATTTATAAAAAAAATAAATAAATAAAAAACATAAAAAATCCTATATTCATGCATACTCATTGCTTATATAACATTGTGTAGTACAGTGAAAGATACAAGGGGACTTGTACAAGGACGTTTACCAAAACCTCAACTAACTCGGCCTAGGTGGCGTATGTGCTTCAGTCACCATTCTTTGGAGTTACGTGGCCCTTTTTTATCCAATGAATTTTCAATACGTGGCTATGTGCATATAATACACTTTGGTTAACCTTAACAAGCAAGCTAACCAAAGTTAAATATATATATATATATATATATTATAAACTGTTTCTTAAAAAGTTAAACATAATCTCAGTCCTCCAAAAGGAATAAGACTAAAATTAAACAAGCTTGTCTTCAATCTTCATCCTTGCATGCAAAAAGAAAAATCGTTTATATATTTTTAATAAGTATAATACAATTTGAATCTTATAAAGTATTTTATTTAAGTATAAAATATATATTTTTTATAGATAAGGATAAGAGATTAATATTTTTTTTTTCAGAAGAAAAGGATTAATCAATTGAACTAAATCGCCAAAAAATTATCGTATAGTCATAGTATTGGCCGGGCCAATATAAGCTTAAGTGAAATTAACCGTAGGTACAACCTTTTTTTGGAAGTTTAGCTTGTAATGGTTAATGCCAACACTAGCATTTTTGTTGATTTTTTATTTGAGAGAGAAAGCAACTGCTAGCAATTATAACCAAGTAGTTGATAGTTGATGAGTACCGCATTAGTTACATCTTAATCTTAGTTTAAGTTGCACTTTCTTTTTGATTCCCAAATATTATATAAAGAGCTCCAAATCTTTTTTTCCCCCTAAAGTATGATGGGATTTTAAAACATACACGGTATATTCTTATAAAAAAAAAATACTATTTATTATCGGATTAAGACATTAATATATTTTATTTTCGGCAAGACCCAGGTAAAGTAATTAAGTAATTTTCTTCAGATTTATCTTTTAAAATTTTATCACGTGACTTTTATCTTATGAGATAGAAGTGTATTTTTTTAATTAAGTAGCTATATTGCTGAATTTTAAGATGGAATTATCTAAGAAACAACATTTAAGGTACTGTATATCTCTCATTAAAAAAAAAAAGTACTGTATATCAGTTTTTTTTCTTTTATTTTATTCTTCTAATATATATATATATTTTTTAAAGCATCAATGTATTTTTTATTTTTTTAAATAATCGATTGGATTTGAACTAAAATCTATTATATGACTTTTAAACACATGATATTTTACTAATGGAATTAATTGAAACCTACTATAAAAATTTAAGAGAAAAGTTAATTGATACCTTAAAAGTATTGGTTTAATAAATAATTTTAAAAAAATTTTATGGAAAAAAAGTAATTGATTTTTTTTAACAATTTTTTATATTTCCAATAAAAGTAGTATAAAAACTTTTCTAAATTTTTTTATTTACAAATGCTCTAACCTGTTAACCGGACCAAATATTTAATTAAGACGCCAAGGAATTGGCATAACAGCCTATAGTGGTAAGCCATTCCTTTTGTCAGTGATGCATTGATACTAATTAAGCAGGTAAAACCCACCTTATAAAAAATTTAAAAAAAAAAACTGTAGGCCCACTTTCTAAATTTTTTTTATGGTGAACAGTAGAGCCACTTGATTAAACAATTTTTAGGGTGTAGATCTATATATATATAGGTAACTTGATGGCTAATAATGCCAAAAAACATGTTATTAGTTATTACATCTAATGGACCACCTCAATACCTCATGCATATCTACCTAGTGAAAATTTTCTCTGTACTACCTTGTTGTCTCTTGCTATCCCAAAAAATTACTCGTTTTCACACTTGCAACTTTGGAAATTGAATTCTCATATTTGAGGAATACAGAACAGAATTGAAATATCAAGTTGATAAAAGTTGGTGCGAGCCAACAATTATCAATCCATTGTTTGACACAATCAACCGCAGCTACATGATTTGGGAAATGACACAGAAATTATGGGTGGAGAGGAGCGTTGAAGACCATTAATTTACATCAAGATTCAAGTGGACACAACAGGGAGACTAAGATTGATATGCCAACTCTCTACGTTTCTTTTGAAAATGAGAGGACTTTGATCTAAATTAAGAATGGTTAATGTTTTGATAGATTATTGGTTATTTCAAAAGTTTAATTGATGACCTTTTATTTTGATATTATTGATTTATGATAAATTACTGATTGTCTTAAAACTTAAACTGTTAAACTATTAAAAAATCTTAAATGTAATAGACCCCATCTCACTAAAAAAAAATCTCATTAATAATAAATGCACGTCACAAATAATTGTCTTCCTCTCATTATCAAAAAATATTAATCTTACTATGCATGTGAGTTTCGTCATATTATTAGATTTTTTGGCAAGTATAAATTAATATTGACCTCATTTAATGGTACTGATCAACGATTCAATTTCAACCTTAAATGAAAAAAAAAAAATCTATATATATATTTATGATATATGGCCCATGAAATTAAATTATGTTGCTGTTAAGTGAAAACATAATGATGTAAATAGTAACTATATAGCTTGCTATCATGATACAGACATAACAAGCTAGCTTCTTCAATCCGCGTTTAAAAAAGAAAGAGCTAAACCTGGCTGGAGAGGTCCTTTTATGCTGGCAAATTACTCAAGACAGATGGGTTCCAGATCATTTATTATTTGATGTCTTTGAACTCTTGCATATCAATATCTCCTACTATTCCCATCGGTACAGCACAATGCATATGCAACAAGTTTTGTAAAATAATCATCACCACCAAAAATAAGAAAGTAATAATAAATTAAAGAAAACGAAATATAGAATTTATAAACTTCAACATATCATGGTCTTAATTAATTTGAATTCTAGAGACATCAAGATTGTACACAGAATGATGAATTTTGGCCACATGATTGGTCCTATTATTTTCGAGGATACAAGGATTTGTGCCGTAAATATTGTTGATGGTTATGACTTTGAGTTTTCAGTCCATTATTGTGATTAATTAACCCTTATTCAAAATTTAAGAATGCAATAATGGGAATCAACTTAGCATAAATTGTGGGCACTGTGGTCAATTCCTTGAGTTACAAGTTTGTAAAACATGGTGTTAGTATAACCCGTGCTCTTAGCTTTGTAGGTCATTGCGTATAGAATAGTAATGCTAAGGACCACCCAATATTTTTCACAATATTTTTTATTTGTTTATAATTTTTGTAATTAAAACAAAATCACTTTTATATACTTCAATCTTTCACTAATAACAGCAGATCATATTAACAATTACGAAAAAATAAATTATGAAAAATGATGTATTTCTACACTAGTGTGGAGAAGATTCGAAGGAGACACGAAGCCACTTTACTACTGTGCTGTTTCTTTGGGCTAAAGAAAACAGCAAGGCAACAGCTCCAAGTTAAACCTGCCAAATAAACAAAACCACCAAGAAAAAAAACTTCTTCCATAAAGTTTTGTTTTAAATAATTAAGGTCATGTTTGGTGATCAAGTTCTAACACACATTTTCATATTTTAAACAATTTTACACATATTTCAATACATTTTTTTACCTACACGTATATTAAAAACACCTAAATAACATCACTCAAATTCCTCATGGGCCCTAATGTTTTATATTTTATTTTTGGACCCAAACAAAACCCAAATGCCCAGTTGGCCAGGATGATATTTTGTAGAATAGTAGTATGATTTAGGGACAAAAGTCATTGTCTAAGAACTATATATTATTATTATTGTTTTAGTGCTAATTATAAGCTCAACTTGTACCACAAGTCCCTCTTCATGTCCATCATATATTTATGTATCTTCTTATATATAAGATAGACTCACACTAGATCTTTTCATTCCTGCAAAAACTTTAATAAAATCTCTCTCTCTCTCTCTCTCTCTCTCTCACAGACACATAAGAGAACTCTTTGCTTTGCCTTTTGTGAAAAGGGAGGAGAAATGGGTGCTCTGGACTTTCTCTCAGACTATTTCACTATTTCCACCCCAAGGAAGAAACGAAAAGCAATGCAGGTATACATAAATATCCATCTTATCACTCTCTCTATTTCAGGGTGTGTGATATTGGTCTCTTTGTTTGCTAGCTTGTCCATGTCAAATCTGATTAATTTGTCTTTTTTGTTGTTTTTGTTTTTTCTTTTTCTTTTGTGTGTATGTTGCAGACAGTTGAAATCAAAGTGAAAATGGACTGTGATGGTTGTGAAAGGAGAGTTAAAAATGCTGTTTCCAACATGAAAGGTTCATCTCTCTCTCTCTCTCTCTCTCCTATTTTTTTCATAATAAGGCAACAAGTTCTTAGCTCACGTTCAGGGTAAATAAGTTTGTAATGTGTATTCTGATTGGAAAATGTATAATCCGCTCACAGCCTAGCCTAGCTATTGAGTTTGTGACAATTTTTGGATTTTTTTTTTGCTAATTAAGTACAGTTTTTAGAATAGTTAATTCAAGAGGTAGCACCTAAACCTTTTTTGTAAAGGATTTTGAGTCTCCTCCTTTTGAACTTTTTTTCTTTTTTTTTTTTTGGGGAACTCTTTGAACTTTCTATATTAGTATGTTTTGGGCATTCTTGTGCCTAGAATCACACAATAGATCATATCATACGCTTGACTTGAGCTGCTTTGGACTTTTTATGGTCTTTCAACAATAGTCAAAATGTCACTGCATCGTGTTGGAAACTGGAAGATGTAGCAGCAACTTTGTTGACTCTTTACTGCCATAAAACCTTAACCAAAACGTAAATTTTCTGCAGACTTCCATTTCCACATCATGTTTTGCTATTTCTAATGAAACTTGTGGTTCTCTTTATGTGATAAAAACGACTTATGTCAAACGGCATGGTAGCTGAATCTTGGAAATTGCATCTCCTACTACACCCCTTTAATAGACTTGAAGTTTTCACAACTTCCGTACTTGTGACTAAATTGACACTTTTCGGTACGCGAAATGTTTTAAGAGGGGTACGCGAAATGTTTTAAGAGGTGTTCGATTTGTGTTTTCAAATAACTATTTTCAGTTTTTAAACAATATTACATATATTTTTATATAATTTTTTACCAAATATTTTCATAAATATTTTCAAATAATAATTTTCAGTTTTTAAATATATATACCAAACGGGTCTTAAAAAGTTTCGGAAAAAAATATATTGTAATTATCTTTAAAATAAAAAAAATAAAACAATAAAAAAGGCTTTCACTACTCATCAAGGAAAAGCATTTAAAAGGCCTTTGGACTCACGTACTAAACCTTGCTGTCAGCGTTATGCATACCTTTCAAGTGTATTAAATGCAATGCAAAATCCCATAAACCAAACAAGCCCTTAAAATAAAGCTGTAACCTGCTAGAATGGTACAGTAGTATTTCTTTTCCAAATATTTTCCCAATAAAATCTGATCACTTCATAGGATATCAATTATCAAAAAAGAAAAAAGAAATCCCGGAATATCTATACAATCCTTATCAAAGTTTTTAAACTATACTATTCAACGTCACCTTTATAACCTTGAACTTATCTCTTTTTTTTTTTCTACTGAATTTTTTATTTATTTTATAATTAATAACATTCAAGTGCACTAGTGGATCTTTAACAAATGATCTTCTCTTTCATTCAATTATTATAGCTAAGGGTGGTGTTAAAGATTATGCAAGTTTTGATTTGTTATCAATTACCAAAAAAGAAAAAAAAAATCAAATATTTATTTATATTATTTTGCTAAAGTGGTATGAATCATATGGTTAAAGAAAGTGCTAGTTGAGCAATAGTTTATTGGAAATATGAAATTAATTTTGTGTTTTGTTTTGATTTTTCAGGTGCAAAATCTGTGGAGGTTAACCGAAAGCAAAGCCGGGTAACCGTAACGGGCTATGTGGAGCCAAACAAGGTCTTAAAAAAGGTGAAGAGCACCGGAAAGAGAGCTGAGTTTTGGCCCTATGTGCCATACAACTTGGTGGCTTACCCTTATGTGGCTCAGGCCTATGACAAGAAGGCACCGGCTGGTTACGTGAAAAATGCAGTCCAAGCACACCCTATTCCAAATGCAACTGATGAGAAGTTAACTACACTCTTTAGTGATGAAAATCCAAATGCATGTTCCATCATGTGAGCAATTTTAATGGAAGAAGGATAGGAGAGAATGAGAATTAGAATCTGGTTTTAGTTGGTACTTTGAGTTTGTATGGAGAGAGTCTTTTTTATGTGTTTTCAGCATGTAGATTTTCTATGAGATTATGTATCACCTTAGTCCTGTTTAATTGCCTAATGAAAAATAGTTTTGTACACACGGCTTGTGTTCTCTTTGGAATGGACGTATTATTCCCTAAGCATCGTTTTAGATTCGATTAGCTTCGGATAGTTGATTTTTGAAAAAAAAAATTACAATAGGACTTGAATTTTATGATATATCTATGATAAGCATGGTTTTAGATAATTAATAAGATTTGAATTTTATGATATAGCTTCTATGATAATTGCTTTTCAGCATCAAACAAAGATTGTTGTTAAGTTAATTGGAAATTGGCGGGTTGAATTTTTATGCTCACACATTAATGCTTTCTATATGTAACACTTACGAATGCATAATGGGAAATAGAAATAGTTGTCCAATTTTCGAAGACATTAAAGTGGAGCAGGTAGTGAATGTATGCACATTTGTACTTTGTGGCCCATAAAAGGGTGTGAACATAACACAATAATTAAGCAAAATTCTAATGGGTCAAACAAAATGTAAATAATTAAATAAATTAACACTTTGAATATCTTTTTCTTATTTGATAATTCGATAGTTGGGAATGAGAGAATTCAACTCTAAACATTTTTGTTAAAAATATTAGGAAATGCTAGTTGAACTGTAAGGTTTTTGACAACCTACCAAGTTTTTAACAATTCCGGGCATAGTAGTTTAATTAATTGTGTGAATAAAATCTTTGGTTGTGTGCTTTGATTGGTTATCATTGAATTATGCAACTCAGTTCTTTAATATATACTGTAGTTCTTTTTTCGATTCTCAGTTGTAGTGATTACACGGTTACCGTCTAAGATTTTAATTATAAAATTAAATTTGCATAAATCTTATTTGTCAAGAGTCGCTGGAGTTGTAAAGTGATATCTCAAAATTTCTTGGTTATACTTTTATAGGGAATATTTGTTGGATTAAGTAGTCCCATAAAGCTGTATTCTTTTGTTCTCCTTAATATTAGACTTTGATTAGTCCCCTTTAAGCTAAGTCCAGTCTCGGCATCACATACATTCCACGCTTGCATGTCATATATATAGTATGTGTTTGGCAAAAATTAAAAAGTCAGTTTATTTTACTATTTAGCTTATTTTTTGTACTATTCATGGGTCCTAATATATTTTTTGGTACTATTTATGAGTCCTACTGTACTATTTCAACTAATTTTTACCTTTATCTATAGCACTTTTAGTAAAAAGTTTTCAGTTCAGTAAAATAATTAAGACCCATAATAGGTGGGAGGAGTGCATGCTTTGGTGGCTGAGACACAAGTATAGCCTCAACATGCCTAGATGCATGCCCACACCAAATGCAAAACAATTTCATTGTGGCCAGGATACAAACTCACAACTATTCTTACAATTACCTTTGCGAGTGGCTGAACTTTAAGCATACATTTGGTACAATCTAATAGGCACTATATATAAGTGAATAACTATTACAAAGAATAGCTATTCTATTAATTTTTTGGTTGTGTTTTCTTTACGGGAAATAGCTATTCCTTATGTAATAGGCACCATGATGAAATAACTATTATAAGAAAAATATTATATTATTATTTGGCTGTGTTTTCTTTATTGAGAATTGTTATTCTTATTCCGTAACCTATCATATTACCCTTTATAATAATATTCCTAAAAACCCCTCATTGTTGTTTGGCTCAAAAGCTCTCTCACTCTCTCCATATTAGTAGTCCATATTAGTAGAATAGGAAAAGCAACAGACCCATGCATACGTGAAAAAGAAGTTTTTGGAACCTAATTAATAATTTTGAATTTTATTTCAGTCCCAATTTAATCTTTTGAAAATGGGGGGATTTATACTTAGTCAATCCTCGCTTATATCAAAAATTGATTGATATCTTGGTCTGATGATAAAAAGCTATAATCAGGAGCGGACGTCATAAGTTAAAACTCTCTCAAAAAATAATTGTAGTTTTAAATTTCTACATTTGCTTGTATAACCAGAAGCTATGATAGAGAAGCATAAAACATACATTCATATAATCTAATTAAATAAAGGTAATGTAACATGCTATACACATTATAACAGCACAAATGCACATATTATTTATTAATTTATTTTAAAAAAAGAAACTAACAAATGTGGTTTGTAAGATCAACAAACACGCTATTGTCTATTGGCATGATAATAACTTCACTAATTTATTGATTTTATATCAACATCACTTAATGTTGACAAAACGGATACCATCGTATTCGTATCTTGCTTTTCCCTGCAAATTAGGGATTACTAAGGAAATGGACAATTTGAGCGGCCACAAAAAACATTTTAAATTTCAATGCATTATTGATCAATGATTTCGGCAATAATCAATGGCAACAAGATTAAATGAAAGGGTTTAGTTAATGTATGCCTTAATCACCAATTTTAGAAAAAAATTTATGAAAAATTGAAAAAACAACTATTTCTTAAAATGGTTTATTAATATATACCTAAGAGCATTCATATCAGTCTCATTAATTTAATATTTCAGCAAAAATTTATCTAAACTTAACCAAAACAAACGTGCATTAGTCTCACTAAATTAACTAAAGTTTTTAAAGAGGATAGTCTCATCGCTACATGTAGTGAGCCTCTATTTTCACTACATTAAATTTCAATGTTGATAAAGTATTGAGACTGATGTATGTATATGTAAATAATAGATACCTAAACTAACAAAAGTAGAGTTTTTTAGATTAATTTAATTAAATATTTGAGGAGACTAATATGAATGTTATAAGAGAGTACATTAGTAAAACCCTAAATGAAATTATTATCATGTTAATCTGATATCTATGTCGATCAAGTTTGCAGGTAATGATGATGAAACAATCAAATCATGAGGGAAAAGTAGAATATAAAAATGTGGCAGTGTGATCTATCTATGTGCCACGGGAATGGGAGAATCATTGTTGGTAGGACAAAAGAACTTTAGAGAGAAGCTTCTTCTAAAAGTGGATACTTTAATTTGTGTGATTGATTATCTTGTACCCTCCAATCAACCATTAACATGTATTTTTAATCCTGCACGATTGTTTGTCTAAAGAAAGATTTTTTTTTTTGGTTAAATTGTCTAAAGAAAGATATGTCAAGGGAATTACTTTCTTTTATTTATTTATTATCCTTGATACCTAAATTTGGCTATGCGATGCCAAACCCAAATTCAAGGGAAAATGACTGCCACTTTGGTTTTGGTTGTTAATGAGCAACTAATTTTACGGATTAACTAAAAAATTATTAAAAAAAACATTGATGTTATAAACTTTATGATAAAGTACAATTTTTATAGAAGAGACCAGATATTTCAAATTTTATTGTATCTATAAAAGAAAAAGTTTATAGATTTAGGAGAATCATTTCATTACTTCGGCAATGTTTGAGCTTAAAACGTGTTACAGGCTCACAGATTATTGTAGAATTGATCAATCCGACAATATAATGGTGTCAAACTATATGATATAGGAATTTATGTTTCGTAACAATAAAATTATGAAAATAAATTTCAAATATTGACGTATCATTGACTAAGTTAGCATATATATAGTTTGAAATTATCCAAACTTTTCTTTCAAAACCAAGATCCAACATTTTGCGTCAAAGATTTATTTATTTATTTTCTTCTCATATTCGAAGATCTATCAATCAATGAATTATAAAATGACAAGTGAGTAATAATTAATATAATAACACTCTCTCATACCTCAAAAAAAGTGAGATTCAATCTTAGTTTTCTTTCAACTCACATTTACCAGTCAAATCAAACAATTGGATGAGTTTTTTGAACTTAATGGTACATATTTAGCTCTTAAGGGAAAGGTTTGGAGTTGGTGTGAGTTTCAGTCATGCAAGATTACTCAAAAAATAGTAATGCATTATTCAAGGATAGACTTCATGTAATTTTCAGGTTTGCCAAATTCACTACAATACGCCATGGGGATTGGTCTCATTGCTTGGAGTAAGCAATGGATTATACTTTTTAGCCACATGAATGTGATGTTCAATGCATAATTCTCTTTTAAAGTTGATAATAGTAACTTTGGCTGGGTCTTTCTGAATTATTGCATTTCTTTTCACCCATTTTTTTTTTCATGTCAGATTCATGTAGCTAGGAGAATCGGAGATCCATCAAGATTTGGGAACAAAAATGTGACTTCATCTCTATCTGGTTAGGTGTGACTATGAGTTTTATATTGTTTTAACCACCGAAAAATGTTGAAACTTATTATATATTGTCACCACTATGACCGTCCACAAAGGACAATCAAGTAATAAACTTCTTAAAATTATTGGTCTGAGAAAGGACAGAATAAGGGTTTTTTTTTTTTTTAGTAAACAATACAATAGTCAATTCATACGTAAATATCAATACTATTTTCATGTCTAAGTCAACATAATGGAACATCAACGGGCACAGGGTGTGATTTTTTTAATCCAAAACTATTGAAACTTTTTTTTTTCGAGGGTGTTATGACTTATGATAGAATATATTAGGTAATAGAAGACTATATATATTCCATTTAATTAAAGATCAAATCAAGACATTGACTCCAAAAATATAATTCACTACTCCCATGACTGTTTAAGAACCAGCTTTTAACTACGAAGTTTCGGTTTCTGCTAAGTATAAGAATGGCATAAATGAATGTAATTTATAGATGATACCTAAGCAAAACTTACTTGGCCAAAAAACCTAATTTTTTTTGGACTGTGAGCTAATTTTCATGTCACTAAAGAGAGAAAAATAGGGATGACAAAAATATTCCACCCCATTTAATATGCCTTTTCTCATTCTGTCTCGCATAAGATTTTCTCACTCCAAAAGGTGGCAGACAAAGATCGATGGAGGTACGTAAAGATTATGGGGCCATTCTCCCCGCTATGAAATTTTAAAGAAAATATTATTTGGGTATATATATATATATATATGAAAGTTTAAATAACAAAATTTGTATCCCCTCCTTGTGGAAATAAAAAACTAACATTTTCAAATTGAAAACTAACCCAAAGAATCTAGAAAATAAAATGTTTACTTGATCTTTATGTATGTGGTATTACACTTTGCTTGTTTGATTTTTGAGACCCAAAGTGAAAAGCTTGAAACTTTGAGTTTTGACTTTTGAGTGATATCATGCTGCTTGATATGGCTAAAGGGTTGTTTGAGTGTTTTTTATTTATTTATTTATTTATTTTAACTTTACAACACTAATTTGTTTTATAGTAAGAAGAATATTGGATATATAATGATGTAAAAATGACTTTCAACTTTCATGGTTCATGCTATTTTATTTATAGAATAGTTGTACTTCTATTTACTCTTTCAATTTTTATTGCAATTATAAAACAAAAATTTTTAGTCATAAATATTGCTAAAATTATGCTTTGCAATAAAATAAGAATAATGCTTCAGACACAAACTATTTTACAACATTTTTACAAATTGTTAATGGACCCATATTAGAATTAGTAAGAATTTGTCACATCAGCAGTTTGTAAAAATGCTGCTTGATATGGTTAAAGGGTTGTTTGAGTGCCTTTTATTTATTTATTATTTATTTATTTTTAACTTGACAACACTAATTTGTTTTATAGTAAGAAGAATATTGGATATATAATGATGTAAAAATGACTTTCAACTTTCATGGTTTATGCTATTTTATTTATAGAATAGTTGTACTTCTATTTACTCTTTCAATTTTTATCGCAATTATAAAACAAAAATTTTTAGTCATAAATATTGCTAAAATTAAGTTTTGCAATAAAATAAGAGTAATGCTACAAATACAAATTATTTTATAACATTTTTACAAACTGCTGATGTGACTTTAGTATTTTCTAAATAGTAATTGCAAGTAAAAATTTGATGTTAGTGATGGATCCATATTAGAACTAGTAAGAATTTGTCACATCAGCAGTTTGTAAAAATGTTGTAAAATAGTTTGTTTCTGTAGCATTACTCATAAAATAAAGAGTAATGCTACAACTACAAACTATTTTACAACATTTGTACAAACTATTGATGTGACAAATTTTTATTAGTTCTAATATGAGTCCATTACTAACATCATATTTATGTTTACCAATAATTATTTGAAAATTACTAAAGCCACATTAGCAATTTGTAAAAATGTTGTAAATTAGTTTGTGATTGTAGCATTACTCTAAATTAAAAGGTGATTTTTTAAGTAATTTTTTATTTATTTGTACATTGAAAAAACAAATCAATCATAGATGATATTTGTGATTTAAAATAATGTCAAGTTCTATAATTGATCGCAAATAATTGAGTAAAAGTTTACTTAGAAACAATCATTTTGTATCTTTTCATTTGTTTATTTTTTGTTAATATTAAATAGATACTAGTTTTATTTTTCATATATTAATTTAGTTTTGAATTTTTCTTAAATTTATTTTTATACTTTGGCCTCAAATCCAACCCCGTCTTGCTCCATTATAATCCCTAGTTGAAAATAGATGCGAGTTTATATATGTCTATCTTTTCTTGGGAATTGTTGTAGTACTTTTGAAGAGTGCTTGTGACCAATGCCTAAATTCGTTGAGACATCCAAACACAATACACATGCCAGCACCATTTTTGGCCATTAAATTTCTTGGGCATTATGTTTTTATTGTGGACAATAATATTTATATGGAAAAATTAACGGATACTCAAAGGGCATTGGTTTAGGAGCTATTTTTGAAAACAATTTATGGAAGAATGATAAAACAATTAATTTTTTTGACGGCTTTTTATATTTTTTATAAAAGTAGTGTCAAAACTTTCCTAAAATTGTTTATTAAGAATTGTCCTAAAAATACCTGTTAACATTACTCAGATTCATAAGCTCATGTTATAAGTTCATATTTCACCCATTCTTATGGGAGAAGGAAGTATAATTAGATTACTCCCTTAAAATTATGTTTGTTTGAGGCAATGTGGTTGGAGAACACAATGTTGCTTCTATTGCCTTTCACTCTCCACCAAAAGCGAATATAAAAAATGAGAATATATAAAGAAAGAAAGAAAAAGGGGGGGAAAAAGAAGAGAGACATGTTGGTAAGAGTTCTTTGGACGTTTGAAAAGAAAAAAGAAGCAAGATGCTACGATTTGTCTAATAGAGAACTAGACAACTTATTCTCCGAAAGATCAACCTAAACGTTTAGATATGTAGTTTTCTTTTGTTAGTGCTTTTGTTCCTGATTCGTATTAGAAAGAATAAAGGCCTCCAAAACCCACAATTAAAGAAAGGTATGTCAACCATTACTACTCTCATGGGCATAGCCAAGCACAACTACTTGACGGTGTTGAGTTCTTGGTCAAGCATTGCATCAATTCTGTGAAAAGAAAAGAGTACCAGATCCATCCATATATGATGTATTGAAATTAGAAGTAATGCCTACTAGAATATTTTTTTTAAATAATTACATGCATCAACTATTTTGATAAACCTAAAAAATTTTCCCTAGATACTGAACAAAACCCATGTATATAAAGGGAACAAAAATTCTATGATCACATAAAATATCACAACTTTAGTCACAATTTTCCATGTGGCAGATTGTGAGTGGTATAGAAAAAGTGGTGAGTCCATGTGAAAGTTGCTTATAGCCAATCACAATTATTTTTTCAAGCTAGTCCATGACATGTTTATCTCATGATTCTCATCAGAAAAGCATTCCCACCTCTCTCTCGCAAGTTTATCAATGAACCATGGAGCTCTTGGTTCATGAATCATTGTCATCTTAAGCACCCTATGGAGTTTGCCAAGGTCAAAATCTTAGGACAGATACGTTGGTTAAGGTCATAAAGTTTTAGGGTTCCACCAGTGGGATGATTTGGGCCCAAACATGGCCCAATGCCAATAGATAGGGGATTCACCTTAACCCTCGGGATCTGTTTGGATACCGCTTATTGCTGAAAACACTGTAGTAAAATAATTTTTAAAAGTGTGAATAGTATCGTGAGACATATTTTTAATAAAAATTTTGTTGAAAAAATGAGTTTGTGGGTCTCGTGAACAGTGTACGGGACCCAGGTTTGGACACAAATGCCAGACGCGTTTGCTATCCAAACGCACACTCAAGAAAGAGAGGTCCATCAAGTTTACTCATTAAGGCCTTACTTAGGTTCCCATCCACCAAAGGAGGTGGATCAAATGAATGACTATAAGCAGAGCTGTGTGCTAATCAAAATAGAAATGATAGAGAACATATAAAACAATGGATCAAATGTGAGGCATTTTTGTTGATAATATTTCATTATTTATCACTTTTTGTTTTGTTTGGGATGAGAAATTTTGATGTGGCAGTTTTCTCAAAAATGCAATTTGATAAATTTTTTGATAATTTTTCTGGGTTGATTTCCCTCGTTTGGATTAACTAAAAAGAATTATTTCAAAAATTCAATGAAAAATTTAACTTCAAATTATCAAGCATCAATACCTAACTTTGGACTCATTGAAAGAATTTTTAATTCATAAATTCTACTAACATTACTATTTTCATATTACCTACTATTCTTCACATAATTGCCACCACCATTGTTGTTGCCATTGTTTTCATCAGTACAACCACCCGTCACCAAGACCACCCCTATCACCACCACCACACACAATTGACCTTACCCCATCACCAATACCACTTTGACTACACCATGAACACTACCTATTACCATTGTCATTATATTTCTCTCATTTTGATGCCATAACGCATAATTACTAAGTCATTATCATCACTATTTCTATCTGATGTAACTATAATAGGAATAATAACTTTACAATTTGTAAGTATACTCATTCAAATAATAGAAATTTAAATTGATGAAAATTCCCATCAATTTAAATATTGATATTTTTTAAATTTTGCATCCAAAGATTCCAAACATGTAACCTTAAAATTTACTGACTTTTAGGGTGAGTTGTAACTACTAAAGCTAGTTCCCGACAATACTCATTTGAGCTTCATAAAGTCATCTATTCTGGGGGCATCAAAAAAACTCACCTTTTATTGATTATTGGTGATTAATCTGAGGCTTTGTAACTCGAAAGGAAACAAAAGGAAGCTTTTTGAAATATAGCCTTTGCAACAGCATCATAATAATAACTATTTATCTCTAATTTTGATAGGCTTTCACATAGAATCAAGCGAAAAGACAAAATTCCACACTTCCAAGTTCCAAGCATAAACTAAGCATCCACTTGTCTTTTTTTTTGGTAAGTATCCACTCATATCAAAAGCACTCAAATGCATAGTCCGGCTCAGCCTCCATGAATTGTAACCCTTGTGAATAGTCTTGTCTAAGATGAATTTTATGACCATCTATTAATGTACTCAGGTGAGCAGTTTGTTGTCAGACCAACTAGACATACCAAACTTTATAGGTGTGTTATTCTTTAGAGGTCAAAAATTTGTAGGAGCTTCACGTTGGTGTTGTTTAGGCCAATGGCCTCTTAACTCAGTGGTAGGAAGGGGATAAAGGCTTCAAAAGCATACTCATATCATAACTTTAGAGCATTCTCATCAAAGATTTTAAAAAATTTAGCATTTAGCATCTTAAAAACTTACTTTATCAATTTTAACAACTCACTTTATAGTACACCCAACATCAAAGATTTTATATTTTTTACAACTTCATTAAAATTTTATTATTTTTTTTATTTTTTAATCTCATTCTCATCTCTTTCACTACCAACAAACACACTACCACTGCGCACAACCACAACCATAGTTGCCACCACCACCAACCACAACCTTGACCCCCAATCACCAAAATAATAATAATAAAAAAATGTCCATCCCTTCGTCAATTTTGTAGCACGCACCCACACACACGAAAACAAACCACACATTTTTCTTTTGCAACTCAACCTTTGGTTCCGCCTCTTTGTTCCCGCGAACACGGATACCACTTTCCTCCCCATTGTCATCTTCTGCCATGACAGCGGCTTCGCTTTCCTTTCCCCTTCCTCCTTCGCACTGTAAAACCAAAACACAATCCCAAAACCAAATCAAACTCACCCCGATCTAAACCCACCACAAAACCGCAGCCAAAACCCACCCCAGCCTCTCCGATGACCACCACCCCAGTAGCCCAACCTCTACAGTCTCAACCCCAACCAAGAACACTGACCACGTCGACTCAAGAATGATGCCTCAAGAACGTCGACTCAACTTGATCTGAACGCCGACTCAAGCTTGGGTTTTTAGGATCGCCCATAGAGAGAAGAGAAGAGCTTGGGTTGAGGGAGAACCAATAGGATAAATAAATAAATAAAGATAACGTGATGACTGATGACTGATGAGGCATGGGTTAAGGGAGAACGAGAAGAGAGAAAGATGGAAATCATGTGTGAGAAAGAGAGAGGGCACGTGTGGAGATTAAAATATAATATTTGGGTTTGACACTCAGCTACAATTGTGCTAGCAGCGCACTGTAGCTAGGTGTCAAAAAATTTAGCATTTGCCTTCTTTGATGAAGCACTTTTTTATGCTTGGAGCTATGAAAATAGCATATTAGAGCATTTAGCATATTTGATGAGAATGCTCTTAGCATGCTCTTATCAGAAGCATACTCATTTCCTCTTTCTTTCAAAACCGTACTCATATCAAAATGGACTGAATGAACCAAAGTGGACCGAAATTGACCAAAGTGGAATGAAATGGACCAAAGTAGGACAAATAGATAGAATTAGACCAAAGTTGGCCAAATGGACCGAAGTAGACGGAAGTAAAATGAAATGGACCGAATGGACAGAATTAGACCAAATTTGACCAAAGTAGACGGAATAGGCTAAAGTAGACCAAATTTGATCAAAGTGGAATAAAATGGACCAAATGGATAGAATCAGACCAAAGTGGCACAAATGGACTGAATTAGACCGAATTGGACTGAATTGGACCGAATTAGACCTAAATGGACTTAAGTAGACCGAATTGGACAGAGGTGGACTGAATTAGACCGAAGTAGGCCAAATAAACCTAAGTAGACCGAAATGGACTGAAGTCATCTGGATGGACTGAATTAGACCGAATTGGACATAGTGGACCTTATTAGACTGAAGTGGACCGGAATGGATGGAAGTAAGCTGAATGGACCGAATTAGACCGAAATGGACCGAATTGAAGTGAGATTCAGTAATGAAGAAAAGAAAAGCGTGGAAGGAGTTTTTTCTAAGTTAAAGTAGATGAATGTATAAAAGCAAAGTTTATGTAAACTCAAAATTGTTCAATATATTATTAGGAGAAAAAAAAAAACGTCCAAGATGAATGTCAAAGTATATATAAAGTTAAAACCATCCAAGATATTGTTAACAAAAAAAAAAAAAAAAACTCATTTAAGATGAAAGTGTAAAGTCAATTGGTTAATATATTTTCTTCTAAAACAAAAACAAATAGGTTAATATATTTAATATTATCAAAATATTAGATGAACAAATCATTAAAAAAAAATGATAACGTGGCCAATGATATGGCTCAACATGTTCATAACATTATTAAATACTACGCTTCAATTTTAGACATTATATATAAATTTCTTAACTAACTTTTTCAAGAAATGTCCAACCCCTTGTGCAGATCGATATTATTTGCAATCTCTAAATTTTAGTCTAAGGAGTGGCTTTATCTCACCAAAGGTATTTCTGTTTGGTATAGTTTATTTTCTTGGCTTATTTAGTTTCTTTTTTAAAAAAAATAAAATAAAATGTGAAGATTTAACACGTCGTATTGTATCTAACCAAACAAACGAAGTAAATTGAGAAATAAGTGGATTCAAAATATTGTAGATTAAAAAAACAAAATTCTTGTTTGAAATAGCAGTTTGAAGCTTGGACAAACTCTCAAAGTCAGAAAACAGCTAAATGGACCTAACTTCTCGGACCCTTTATCCAAGAAGTAGGTCCAGTACCTAACATATAGTACAAGTCAAATACTACTACACCTACTAGGAGTTAGATATTTACCAATATTCTCCAGAGAGAAGAGGGAAAACCTTAAATTAAGTAAAACCTAATATATGGGGTAAGAATATTTATCCTAATTTGGTCGCGTGTGTGGATATTTTTTTATTGAATCGAACGAAAAGACAAAATTCCACACTTCCAAGCATAAATTAAGCATCCACTTAGTCTCAACACTTAGTCTTTTCTGTTGGTAAGTATCCACTTATCAAAAGCACTCAATTGCAAAGTCCGGTTCAGCCTCCATGAGTTGTAGCCCTTGTGAATAGTTTTTGTCTAAGATGAATTTTATGACCATCTTTTAACGTACTCAGGTGAGCAATTTGTTGTCACACCAACTAGACATACCAAACTTTATAGGTGTGTTATTCCTTAGAGGTCAAACATTTGTAGGAGCTTCACATTGGTGTTGTTTAGGCCAATGGCCTCTTAACTCAGTGGTAGGAAGGGGGTAAAGGCTTCAAAATTATACTCATATCAAAATGGACAGAATTAGCCAAAGTGAACTGAAATAGACCAAAGTCGACTAAGTGTATTGAAGTAGACCAAATTAGACCAAAATGAACTAAATTGGATTGAAATGAACTAAATTGGACCGAATTGAGTAGAATTGAACTAAATAGACCGAACCGACAGAATTGGGTCAAAATGGACCTTAGTGGACTAAATTAGACTGAAATGAACCAAAGTAGACTGAATTGGGCTGAAATAGACCACAGTAGACCGAATTAGACTGAAACAGGTGAAATTAATCTAAGTGGACCAAATTAGACCAAAATAAACCAAAGTATACCGAATTGGGTCGAAATGGACCAAATTGAAGTAAGAGTAATGAAGAAAAAGGAAAATGTGGAAGGAGTTGTTTTTAAATTAAAGTAGATAAATGTGTAAAAACAAAGTATATGTAAAGTTAAAACCGTCCAAAATATTATTAAAAAAAATCACCCAAAATGAATGTGTAAAATTAATCTGTTAATATATTTAATATTATCAAAAAATTAGAAGAACAAATCACTAAAAAAAGTGATGACGTAATCAATAATGTGACTCAACAAAAGTATAGAAAGGAAATGTTACACTTCAACTTTTACATATTATTATATAGATTTATTTACTAACTTTTTCAAGAAATGTCCAACCCCTTGTGCAGTTCAAGATATTACTTGCAATCTCTAAATTTTCATCTTAGTAATGGCTTTGTGTCACCAAAGCTAGGTATGTCTGTTTGGAATATTTTATTTTCTTGGCTTATTTAGTTTCTTTAAAATAAATAATAATAATTTTAAAAAAAACTGCAAAAAGTATATTTTTATCTTCAAAAAAAAGAAAAAAAAAAGTGAAGATTGAACATGTTGTATTATATTTATATCTAACCAAATAAACAAAGTAAATTGAGAAATAAGTGGAATCAAAATATTGTAGATTAATTAGAAAAACAAAATATTGTTTGAACAAACTCTCAAATTCAGAAAACACCTAAATGTCCATACGTTGCAAAGTTGGACCTAACTCCTTGGTCCCTTTATGCTATGCAAGAAGTGAGTTCATCACCTAACATTTATATAGAGTCAGCTACTACACCTACTAGGAGTTTAATACTTAACCAATATTCTCCACAGAAGAGGGAAAACCTTAAATTAAAGTAAAAACCGAAATGTGGGGTAAGAATATTTATCCTAATTTGGTGGTGTGTGTGGATACTGGATATGATATTGATAATGGGCAGCAGAAGAGGACAGCAAGGTCCACAAACTATGGTGGTGTTTATTACAGTTGTTTAAAGAATTGTTTTCAGTTTTTAAATAATCTTACACGTATTTTCATACACTTTTCATTCACACATATTTTTACAAAGCAACAACAACATTACTAGAAATTTCTTACCAAATCGGGCCTATGGCCTGTATTTGACAGAAAACAGACATATGGAAACCCAAAACTAGTTTTTTATGTTGGCAATTTTTGACCGTGCATTGGACTCCTCCACACGAATATTGGTCAAATGGTAGCTGTTTTTGTGTTTACAGCTTTCGTCGAAGTTCAAAATCTTCTTGTCAAAGTTTTGTGCCTTTTTGCTGATGGATTCTGTAGCACCTAAGTAAAACAAAAGGACAAATGAACCGAGAAATAGTTGGGTTTTTTTTCGGAGGAGGGAGTTGGAATATGGCATTTATAAATCCAACAATACTAGGGTATGTTCACAAATACTTTTACATCCAAGTTCACAACTTGTTAAACAGGTCAATTTTGAGTCTAAAAAAAAAAATTGTGAGCATAAAGTGTTTATCAGTCCCAGTCAACCAATTTAACATGCTGTAAAATTAAGTATGAAATCAAATATATGTATTCCTAAATTTATTCTACGTGCCCCATTTGCAAAATAAAGAGTAGCTTGATCATGAAATTTATTTAGACAAATTACATAAAAATGCACGCAATTTGTACTATAGTAAACATTTATTGTAAAAATTATTGTAATTCTAAGATCACACACTTTACCACACGTTTTTTCATAATTATATATATATATATATATATATATATATATATATATATATATATATATATATATATATATATATATTTTTTAGAGATAATTATAATATATTATTAATTCTGCAACTTGAACTATTTCTACTCTAGACCCCAAACATAAAGTGCATGGGAATGTACTAATTCAAGTATAAGGTCCTTGACTTTTTCACAACTATCTTATGTGTTAGATTGTGACCAACTGCTTGTCATTTTTATATAAACCCACTATTTTTTTCTCTATCACTCAGGATATGCCGGTTGTGACAGAAAAGATTGTCCTTATATATATATTTTCCAAAATTAAAGGCCTTTCACATTAAAAAAAGTGCCATCCTTGGCCATATGCCCTATGGTTCATTGGTTAGTACCATCCTTCTGCAACAAAGGCCAGATGGGCATGGTGTCTTCAATAGAGGGCCATATGTGCAGACCCACTTCATGAAAAAAAGGCCCAGAAAACAGGACAGTCAGGCCCAATAAGGCCAACACTTTCTCAACTCTTTACATGTCCTCGTGTGTCTCTCTGTCATCAGAATTAACACAGCAGATCAAACGTGGGGCCCAGACAAGAGATTGGTTACATCATATGTGATATCATATAAGTATAGCACAAAGCATAGCATGGGATCCCAAAATTGTGGGTCCTATTGGTCACCAGTACCATAAATCATCCTGATCTTCATGGTCTTACCCTCCTCACCCAAAATGTACTATAGGTCTTTATAATTTCCTCAGAGAATTTTAACCCCATTTAAGAATAAGATAACGATTGAATCATTGAACTCATTCCAGAAGGAAAGAAGTCAGTGGCAGTTATAGTTAATTATTACAATTGGTATATGTTTTTAACAAATTTTAGAACATTTTAAATGCAGTCTTGATGTATTAAAATTGAAAAAATGCTACTAACTATTTGGTGAGTTTGATGGTCACTGGTTGAAAAAAAAAAAAAAAAATTGCGAGTTTATATAAAAATGATAGATAATTATTTATCATCTATCATGTAAAATAATTGTAAAAATGAGTATAAAATTAATTGTAGTTCTAGTAGTACTCATCAAAATTTTCATATTTCACTATATAACCTTTAAGATAGTGTTCCATGGGTCTATATTAACGCAAAATATATAAAAGAAAAAGAAAATTGGTGAAATTTTTGTATGGATAGTTTTTTTTCCCCCTTTTAATGTGAGATAGCATATTATTGATAAAAATAAAATGATCTGCATGATTCTATATAAAAAAATGATCCGGTTAGGGCAACATTAATCATCTATTTTATAAAAATTTGAAAAATTTTTAGAAAAAATGTTAATCACTTTCATTTCATCATAATTTTTTTTTTTTAAAAAGAAAATTTACTAATGTAAACCTTAAAGCTAAGGAAATGTTTAGTAAAATCCATAAAAAATTACACTAATCACACTCTATAAAACATTATGGAAAGGTTTAAAAATTATTAGGAAGTATCGCCATAAAATTATTATTTTAAAGAATTTCTAATGATAGTTTTTTATTATTATATTAAAATATTAATTAATTTTTTTATGTAAGAAAAAATTAAATCTCAATTTTTTTATTTAACTATTAAAAATTTTACCAATTAAACTCTCCCAACTTACTATAAAATTTTAATTAATGAGAGGGATGGGAAAATCGCTATAACTCTAACGAATAATTAATAATAATAATAATAAAAAGGTATAAAATTTGTTACTAGCAGTCTAGAATTATCAGATTCAGAGACTTCATAAGGAAGCAAAGATAGTAATAAATAAAGAAAAGAGAGAAGAAAGTAAAGGGGGATTGGTTAAGTTGGGACAGCATGCAGAGAGATTTGCAGGTGCTAGGGAGCAAGTAATGATGAACCCTAACATATACTTACACACACATGACACACCCACCTAGACCTAGCTAGACTCCTTACTTCTTACACAACTGCAATCACTTTTACCTTTGTGTGATTGCGTGCTGTGCCTCTAGTCATATTCATATAGAGTATTAGTGTAGCCTCAGAGAGAAAAAAACGAACCCCTCTAATAGAGTCTTGGGACTCGAGGTCTAAAAGTCACATCTCCCACAAATGTTGCTGTTCATGTGGTTTATAAAAATGTTTTTTTTTTTGTATAGTATAGAAATGGTTAAAAAAAATAATGAGCAATTTATTTTTGGAAATTGTGAACCATAAGAGGTCAAAAAGTGAACGTCTACTTTTGTCTTTTGGTTTTTCCCATTTAGAGGGTCAGTTTAAAGAACTTTGTCCGAAAGGTAAAAATATCTTTTTCTTTTGCACAGCTGGTCATTCAATTCGGTCCTATTAATAAATTCATTTTCTCCCTTTTAAGTATCACCTCAAAAGGTTCTTTCTATTTTTTTCTTTTTGTTTGTAGACTGTAATAGATCGCCCGGATTTAAAATTTTTTTAAAAAAAGTACCCCTAATTATTTGAGGTATTTTTGGGTATTTGCAAAGCTTTTTTTGGATATTTGAGGTATTTTTGTTGCAACTCCGAATATAGTCCACATAATAAAAATAAATATAACCCATCTCATATGTTATGCACATGCATAGAGTTATTTTTTAAAATTTAATTTTCCTATCATGCATGTTAAAAAGAAAAAGTAAAGAGAGAAAAACATATGCATCATCATATTAGTCCATGTGTTTAAGAGAGAAAAAAATTGCATCATTAAAGGGAAAAAGAAATAAAGAAACTAACGTCATTTTGTTGGTATTTAATGTTCAAATTAGTTATAGGATGAACAAAATGACTATTTAGAAAGCACATTCATACTTGGGAGTAAAAAAAAAAAATCCCAAATTTAAGTGGTTAAAATGGAAACAAAAATATAATTTTATCATAAATATTTTAAAAACTAACATATAATAACTTGATAAAATGATTGGATGAGTTATAATCAGGGGCGGAGCCACCCTATGCATTGGGGGGGCCATGGCCCCTCCAAAATTTTTTTAAACCTCTCTAATTATAAGTAAAACTAGGTTACAATAATTTTGAGTTAAGAGCTGGCCCCCACAAGATTAAAAGATTGGCCCCCCTCCAACACATCACTCATAAAATTCTCCTCACCCCAAATTCCAACTGTGTAATCATAAAAATTAACTGCTCTTGTCTTTCCCATTCTTCTCTAAAGCATGATAGCCACATCCATATTTTTTTAGTTTTTAGTTACTCAATTTTTGTGAAAGGATAATACTGAGGTGTAGTGCATTAGATTACCTTATTAAACTCATATGTATTGAATTTAATTGTCCTTAAAAATAATATCATTGTTTGTATTTTATTGGACATGTTAAATATGTGCTTGAATTTAATTGAAGAACCTAATGTATTACACTTAGGACATTGTACTTAAGTTTTACACTTTCTCAAAACTATTACAATATCTCCTTCCACTTTACAATTCCACAAAAGACTCTTCTCATCACTTGGTGCTCTCTCTTCAATTTCTCTTCATTAATTCTTCCATAGGATGCTCTCATGTAATCACATTTTCATTAGTTTCTCCCTCTTCCTTAACAAAGAGTTTTCTTATTTAAACCTAAGCAAATATTGAGAAATACCAACTTCTTCTTTTTCTTGTTCTTCTTCTGCAGTTTTGTTGTATACTTATATTTGATTTCTATGAATGTTATGGACTTATGGATTTTCAAAAAAATAGGAGAAACTCAAAAAAAAAAAAAGGCTTAAGATGCTTAATTGGTCAATTAACTTGTTAGTATTTTGATTTTTGAGTGCTATAGAATTACACCGACAAGAAAATTCTATCAATAAGCTTGTGTTATAAATATAATTTACTTTGAGTTTTTCGTTGAATCAAAATGATAGTTTTATCTTGGCCCCCTCAAGTAAAAATTTCTGGCTACGCCCCTGGTTATAATCATGGGATATTATGAGAGATAAAGTCCGAAAAATAATAATTCATTACTTCATAGCAAATTTACTCACTTTTTAACTCATAAATAGACTTAGCATTTTGTATATGATGTACATATTGTAGATTGTAAGTGGTAAAAAAAAAATTAAAGATTTATATGAAAGTAATAAACAGACTACTCACAGTCTGTCACATTAAAATTATAACAAAATAATTTCATAAAACTCCCCCCTTGCTAGTTATAGCATGGCAATTCCCTCCCCATGGAGAGAATAAACTAAAAACCAAAGCGAGTTTCCAAAGTAACCTTGGTTAGGTTAGAAGTTGAGGCTTGATTTGAGACCTTTTAAGAATTTGGTTGAGTGGTTTTTCTCTTAGGTTAGGCCACACAACTAGCATCATGATCATTCTTTGGGCGATAAGAGCACAATGACCACTAACAGACAAAGAGTTATAATCTTGTAAAGTGTAGACACATTATTGCGATGTGGAATCCATTTATATTTTTCATGACTTATATGATGAGTTAATAGGCCTATAGTATACATTTGCACTTTTGTTTCTGATTGCAATAATCTTCTTATTTAAGATGATATATATATATATATATATATATATATATATATATATATATATATATATATATATATATATTGGGAAGCCAATTATTGTACCGATCAATTAACTACATCGATGGGAGGGCGACAACACGAAAATCATGAGATTTAATTATACATTGAGTATATATCTTATTTACTTTAATGAACTTATTTATTCAAAGGTTAAAAAAAGAAAGGTTCAAGTCTTAACATAAAGTTAGTTAATTCATAGATAAACCTATATTCCACTTTTTTTCCCCACAGTTAAAAATTGTATAAGAGTCATAGCCAGGAATTGGAGTAAAAAACAAAAAGGAAGTGGGGTTAACAAGAAATAAAGAAATCATCTGGAAAAAGTAGGAATAGTGGTAAATAGAGGAGGTGGTAATGTGAAAAAAAGTTGACCTCGTAATCTGTAACCCTATTTGTCGTGCTTCCCACACTGGAGTGAGGTTGTCCCTACTTGTCACGGGGATATGTGAAAATAAGTACAGGAATATATATTATTCAAAGATTATAAATAGTGCTAGCTAGCTAGCTAGCCTTTATACTAGTAGACCAATTTCTCCTCTAACTTCTCACACTACTTTCAATTTCTCGCTGTATCTTACTATAGATTACTTTTGATAATTAGTTCTTAGTTAATTAGAATAATGTTGGAGAGGAGAGATGGATTCAAATCCTAATTATGTTTTGAGTGTGTATGAAAAGAAACCAACCCAATTCAATTAGATGCCCCAAATTGGGTTTTCACTTTTTTTGTGATTTGGTGAATTGGGTTGCATTGAAGTTTTATTTTGAATTTTTAGTTAGATTGAGTTCAGATTGATAATTTTGTAACTCATTTGACTAAATCTAATTTATCGAATTTATAGAATTATTCATTGACCTTATTTATAATTGTAGTTTGATTTATTTTTGTGTTTTGAAAAGTAGATATATAATTTAGATAGATCATATGAAATTCTAATAATTTATTGAATAAATGCTTAAATATATTATCAAAAGGATATGGCTTATCTTTAGAAAGCAATTCCATTAGACACATGTCCATATCTCAACATGTCTAATAAAACTGACCGATACAAACTCTATAAAAAAATCACTATCTGCTTTTTTTAATAAGACATGAAATATATAAATACAATTCACTTATCCAACCCAATCCATTTGAGTTGGGTATAAAATTACTCAACTCAACAATGTTTGGTTGGATTGAAAAAATCACTTTAACAAGACTCATGAACACCCTTAATTTTCTTAATAAAATAGAGAATGTTGTAGTGCTACTAGGCTACAAGTTCCTTTATCTGAACTCATAAAATTTTGACGGGCTCTATTTGGATCAGAGTTGTGCTTCTTCAACTTTAAACGACAAGTAGACAAGGGGCTTCAATTTATTTCAACCACTCTTTATATATTATTGCTAACATACACACATAATACAACAATGCAGAAATTACCAAAATTTAAATAGTGTGTTTGCAGCCAAAGATTGCAGGAATCTTAACATCCGTACATATGGATCTCACTCAGTATTGTATGTACGGAATTTCAGTGATTCCTGTTATATGCATAAGCTTATATTTCTATGTTTGCAATTTTAAAGGTGAAAAAAATAGTGCGTTTGAACTTGAATAATATATATATTTTATTGATTTACTTTATTTCAAAGATAAATTGTGTAAAAATATATTTATACATACTAGAAAGTAAAACTTTAAAAAACTAATCTTTTTTTTTTTTGGGTTGAATACTTTAAAAAACAAATCTAACAAAATAAATAAAATAAACTTTAAATAAAAAAAAGCTTAACCAATAACACTAATAACAGGTCCACTAAAAAGACGAAAAAGTGTAAAGGAAAAGAGACCTCTAAAGGGTGGCACCTTGATATTAGAAGTCCCTTGAACCATCATCCTTGCGAGTCCGAGGGTTATTGTTCGAGTCGTGATGATTCAGTTTAAAATGATGTGTCCACATGGATAGCCCTAAGCAGTTTCGGTGGTCCCACGCCATAAAATTTGGGTTTAAGTGGGCAAGGGCGATGATACCACCCTGTATGAGCCATTTTTTTGTTCATAAAAAAAGAGAGAGAAAAGTTCACAATTTTATTTATTTATTTATTTTGGAGAAAGAAAACTTGTAACTATTTTATTAAAGCAATCACAAATTGGCTAAATCAACCTAGAAAACAAAGTAAAAAGTTGGTAGAACATCTTCCATCTACACTGCATAGTTAGAAGCATTTATGGAATAAAGTTTGGCTTGAATCTAGAACTAGATTTAGTACCCTACTGAAGCTTTGCCCAAAATGGAAGAAATAATTTTCCAACACTGAAAATTTCACTGATTTTTACACACCCTTAAAACCCTTTTGTTTTTTGGGTTATGATAGATAAGTGGAGTAATATCTTAAATATTTTGTGAGTTTGATGTGAAAACGTGATGTAAAATTCAGTGTCCCAAATTGAAGTGAGTAAAGAAGGGTTTGACCTAGTATGCATCACAATTGATACTTGACAAAAAATTGAAAATAAAATCAAATTACAAGTAGGAATAATGGTAGCTCTTCCCTTCCATGGTTGTGAGCTGATGGCTCATGCAAGACTCGAGTCCAATGAAGAAAACACGGGTTCTAGAGGCCCAGATAAGGCATGTAATTCAGGCTTGTAAGATGGTGTAACCATCAAGCATCAAAGACAGATCAATCAAGGTATTCTTAAAGGTCTTTGCCTTAAGGTGTGTGGGGTTTTCATTCAAACCCTTTCACCTTAGTGTGACGAATTGTAGGAAATATTTGGATTAGTTTCCTATGGAATAATTATTTAAAATTGTGGAACCTTTTATTCAAGCAAGTTCTTTTCTTTTTCTTTTTTTTATATGAGAAATATAGAGAAATTTTTATTGCATCTGTGAAAGCGAGTTTACATCATGGTCAAGAGCTTGCATGATACAATAAGGGTCCTCTTCAATCCAAGCAACATAGTCAGTAATGCTAGACGCATACTTTGCTAATACATGGGCTAGTAAATTTCCTTGTCTCCTAACATATTCAGGCAAGTTCTGATTTAAATAGTTCTTATTTCTGGTCTACGATTATTTCCTGAATGGAGATGGTTCAAACATTTGAAATATTTTATTTTCTTCTTTTCGGGTTGGTTAGGAACTTGGAGAGGATGATTAGACGTGGATTTGGCAATTTTTTTTGTAACATGCAGGACTTTGTAGTCAGTACAACCAAACCATTAGGTGTTCACAGTGGTGGCTCCAAGACATATATTTAGGGGGGTCAATTAGAAGATACATTTTGGATTAAAAAAAGTGAGTTTTGCAGTCTATGTGATTTCTTTATTGCAAAATTTTTCATAGCACATACTAGCAAGAGAATAAAAGATGAGAAGTGTTACATCTATAACATTTTCACAACACTTTTCCAACAAATTTTAGGTTATACATTTTTATTAGTTCTAATTTAAACTCACTGTTGAAACTACTTTTTTCCCCATCAGTAACAGCTTGTAACAATCAACCACTTAAGCTTTGTTGTGAGTGTATTATGAACATAGCGTTTCTCATATAAGATAAACTATAAGTTCATTGCATATTGTTTATTAATATATGGTGAAGATACTAATTATTATTGTTAAGATTAAATCTTAGAAATCATCTATTGTTTGTGTGGGGACCAGTTATCTCTAGAGTACTATTGAGGTTGTATGGACTGGGCCTATGGCCCAATGACCCAATCCGAGGATGCCAGCAGGTCCGAGGATGGTCAACTAAGGTAGTAACAGAAATATCATTGAAGGAAGATCTGAAAGTTATTTATGAGTCCCAAATCTATCCGAGGTGAAAAGTCACCTCAGAATCTTTATCCGAGGTGGTTTGAAACCTTTCTATCCCCTTGAATACTGTTTTAAGGGAACCTTATGACGGGAAGTCGAATATTGGATAAGGGATGAGGGAGGAGGATAACAAATATCTACGAAAGTTGTTATCTCCATATTAAATGCTTCTCAGCTAACTCTCTGGCCGCATTAATGTGGAGGTGATACATGAACAGTGAACAAGCAGCCTTACAACTGGTAGTAAAGAGTTCAGGGAGGTGTGAGATGTGATAGGGAGGTGTTCCCAGAACCAAATTTACACGTGTATGGTAAGGATGATACTAAAATCATGGTATATAACATGAGAAGGTGGCCAAAGAAAGAGGATGAAAAAAAACTTAGAGCAAAAAAGATTAAGAAACAAGTCACTAAAAGAAGAACTCTGAACTCTTGATTAAATTACTACGACTGAGTTACTCAGGCTACGCCGATGATGATTTTTATATCTTATACTCTAAATATTTCTTCCAAATCACCCATGATCGTTACATCTTTTCTAAAATCAAGCTAGTTCTTTTTTCCACACTTTACAAATTTGTTGTTTGGGATTGTTGGGCCAAACCCCAATCTTGTTTAGGGTCCAAGCCAAAACTGGTCCTTATAGTTTGTAAATACAATCAACATATGAATTATTGTTGTTAAGTGAACTCTAAGTGAGATCTAAATACAATAAAATTTTATGTATTAGTTTATTTTAAATTTGTTAAGATCTAAATGATTTTTTTTTTTTTTTTAAGATTTAAGATAAACAAATTTATACTTTTGTTGTTAGGTTGACTATCTTTCCCTCATATTTTAGATCAAATTGGTTTGTTATTGGGTTTTTTTTTTTTTTTGGTTGGGTTTAAAAAGATCAAGATGTTGTCAACATGATCATATTTAAGTTCATTTCAGCTAGGCATAAAAAAAATTTAAGTGTAAGGGATTCAAAATTTATTTTAGGAGCCTCAAATAAAAAAAATAAAAAAAATTATATATAAATTTTCTTTTTGGCCCAGCTCAGGGAGTTCAACTCAGGGGGTTCATTTGAACCCCTGAACTGTACCTAGAGCCACCCGTGGGTGTTCAGCAATATTTCAGGGTGGTCAAGATCAATATATTCATAGTTTGGACTTTAGAGTATACATCAAATGTGGCATTTTAGCGAATATATATAATGTGACATTAAGGAAAGTGATTTTTACACTGCAAGGAACAGTTCTATGCTAAGAAGAAAGGTACAGACACATTTCTTCTGAAAAAACACTTTTTACAATGTTCTTTTATTCCCCAGTCTCCATGATACATATATGTACTAGTGTCTAGTATTAAATGGTAAAATCTATGGTATACCTTTCACAGCAATATTTTTGGTTAAACATGTGCTCACTGCTCAGTCATTCTGTATTTCTTACCAGTTAGCAACAATGCCCGATAATGTCCAATAATAACTTGTCCTACGAAATTGGGGATGACCTTTAGTCCCCCAAAAAATACAATAGACTGTTTTTACATTCAATATAATGAACTCTTTACATACAACAAAATTAAGTAGTTTAATATAAAATCTGATTTGTTCTTCTCGGGTTTTGTCATAAGTCACTAGCTAGCTAGTCTGCATAAAAGTTAGTCTTTTTTTTTTTTTTCTTTTCAAAAAAACATGCTTGATCTCGACCTTCTTTTCCTAGCAGGAAGGTTCATGCAATCAAAAATCAAGGATATGTGCTCATGGAAAGGTTGTTAGCTCATTGCTTAAGTAGTAGTGTACTAAAAGGGAATTCAAAGATGCTGCTTCTCTTGTTGTTTAATGAAAGTTGGGGATTATAAAAAAAATAAAAACCTCTTATATGAAGGTCAACCTTGCTCGTACTGTCCAGGCTTTAATGGAAAAGCCACCGAAGCTGTTTGACCGATTTTAATGGAAAAGCCACCGAAGCTATTACCATTTTGATTGCTATTTACTTAATAAACTCTTATTGAGCCTGTAAAGTACATTTTTTGTACTTAAAATTTGGAGTTGTTTCCATTATAGCTATTACTCTTCACATTTGAGTTTGTTTTCATTTTGATCCATGCTGTCTATTTTTATTAGTAATTTGACATTTAAATGCTCTTTATATTTAACTATTTCGTTAAATATTAACTTTAAAATATTATAGAATGTATAAATTTCACTATCTATGCATAACAACATTATGAATAGTCAAATTAGTAATGAAAATAGATGGTAAAGTCAATATAGAAACAAAATCAAACATCAACAACTAAAATATAAATTTTAAGACATAAAAAGAATCAGAATCAAAACAATCTCAAACGTGTCAAATTGAATGTCCTTATGCTGGTGTGACTGTTGAGTGCTCTTATCATTGTTTGTCAAAAATGAGTTGGTTGAGGGCTAGCCAAATACCCCATTTTTTAAATGTGAGCATTGAAGCCCAGGTTACCTAAAAATAAATAAATAAATTACTGGACACTCGAGTTGAGCTTAAATTAGTATCAACTTCAAAATCCAAAACACAGAGAGAGACACATTAAGCTCAGAGCTCTCAAATTTTTAAATTATCACGAGAAAATATTATTTATAGGGGTAAGTAGATGTGACAAAGAGGACAGAGATATAAGTCGGCCTGTCAAGTCGCTGTTCTTCAGTATTTAACGTTAAATCACATCATTTCAGAATATCAGATCACCCCGCTTCTTTCTCTCTCTCCCACATTTTACTCCTTCACCTACTTGCATTGCTCTCTCTCTCTCTTACTTACCTTTTTATCTTCAACCTATTCAGTATATGTGGTTTTAATTTCCACCTGTTTGTCTTGGCATTTGGGTTTGTATAGTTTGTCACCATTTTTGTTTTCCTTTTTATAAACTAATATTTTAACTTTAAGTTCAACACCCATGTGCGTGCCTTTGTTTTGTTTTGGTTTTGAGAAACTGAAGGGAGAGAAGAGAGAAGAGAGATAAAAGGAAGAATCTATCAATAAGTTATAGAAAACTCACATACCATTGCTAACTCTTTTACCCCCACTAGCGTAGGTGTTTATCCTTTTTTTTCTAGCACTGAGAGAGAGAGAGAGAGAGAGAGAGAGAGAGAATTCTTTCATTCCAAACAGCACTGAAGAAATGACTAAAGAAGAAGACTTTAAGCTCCTCAAGATCCAGGTCTCTCTCTCTTTACCACATTCTCTCTGTCTTCACGAGTCTTTCTTTTATTTATTTTACTATGAATATACAGCAAAGTGGGTTGGTGGTCTTTTCTTTAAGAATCTTTCTTCTTGTTTTATTTTCATTCTCTACAGACTTGTGTTCTCAAAGTGAACATACACTGTGATGGGTGTAAGCAGAAAGTGAAGAAACTTCTTCAGAGGATAGAAGGTGCTCACTCTCTTATATCATCCTTTTAGTTTGTATTACAAGTTCTTGTCTTTGCTCTTTTTCCTGACTCAACGTAGTGTGAACTTTATTGTCTGTTGTTATATGTTACTTCTAGTGTACTATTAAAAGCTTGGTTGGCTACTGAGAAAATGTTGGAAGAAATTTTTAAAAATGAAGATTATTTTCTTGGCCCTTTGTGGAAACAAAAACCATGAAGTGAACTGAGCCTCATAATAATATTTAGCTTTACTTAAAATTAGAGTAACATCAAACTTGTTTCCTCAACAGCCGAAGAGTACATTGGTTAGTGGTTACTCTGTTCGAAGTCAAATGACATGTAAAGAATTGTCTTTTTTTCTGTTTATAGATTGATTAAATCATGTCAAAAGTAATGATTGTTATGGGGTATTAATAATTGATGCTAATGACTGACTATTTTACCTTTATTTGAGAGAAGATAATTAAAGTTCACTGTTCGTAGACCAAAGAGTTAAGGCAAATTTCTCATGAAAGTAGACTTGAGCTTTGAATTTTGTGCATTACAATCTCTTAATCTGGTTTCCCCTTTGTTCTTCCCTACTGTTACAGGTGTGTACCAAGTAAATATAGAAGCTGAGCAGCAAAAGGTCACAGTTTCAGGAAGTGTAGATTCTGCTACTCTGATTAAGAAACTAGTCAGAGCTGGTAAATATGCTGAGCTTTGGTCACAGAAACCCAACCAAAACCAAAACCAAAAGCAGAAGAACAACAACTGCATCAAAGATGATAAGAACAACAAAGGCCAAAAGCAAGGGTTGATGAAGGGCCTTGAAGCCTTCAAAAATCAGCAGACATCTCCTACTTTCTGCCCTGAAGAAGATGATGATTACTATGACGAGGAGGAAGAGGACTTTGAAGAGGAACTTAGGTTTCTCAGGGATAACCAACTGAATTTGCTTAGGCAGCAAGTTGAAGCAAATAATGCAAAGAAGGGTGTTGGGGTTGGAACCATAGCTACAGGTTCCAACAATGGAAAAATGAACAATAATGTTGGACATGTGAATGCTGGAAATGGAAAGAAAGGAAACACAGATCATCAGAATATGGGAATGAAGGCTAGTCCAGGTGGGATTGATCCAAAAACTCTTGCAGCTTTGAAAATGAATGCTGCTCATTTGGGTGGTGGGAACAATATGATCAATGCTGGGGAAGCCAGGAGGGCTAATGACATTGGTGCCATGATGAATTTAGCTGGTTTTCATGGAAATGGGATTAATGCTTCTGCTCGTGCTTCTGCTGCTGCTTTAGGAGGCAATCCCAATGGTTTGGGAGGTTTTCAAGTCCAATCCAACAATGGGTTTCATCAGGGATCTTCTGGTGGAATCCCAACTGGTGGATATGCTGCTGGTCAACAACAATACCCTGCATCAATGCTAATGAACATGAATGGTTACAATAACCATCCATCACCTATGATGATGAACATGGACATGCAGACTAGGCATGCTGTGCAACAACAGCCCCAGATGATGTATCAAAGGGCCCCTTCGGTTCCACCAAGCACTGGCTATTACTACAATTATAGCCCTAGCCCTAGTCCTAGTCCTTACAATGTCCCATACCCTTACACTCAGCCTAATTACAGTGATCATAACTCTGCAGCACATATGTTCAGTGATGAGAACACAAGCAGCTGTTCCATAATGTAATAATAAAATAACATGTAGAGAAAAAGGGTATGGTGCTGACTTCAAATTCTCTGTTAGTGGAGTTGTTTAGACTTTTGATTGTATTAATGTAGTGTTTGGTGTTTGGGGAGGGGATGGGTTTGGATGGGATATTTGGTTTAAAATGTTATAATCAGTGTGTATTGTGTGGTTGTTCAGAAGTTGTTTTTTAATTTTTTATTTACTACTCTAGTTATGTCTGTTTTTTCTTTCTCTGTTTTCATGTGACTGACCACAAGATGTGGTTTGTTAGCCACTACACTAGTAAATAAACAAAAGGATTGATTAGCATATTAATGCGACAGGGAGTGACAATGTCACTTTTATGAGTTTATTATTTACTAATCATGATAAATTATTTCAAGAATTTTGAATCATGAGTAATTCTTGTACATCCAAGTTCACAGCTTTTCTGACCATGTTTATGTTAGTTGGTGGTTATATTGCAGTAATTATAGTCTGTCATCTACGAAAAATGTGTGTAAAAATTTGTTGGGTGTTTTGTTCTGCTGAATAAAACAAGGAGTTTAAAGGCGTGGATACTGCCCTCGATTCACTTAAACTCGAGACCATTCATGCAATAGTAGGGCTTACTTACTCAAATCCAGAACTTAAAACTCGTAAGATGGTTATGGACCTCTACCTACTAGAACTCTACACATAAATAGCATGGGACCATTCATCCAATAGTAAGGCTTGTTTACTCGAATTCACAACCTCGAACTCCTAAAATGATGGGCAGCAATTGGGTGTGGCATTTTTTGTGGTTATCACGAGCATGGTTCAAATTTGAGTTTGTTTACTCGATCTGTGAGTGACGAGGAGGGGACATGGGTTAGTGGATGTTGTAGAGTGAGTGACATAATGGCAGTGTGCAGAGAGCAATGAACGGCTAGCTAATTAAGCTAAGGTTGACAACAATGTACGCAGAGGATTTTTTTGGCCGAAACAATGTGTATCACAGCACCAGACAACTGTATACTATTTATTGTATGGTGCTGTGAATATGTATTCAAAGTTTGGTAATTGTGCATGTGTTCATCACGTGTTTATGTGTTCAGTGGCGTTACCGACAGGACAATTGTGGACCACAACATTCTTATTATTATTATTATTATTATTTGTCTTTTTGGACTGAACGAAAACAAATGGATCATACTGTACCTTATCTGTTAGGTGATGCTAGCATGAATTATAGAATGTTTTAATCGATTTATGCATATGGTATATATAATTATATAATCATATGCAAGTGGTACTAAAAATGACAGTTCTTTTGTGTGAATGTGTGTGTGAGACAACAATATTTGATTATGTTTACACTTTCCTTTTTATTGGATATTATTTAAAGCATTAACACATCACCTAAAGCAAAGGGTGTTCATTTATAAATTAAGGGGAAAAAAACAAAAAATCCTATAGGGAAGGGTCACAAATGACATAGTATGTAGCAAAGGACATGAGAAATGGTTATGACAAAGAGAAATATTCCAAATACTAAAAACAAGAGTTTGAATTTGAAACAACGTATGCTAGTTAGGCCCAAAAACAATTTCTAATAAGAGCATGAAACGTGTATATTATAATGAAGGATATGAATATCATGATAGATGGATTCGATAGCTTGATAATTCAAGACCTAACCACTTTTAGGATTTTGGGTGGTGCTGAACCTAGTAATAGTGATATGAAGGTGATAAAAGCACATAATTAATGATTTTGTATGCTAAAATTGCCTAGGGCATGGAAGACACAGTGAAAGCTATGTTTGTCTTATTTTCATTGGGCTAACTCTAGTATGGCTTTGGGTCCACTCTCACTTCTATCCTTTCATGCATTTTCCTTGTTGAGGGAAGAGATGGGTTAGTCACTCCCCATTCACCTTTTGTTTCTTTGTCTCAAATTAAATTGAAAATGGGTAAATGATAAGAAAGGAATCTCTACTATTTACTATTTACTTTTGTGTTTTACTCATCTTATTTTACACATTAGATAATTATCACATATCAGATAATTATATAGATAAATCGTTTAAGAGCGGTGTTAATATGTTAACTAAAAGTTTAGACCTTAATAACTTCTTGAATGCCATAGGATTTTGGAATCACTAGGCCAATTGCTTAGGATTTAGTACACTCATTTAGGTGAATTTACGTCAAATATGTGGATAGGAAGAGGTTTTACTCTATCTCTTGTTAGCTTTAAGTTTTTGGGACAAATGTTAAGTTATAGTTTTATACAAAAGGTAGAATAAGAGAGAGTAGCCATTGGCTTATTTCAAGGTGGTACTTTTATTATTTTGCTCTAAAATCATCGCTACCAAAATTTACAAGAGATAGATAATCTTGTTAATAAGGCCTTCATTGATTTGGTGATGTAGCGATTTTCAAATGGTAGTTCTACGTACACATTTTTGCCCCAATTTGTTGAAAGTAGTTAATTGTAAATAAGTGATAGACAATCATTTTTACATAAATTGACAATTCTTTTTCAATTACTCACACTTGACCAGTTGACCACCCACAACAAAAGTTGAGGCTAAACTCTTTAATAATAACGAGTTGCTAACACGTGCGATGCACGGATAGTTAAATAAAAATTAAAAGTACTTATTTTGCTTAAAGGTATAATTTGAAAATGAATGAAAATAAGTAATTTTTTGTTTAATATAATGGTTTAGAAAAATGTTTTTTCTTTCATATCATTAGTTCCACATAACACATTCCGATGGTGGCTATTCTATGGTAATAACTTTACATAATACTCAACTGCAATTAAATCTACTATCCACCACCAATCTAATCTATGTTATCTTGATATTAGATCTACAAATTACATTCTCATATCCTTAGAGTTTGCCACATCATTATTATTATTTATATATAATATAAAACTGAAATTTTAAACTTTTTGAGAGACTTATGTTAGAATTAGGATTAAAAAAATAATTATAAATTTTTTTTAATTAGACCTCACGTTAGAATTTTTTTTTTTTAAATAAAAAAAATGACTCACTTTAAGTGTCAAAAAAAGAAAAAAGAAAGACTCATGTAAAAAGAAAAAAAAAAAAAAGGATTATGGAAAAAAGAGAGAGACTCCTGTGAGGACTCTCTCATTATTTAGTTTTAAAAAAGACTACAAGTTAGAATTTTCTTTTAAAGGACTCACTTTAGGTTTCAAAAAAAAAAAAAAAAAGCTTTAGGATTAAGGAAAAAAGAGAGAGACTCCTGTTAGGACTCTCTCATTATTTAGTTTAAAAAATTAATTTTTTTTTTATAAATTAAAATAATGATGTAGATTAAATTTTTTTTATAAATTAAAATGATGATATGGAAAATTATGGGAATTTCAGATGTATCGGTTTTATATGTAGAATATATAGATTTGATCTTAAAGAGTTTGAAACATGATTTAATTTTGACATGTTGTGTGGACATTGTGAAAAACATTAATAGAAGCTTCCTCTCATCAATTAATACATGGCATCATTACACATCAAAAGAAGACAAAATAATCCCAATTAGCAAATCATATAAACCAAATGCAAATAAGATGGAAAAGCTTCCAAAATAAAGATGCAGAAAATTATCTGAATCTTTCAAAAAGTCTGCTTGCTCATGTGCTCTGCTCTTCTAGATCTTGTCTACACACTAGTCATTACTTGTCGTTGTTGATCTGCTTGAGAAAAAAATCCATTAATAAAAGCAATCAGTGGTAGGATCTATCAGCTGCACTATATATGGGGTACAGAGTACTACTTTTCATACTAAATCCCAAATCACAGATCAAATCAAATTAATCCACAGAAAAAACAAAACTCATTTGCCATCAAAATTTTCTTTAAAAGGGAAATGTCACACCGTTACCACTTACCATACAAGAGTTAGTTACGATACATATTTTTGAAGCACACGTTTAGCACATGCATATCTTGGTCAGCCCTTGATTAGGACTAAAATCAAGGGATATTAATTGTCCATGATTTTAGCCTAATTAATTGGTCAATTTTTGTGTCTATATATACTCTAATTGTATAGAACTTTAAATCTACAGAAATGATTTGGTTTACTTCTAGTATTTTTTTAACTGAAATATATTTTTATTTTAATGAAAAACTGTCACATCACCCACTAACTATATAAAATGTGGAGATTAAAATCTACTATTACTTATTATTGTATATTTAAAATAATAGAAAATGTCTAATTAAAAAGTATTGGAGATAAGCCAAATCCGTACAGAACATACCGATCAAGTTACACTAATAGAAACAACTACAACATTGTGCTCAATAGTAAGACCAAATATTTGGCAGATGAATGGGGGGAGATACTATGGGAGGTTAAGGTTGACCAAGTCATCCGAGATTCAAGATGTTGTGTTGGGGAAAATTTAGAAGGTCGTTTTAGTCTCTGTCGTGGACTATATAGTGGAAATTTCTTTGACTTCTTGACTTTCTATGTCTGAATATTGGAATAAGAATAGTTCGAATTAGTTAAAATTAAAAATAAATAAAAATAACCCTTGGGAATTCTGTGCCCTACATGGGGACATATTCATTATTCATACAGTAAGGTTTTTTTTTTTTTTTTTGGGATTAAATATACAGTAAGGTTGGTGACGGAATAATGTTCACAATATATATAATATTTGATAATTGTATATTTGATAATTGAGAGAGTATAATTAAAATTTTGGATGTCTTCGTTGAAAACATCAGAAAGTGTCAATTGAGGTATAAAGTTCTTAGCAATACGATATATTTGTTTTGTATTTGATACTGATAAAAGTGATACGAAAATTCAAGTGGTAGCTTAGTAGTAATGTCATTTTTTATGGCGACCCATGTTTATAGTTCAAACCTCAAATTTTCTTTCATGGTGTACTTGTAACAAACAAATAAATAAATGATACATGTGATATAGTGATGGATTTCATCAAATCACAATTTGCCACATTAAAAGTGTACAAAAATTATAAAAATTGTTTGTTTACTATTATTTAGCACATTTTTCATTTTTGTACTTTCTGAAACACTCACTTCGGAAGTGTGTTGAAATTATGAATAGTTCATGCTTGGGCCCGGATGTAGTGAAAATCATTTATTTAGTGAAGAGTGCACTATGGGCTGGGTTAATAGACAAACCATGATCTCCATCTTGGAGAACAGCTTTTACACGTATAAAGCCCATTGCGGGCTTGGCGTGTGTGTGTGTGTGTGAGAGAGAGAGAGGATGACTGTGAGACTTTGAGAGGCGATTAATTGAGTGCGGAATTTGAACAAGCTGGAGGGTGAGTAAAATGGGCTGGGTTTGTTTGAATTTTGTTGGGTTTCGATTTGAGTTGGGCTCCAAATGTTTCAAATTCAAACACAATTTGTCCAAAAGAAAATTCATTACCAAACATACCCTAACAACAAAAAAAGTTACCACACAAAAGTTCCAAATAGTTGGCCCTTATACAAATGTGTTTGGAACTTTATTGTGTTAATCTGATATAATCTCTAATGGTAGAAATGGATAAATCCCATTACTTGAAAAGAAAAGAGCTTCACACTCCCCCCACTCTTTCCATATTGTATTAAGTGACCTCTCTCTCTCTCTCTTGTATATGTAAATATGGTCTTTAAAAAAAAAAGAAAAAAAGAAGAAGCCTTTTTTAGCTATTAAAAAAAGGGTATGAGAGTGGGTGGTTGTGGAGACTTAACTTATATTTGAACATAATTTTAAATCTAACAAATATTGAATTTAACTTAATTAGGGCAATGGTTCAAATGATGGTCAAGTGATAATGACATTTTTTATGGTATCACATATTTGTGGTACAAACACCATCTCTCTCTCTCCTCCACTATATATCTATAAAATAAAAAAATAAAATAAAAACTTAATTAAGGCTTGAACATTATTGTAATTGTCATATACCTTTTAATTTTATTAATCCAATTCTCATGTATGAGGTCATAATTTCTACACTGTAATAGTCATTAATTATGAAACAAAAATAGAGAAAAATATATTAAATAATGAACTTAATACAGTTATTTAATTAACACTTAATCATAAAACTATTAATTGATAATGCTTCACGAAACACACCACTTAGCACTTACTCATCACTTTGACGAGTGCTTTACACTTTGGATATCCACAAAAGATGTTTTTTCTTCCATTCCAGGTCATCCATATCCTGTAAATACATGACACATAAACCACATCCTATGTAATTTCAAGGTATCAGCTCCAAAAGCATCAAAGCAAATCACATTTTGTAATGATGAGAAACATAAATTGGTATCTCTATCATATCAATTACACAACAAAAGTGGTAGAGGAAAGCCTGTGGCCTATGCATTAAACAACTCCATGTCCCTATTTAAGCCACATATATGTTATCTGGGTTCCCATTGTTTTGAGATGACAACATAAAATTAACCTCACTTTTTCAAAAAGAAAAATTGTCACTTTTTTTTTTTTTTTTAACTTTTCTGCACATAAAAATGGCCTCACAACTTTTGGTCACTGAGCAATACTTAATGGGAAGACTTTTTGTTCTGATGTGACTGACTTTGGCCCTCACAGTTTTGGCTGTATATTGAATTTCTGTGGCCAAAAGGACTCGAACAATAAATGGGAAGCAAAAGAAAGACTATTCAAATTCCAAGAGATGCGTTTCTCAAAAAAAAAAAAAAAAAAAAAATCCAAGAGATGCCTCCCCCTTTCATTGTCTATTTAGCCAATGAGATGACTCTTCCAAGCAATGTTGGCCAAAATTATATCGACAGCATCAAACATGTGGCCTACTTTCATTGATGATTAGCTGTTTGATGTAACAATAGCAGTAAATATCTAGATTACCTAAATTCATATCATTCATGTTTAGCTTCATCTGTATGAAGCTGTGATTTTATTTATAAAAATATATATATATATATATATTAATTTCTACTTTCATTATCAAAATTTTATAAGTTTGTGTGATACTTAATGAATGTGGTATCACAATAATTAATTAATAAATTATTTTCATTCATGTTTAAATTGTAAGACATTATTTTATAAGATTTAAGTTGTCAAAAGTTACAATAATTTTTTTAGTACAATTTATGATATGTATTTAAGTTAGAACATCGTTCCATTTTTTTGTATGTGTTTGTTTATTTCTCTTCTAAAAAAACATAAGAAAAATGACCTACATTTGTGAATCTTTCTGGTCGACAATCTTGTTAAATTGTAAGGGGCTAACACTAAAAAGTCTAAAGAAAGCATGCAGTACACACTTTGTCACAATCCAAGTGTGTAGTAACAACTCCACCCACGCGTTGTCACAACCCAAGTGCGTGGTAGCAACTCGGCTAATGCTTGTGACTACCAAAAATGTTGGACAACAAGGACTCTCCAAGCATATGGATTAGAAAGAAATTTGTGAAACTTTTACGCGACTTTTTTCTTAATAATTACTTCTACGTGACTTAAATTTGAGAGTCAAGCCCCTTCTATAATAATTTTCCAATTGAGTGACAACTTTAAGACAACGGCATATATATGAAACTTTCACAAACATAACTAATAACTTTTAGCTTTTGTATCTTCCCAATAGGCATATTCATTTTTGTTTTAGGCTCTGAACCCATTAGGCACATTCACATTCACAATAACCTGCAGTATAATTTTCGTCTTATTATGGGCAATATAATTTTCATCGATACAAAGGACTAGAGTGGTCCATTTTAGATAATAATATATATGCACATCAATAACAAGATTAATTATTATTTGAATATGAACTTTTTATTGATTTTGGCAGTGATTGATGCTTTGTGGTTCTCAAATAAAATTGTAAAACTACATTTTGTCATCCTCGTCAGCTTTGTCCTTGAACGGCAGGCATTCAGTTTTTGCCAGTCTGAGTCTTTTGTGTTCTTTGTCCTTTTTTATTTTTCTGTTTGGTAATAGATAGAAATCAATAATTTATACCATGTGGGCATGCAATTTTGGATCTAAAAAGTGTTTTTTGCGAGACAAGTTTAAATAAATATCATGGACAAATTATCAATAAAATATTATTGTATAATCTACGATTAACAATATTGTTGAACTCCTAGAAATCGATTAACAAAGCCTAGAAATCGATGCTGCATAATTTCTCTTTTGACTATACCCTCCAAGATATAATAGTCTAGGCTGTCTAGCAGTTTGTTAAATAGCTCAAACCAACTGAGTACAAGTAGTTAATGTTAAAGCTTCCCCTTCAAAGGAAACACCATTCTTTGGCCCGAAGTATCTCAAGTGTTTAAAAATATTGTTGAACTCACTCATTTTCACACACAAAGTTACAATTTCTTTACTTCTCATAACCTACACATTATTTATTAGTTTAGATAACTCATCTTTATTAATTTAATTTAACTTACATAAAGTTACAATTTCTTTACTTTATTAAATAACTTGATCATCTCTTTTATAAGCTTTTGTTAATTAAAATTAAGTTTTAATTTTAAAATGCATTTACATTTACTTCTCTTCGCTCTATCCAAAAATAAAAAAAATAAATAAATAAATTACTCCTCTTTGAACCCAGGGGTGGCAATTCGTGTTTGCGGGTCAGATTCATGTTGTGTCGAGTCATGAGTATTTAGCTATATTGGTTGACCTGAACCCCACCTATTTAGTAAACGTTTCAAGAATCTTTAACCTGAACACGACCTGTTTATTAAACAGGTCGACCCGACTCAACACGTTTAACTCGTTTAATTAACAAGTTATATAAAGGTCAATACAAATGACCCGCATAATAATTAATTTGATTAATAGGTCATCCTTAACATATATAATTTTTATCAATTCTTGTATATCTAAAATTAAAATACAATTACAACCACAAATATAGTAATAAACATATAAAAACAATAAGAAATTAAGCAATAATATGAAAATAACTGATAACTTAATAAGCTAAACGTGTCAGACGGGTTTGCACGTTAAATACAAACACGATTTGTTTATTAAACAGGTTAGTTGTGTCAACCCGAATATGATCTGAACCCATTTAGTCCCAACCCATGACCTATTTAAAAATGAGTTAGTCGTGTTGAGTTCACAGATCGTGTCAAATTTTGCCACCCATATCTGAACCCAATAATTTCTATCAACCCACTCTTCAAATCAACCACCCTTGACCCTTCCCTTCTCTTCTTAACCTAAAATTAAAAATAAAATTTTAAGATCTCATATTAAATGCTACTACTTTCCATCTGATAACTTAATTAATACCACAATATTTTTCTCTCTCTTCTTATTTATTACTTTCCACTTATTAAAAGGCACACCGCACACCACACACCACCATTTTCAAGAACCTGCAAAACACAAACTCATTTACAGAAGAGCACCTTGCCATTGCATGGTACACTAGAAATTTGTTAGATTGGAAGTGTTTGCAAATCAAGCATTTTAGAGCAGTTTTCCTACCAAACTTAATTACCATATATCTATAAGAGCAATTATATCAGCTGGTGGATAGTTTTGCAAAATAGAAAAATGTAGTCTTTTTACACATTTTGGCCCAAAAAACACCCACATCAGTGGGTGTAAAATTGTGCATTTATGCACAATTGCTACAGTAACCGTGCATATATGCATGGTTACTATAGTGCTTCAATTTATTTTTTTATTAGTTTTTTCTCTCTCCTTCTCTTTGTGTTTCTGGTTGCTCTGGCTCTCGCTTTCACCTCACTTTCACTGCCATCAATCAATAGAGAACGCCACACATTCATTAACAGAAAACATCACATCAAAAAATTTCTTCCAAAATAAAGGAAAACAAGAAATTAGTATTACATAGGATTTGTTTGGTTGCTGAGAAAAACATAGAGAAAACAAGAAATAAAGAAAATTAACCAAACACAGAGAAAATCAACAGATCTTTGGTTGCTAATCGTCTTTCCTTCTATTTCTACTCTTTTCCACCACTTTCTCACCAACCAAACAAGAAATAAAGAAAATTAACAACAAAAAAGGCTAGGTCTGGGTCGACGAACCAAACAAGAAGACCGATCCAAGAAGCGAGCCATTTTGATCATCGGACTGCCGGAACCGAACGCCGACGACAACAACAGAGCTCGCACGTCGACAAAAATTGCTGCTTTTCTTTGTGTGTTGGGTCTAGGTTTGTGAGAGAGTGTTGGGTCTGGGTCTGGGTCTGTGAGGGAGTGTTGGTTTGTGAGAGAGAGGGGCGATGAGGGAGAGTAATAAAAAATTGTAAAAAAATGAATATTTTATTGAATAAGTATGTAGAATAGATAAACTGATGTAGATGTTTTGTAAAAATGGGTATGTAAAATAAAAAAAGTAAGTTTTAAGTGTAAAATAGACGGAATATTATGCACAAGCTGATATAATTGCTCTAAGAGTTTCTAAAGAGTTTTACTTTAGAAAGAATCCAAAAAAATTGTTTTATGATTCTTGATCTTTCTTCAATCTTCACAGAATAAAATGATCCACGCATAGTTTAAACAGTTGAGGCAAAAAATGTGAGTAACTTAGCTAGAGAAATTGTTTAATTTTAGTTTTTTTTTTTTTCTTTTCTTTTTACGGACAGAAAAGATGAGTTGAATGGCTGATTGAATAGAAGAAAGATCATTTTCTCCCTATATGATTACTGATTACATATTGGAGGAATCATTAAAAATAAATTAAAATTTAATTTAACTTTTTTTGGATTCTTTCTAAAGTAAAACTCTTTAGAAACTCTTAAAGATATATGGTAATTAAGTTTGGTAGGAAAACTGGTCTAAAATGGTTGATTTGCAAACAGTGCCAACCTAACAAATTTCTAGTGTATCATGCAATGGCAAGGTGCTCTTCTGTAGATGAGTTTGTGTTTTGCAGGTTCTTGAAAATGGTGGTGTGTGGTGTGCCTTTTAATAAGGGGAAAGTAATAAATAAGGAGAGAGAAAATTATTGTGGTATTAATTAGGTTATTAGATGGAAAGTAATAGTATTTAATGATATTCTTTTCAACTATTAGATCTTTTAGAAATCTACGGTGTAAAAATGTGTAACTTTATAAGAGTTACACTAGGTGTAACTTTATAAGAATTACACCAGGTGTAACTTGAACCTATCTCTTAATTATAATTACCATATCATATATATTTAAAAAATTTCATTAACAAAAGTGTACTTTAATCTTAATTTTTTTTATAGATTAGTCTTAATTTATTTTTATCTTAAAATGATAGTGATTTTTTTTTTCCCAACCGTAAGAGACTATACCTTTTTTTTTTAAAGATAGTTTTAATTTATGGTGTCTGCTCCTGATAATAACTCTTTATTATTAGACCAAGATACCAATTGATTTTTGGTGTAAGCGGGTAGGGAAGGACCCAGGACTTGAGGTTAGGAGGGGTAGCTTTGTTGTTGGTTGCATGTGGTGACTCTAGCCTTTGACTTTGTTGCTTAACAGCTAATAGTTATTTATTAATTTGTGCTTTTAATGCGTGCGTCTAGATATGAACAAAATTATTTTATTTAAATTTTTTTAAAGGCCTAAGTTATTTGTTTTTGGTAAAAATGGTTGATTGGACTTAATTGTTTTTAGCTTTGTTATTGGTAATTTTTGTTGTTGGTTAATTTTTTTGGGTTTGCTTATTTTGTTTTAGATTTTAGATCTAGCCTTTAAAAGAAGGAAAATGCTATAGTTACAAACTTTTTTACAAATTGTTAATGTCGTTAGTGGCTATCAGTAAGTAAAAATGTGATGTAAGTGATGAGCTCAGATGCAAATCAATAAGAATTTACTACCTCAAAAATTTGTAAAAATATTGTAGAAAAGTTTGTAGGTATAGTAGTACTCTTAAAAGAATCAATGATATTGTTAAGGGGAGCAAAATGTAATTTTATAGAACAAAATTGCTAAAACTAGTACTTATATATATATATTAATATATATTTTTTAAATATAGGGGGGGCCCATTGCCCCCTCTTGTCCAAGTCTCCCTCCATTCTTGTAGGTGGGGATTAAACTCTAGATCTCTTATCCAGCCATTAGAGATTTTATCAGTTGGGTTAATTAAAACTTACAAATAATTGAAAATTTTGAAGTATCACATTTTTAAGATATGTTACAAATTTGAGCTGAAAATAATCTCATTAATCAATCCCAAACGAAGACCAAGTAAATGAGCATTACAAATTTACAATCTATTAAAAGACTTTGGCAAATAGCCAAGTGATATTAAATCAACAAAATTGAATATTTTTTTGAAGCCACAAAATAGAATATTTTAGAAACAGAGAAAATGAACCGTACATACCCATAAGTCTAAGTAAACTAGTCCAAACTCCAAAGGAAAGTATTATGAGTTATGACCAGACCAAATAGTGAAGTGTAATCTATATATCTATATAAAATCGAAACTTTTGAAACTTTCACAATTTTTCACATCAGCACAATATTCAAATAAAATTATCATTTTACTTATATATTAACAAGGAGTGAAACTCTATCTCTCTAATAAGTCCAACTTAAACTCAAACTCATCATTATCATTTTTTTAAAAGAAAATTATTTTTGTTTAATCAAAACTTAAACTCAATTCCAACTTAAACTCAAACTCAAACGTTGATAATTTATATAAAAACAAAAATTCTAATAGGACTAAAAAAAAAAGAAAAAGAAAAAGAAAAAAGGAGACTCACGTTGAAAATAGGACTAAAAAAAAAAGAAAAAAAAAGACTCATGTTAGATTAAGAAAAAGAGAGAAAGAGAGAGAGAGAGACTCCTGTTAAGACTCTCTCTCCCTTCCTCAAAGTCCTAACAATTACCACCTCAAAATCCTAAACTTAACTTCACTTTAGAATTCAAGAAAAAAAAAAAGAGACTTACTTAACAAAAGAAGAAGAAGTTAGGATTAAGAAAAAAAGAAAAAAGAAAAAAAGAAGGACTCCCGTTAGGAGTCTCTTTTCCCTCCTCAAAACCTTATCAATTACCCATTTAAAACTCTAAACTTAACTTCACTTTAGGATTTAAAAAAAGAAAAGAAAAAGAGACTAATGTTAAAAAAAAAAAAAAAAAAAAAAAACGCGAGCAATCTTATTCAACTTTCTTCTTTGATTAATGAATTTTATGTCGAATTTGTTTATATTGTTATTATTAATAAAATTTCAAATCAACATATGTGGATATTTGTTTATATTGTTATTCGTGAATTTTATCTTTAATGTCGAATTTTTTATTTGCTTTCACATGTGCTTGAGATTTTCTTTCTATCTTATTCTTTTGTTATATTTAGAATTGATTTTCTTTTGAGTATTTGAGTTAATCTTCATATTTATATTGACATTGTTTTCGTGGATTTGGTTTTTGAGTTGAAATTTCTACTAATTATTTTTTTTTATTGTACATGGCAGATAAAGTATCTCTATTTTTTTGGAGAAAAATCAAAACTGCAACCCATGTTTTCCAGCCAAAGGAACGGTAAATTTATATTTGGTATGTTATATATAAATTTGTTGAATTTGGTTTGGTTTTGAAATAGAATTTGGGGATTCTATAAATTTTGAAATTTTAAGTCTTGGAGTTTTTGGTATTTGCATCTGAGTAGGTTGATCTTAATTCTTTACCTTAAATGCTTTTTATTTAGGTTCGTGTGATTTTTTATTTTCTTATTAAAAGGTATGATTTTTAGTTGATTAATTATTTGTTTGGATTCAACATAAAAGATAATGAAATTAGGTATTATAATTTTGATACTATTCCACGTTTTAAATTGTCTATATTATTATTACTATGAGAAAGTTATAGTGCTACTCAAATTTGAAACTTGGTGTGTCTTCCTCATATCATGGTCTTTATTTATATATTTGCAGTTTATATTAGTTTTGAGTGTGTGTGTATATATAACTATTGGGAGTCCATTCTCAAAAAAAAAAAAAAACTATTGGGAGCTTTACTTTATTAATTTAAGAATTGTAAATTACTTTGTAGGTTTTGATAATTATGCACTTGCAACTCAATAACGTTTAATGTTAGACAACACTTCTAAACTATGGAAAAGTATAGAAGTTAAATATTTCTTTATTTAAAAAAAAAAAAATAATTAACAAAATGTCTATTTACTCATTGTTGGAATTTTTTCAGAGTCAATAGTTTTTCTGTACATCACACAGGTTAGCGACTAGTTTTGACTAATTCTTATCCAACAACATGTTATTAGCTTATTATAGAAAAATTAAAAATAAATAATAATAATAATAATTATTATTATTATTATTATTATTATTATGAGATGATAACAGTGACTAAAAGAAGAAGGAAGCACACGAAAAAATCTCATTAGAAAAAAAAAACATTGAAAGCGAGAAAGTCACGGATTTTTATTAAAATTATCAAATTAACTTGTCTTTATGGTATCTTTTCTGTTTCCAGAAACATCAAAGCCCACCTAGGAAAAGGCAAGCCTAATTTCATTCACACCCGAGATTAAAGATAGCACACTCTTGTCACAATTTTGGTCACAATGTTTACACGTGTCAATGTATGATTAGATTATATTATTTACACATGGCTGACCTTAATTTGACACATGTTTACTATACTAAAAAAACAATCGAAACATGTGCAAGTTATAACAAAGTGCGTGACAAATGTGTGCCATACTTCTCTTTCTATATTAAGGTCATTAAACTACTAATAAATACTACCAAGTACCAACCTCGCTCACTCGCTCGCTATTCTATTACATACCCCCACACTCTCTCTCTCTCTCTCTCTCTCTCTCTCTCTTCATGCAAAATAGAGAGATGGTCACTAAGGGGAAGATTTTGCTGTTTTCTCTGGCTGTTTTAGGACAGCTGACCGTTTCATTTGCAGAAGACAGACTTTTGAATCCAGCCAAGTTGAAAATGTTTGTGGATGAACTTCCAGACATGCCCAGAATCATTGGCTTTGATATGGTTTCTGGGGAACCCAAATCCAAGTCACTCAAGATTGGCATGTTCAAGAAGAAATGGGTCAGTTTTTCTCTCTATTTTCTCTTTTTGTCACCAGTACTTTTAAAACCATATATCATATTTGGAAAGCTGGTTTTCTTTTCCTGCTCTCTCGGATTTAGACAATTTTTTTATTTTTTATATGATAGGATTTGAAATTTATACTTCCATTTTATACTAATTTCTGATTGATTGATTGAATTATTATTATTATTATCATTATTTTTTTTGAGGTAGTCACTTATAGATTTTATCAGCTAACTCTAATGTTTAAGACAGTGTTCCATGTCCTTGATTTTGATTGGTTTCTTGCTTCATGAAAATTTATGTTGTCCCTTCTGACTCTTTTCAGCTTTTTGATTGAATTATGTGAAGCCACAGAAGTAGTAACCGTTGCTCACATACTTCCAGTATTAGGTTTCGAACATTAAAAGCAACCTCTATGAGCATTTAAGAGAGATAGTAGCTATGTTGCATTTCAACACTTCAATTCTACATCTTTTTTGAATATCTCCCCTACTGTCTAAAACTCAGAGAGAGAGCGAGAGCGAGAGAGAGAAGAGAAGAGAAAGGAAACATGAGTAAAAGTGCTTCTTTTTTCCTAGATTCCCCCACCACCTTTGCCAATTTATCAATTAGAACTACTAATAGCCATGCCATTGGCATGTGCCACTGCCCCCCCTACCCTTCTTTTGCAGTCTCTTTGCCGCTTTTACAATAATTCACTTGATTTATTAATACAAAATTAATTTTTCACTTTACTCAAAAGATAACTTTTAATTTTTTTTTTCAAAATATTTGGACTTGGGTATAATAAAGTGAGGTGAGTAGTGATTCAGTATAAATATAATGTTGCTCTAATCAAAACTTATCGCCAACATAGTAGTCAAAAATATTGTAAATGGATTGGTGTCACTTATTAGAGATACTTGTAACTAAAAATATTTAGTTTTGGATCAAGAATTGGACTGTGATATTTTGTTCTTGATGAATCAATCCAATCGATAATTTGTTTATTAACAAAATTGTAAAGAATTCAAAATCTGATGGTTCGTAATGATAAGCTACCCTTAGTCCTTTTGCTTGACAGCTCCTTGTTTTGTTTTCTTATAAAAGCTTTCTTAAGAGTGCATGATAGTAAATCTTTGTTATTATAGGATCATGTTAACGGATGGTATTTAAGACAATTACTAATAAATAATAATAGAAAGATTTTGACATCACTTTTATAAAAAATATAAAAAGCTATAAATAAGATTTATTGCTTTTATCACTCCCATACTCTCAATAAAATATTTCTAAAAACTATTCTTAAATATATTTCCCATTATTATATACTGTTAATTGTATAAATTATTATGCTTCGTTTAGCTGAGCAGTCTATTTCCTAGGACTATTAATAGCACTTTGATTTATTCAAAGCATTTAGTGTAACTATCACTAGCTATCATGATAAAAAAAATCTCTTAGGAACTGCTCCTATATCTTTCTGAACACACAAACTTAAACCAATTTTTCGATTAATTCAACTTAATTCAGTTAAGTAATATTAAATATCTTTGCCGTGCCTCGTTTTTCAAAGAACACATTAGACTAAGTTTAATTCTCTTGACAAAAAAGTCATTCTAATGAGGAGGTAATCAATAATTCAATAGTTGTAATTTATTTATTTATTTGTTTTTTTTTTTTTTTTTGCAGAAATTCCACAAAGATCTTCCACCAACACCGGTGTTTGCCTACGGTACATCCAAGCACACGGCAACAGTTCCTGGTCCAACAATCGAGGCCCTTCATGGAGTTGACACTTATGTGACGTGGCGAAATCATCTCCCTAAAAAACACGTACTGCCTTGGGACCCCACCATCCCCACTGCCATGCCAGAGAAGGGCATTCCTACAGTGGTTCACCTTCATGGTGGAATCGATGAGCCTGAGAGTGATGGAAACTCAAACGCATGGTTCACCGCTAAATTCAAATCAAGAGGGCCCACGTGGACTAAGAAAAAATATCACTATCACAATAATCAGCACCCAGGAAATTTATGGTACCATGATCATGCCATGGGATTAACTAGAGTCAATCTTCTAGCTGGCTTAATTGGGGCCTACATAATCCGTCAACCTAATGTTGAGGCCCCACTTGGACTCCCATATGGCAGTGAGTTTGATCGACCATTGCTTGTATTTGATCGTGGCTTTCGTAGTGATGGTTCTATATACATGAATTCCACAGGAAATAATCCCTCGATTCACCCCCAATGGCAACCTGAATATTTTGGTGACGCTATCATAGTAAATGGCAAAGCTTGGCCACGTATGACGGTACGACGCCGTAAGTATAGATTTCGTATTATCAACGCAAGCAATGCTAGATTTTTTAGGTTCTTCTTTTCTAATGGCTTGAGATTCATCCATGTGGGATCTGATTCCGCTTATCTTAATAAACCCGTGGTGACCAATGATATTTTATTGGCTCCCTCTGAGATTGCTGACGTGGTTGTTGACTTTTCAAAGTCAAAGAATGAAACTGTTATTCTAGCCAATGATGCACCCTATCCCTACCCATCTGGTGACCCAGTCAACGAAGCTAATAGCAAGGTTTTGAAGTTCATCATCAATGGGCATCAAGAGCTTGACACGTGGCGAGTACCCAAGAAGTTGATGAAATACCCAAGTCCTGATCTATCTAGTGCGTCGCACACACGATACATTGCTATGTACGAGTACACAAGTGACATTGATGAGCCAACTCATCTGTATTTGAATGGGAAACCTTATGAGGCCCCAGTGAGTGAGACCCCTAAAGTGGGGGCCACAGAGATTTGGAATATAATCAATCTAACGGAGGATAATCATCCTTTGCATATTCATCTAGGATTGTTTAAGACGTTGGATCAAACGGAGTTGGTGAAAGTGGACGAGTTCAAAAATTGCATGACGAAAATCAACGATGCGATCAAGTGCCAAATAAGCAAGCATGCACGTGGCAAAAAGATAGAGGTGCCGGCCTATGAGAAGGGGTGGAAGAACGTGTACAAGATGAAACCCGGAGCTGTGACTAAGATTCTAGTGAGGTTTTCTTACGTACACTCAAATGAATCATATGCTTTTGATGCAACTTCAGAGCCTGGCTACGTATATCATTGCCACGTGAGTATACCTCTCTTTTTTTTTTTCAATTTTTTTTATTTAAATTTTATAAATTTAATCTTTTTAGAATTAGTAAATACAAAATCTCCTTCATCTAAACAATGAATTCAGGCCGGAATTAATATTATAAAATTGGGTTAAATAAAAAGATTATAATTAAATATTTTAGGATTTATATATTTAATGTACGAATTTTTTGAATGATATTATTATTTTACATCTGTCTAGTGCTTTAAATTCGTAAAAATATTCTGTGTCGGTGGTATATAACCTCTCTCTCCTTCTCACATTAAATAAAGTCAAGTTTATTTGTGTCTAAACTTAAATAAAGTGGCTTTTAATTATTGAAAGTTATAGCTGTTTTACGTACTTATGCCAGCTTACTTTTATAGTTTTTAGTACATTTCAGACCAATGTTATTAGCTTTCAAACAATTTAAATGAAGTGGTACCATATTCCCTTCTCATTTAACGAAAATTTGGCTCTTCAAATAAACTTGCAGATCTTGGATCATGAAGACAATGCGATGATGAGGCCCTTGAAATTCTTCAAATAAACTTGCAGAACTTGGGTTATGAAGACAATGTGAGAATTTGCTATGATGTGCCCAGAGTTTTGTATATTATAGCTCAATTGATATTTTTTGGTGTTTCTAACAGAAATGTTCAGTGTTTAAATCCTCTCAGCTGGCTATTGAATGTTTTTTTTTTTTTTTTTTTTTCATTGATCTCTTTTAATTCATTAAATTTGAGTTTTAAATCCTCTCTATATATGCAGGATCATAATTCACGGCTGTGAAGTGTAATAATCAATGTATAACTAATCCCGTTTCATGGTTGTGTCGCTTGAGAGGATTAAAAAAAATAGGGGTTCAGAATTGGTTTTGCTCGGGAATTATTTGTATATGTATATTCTTTTTATGAAAGGGAATTATTTGTATTGATTACCAAACATTTTTAGGAAATAGAAGATAATGAAGCTTAAATTGGGAACCTTTGCTGTCTATAGACTCTATACTATGGAATATGTACCTTCTTAAAAAAAAACAGTAATCTGTAATTTGAAAATATGTTTATAACATTGATGTCAGGCCCATTTATCTTTGTAGTTTGTATGGGAAGAGGTAGCACCAAACCACCAACTGAACATTAAAAAAAAAAAAAAAAAAATCATTGTTCACCCTAAAGGAAATTTTAATGCTTAATTCTTTCTATTTTAGGACATTTTTATTTTGATCTCTCCCACATTGAAATTTTGTTATTATTATTATTTTTTTTCATCCCTCACATTTGAGATTAGTTTCAAAGTATTCATCTTGTCTATTTTTCTGTGAGCAACGTGATCGTAGTTTTAATGATGCACCCTAACTGTAGGATTTAATTCTCTTGCTTGAGTTGTCATTGCCATATCTAGGCTGGAGCACAAACTCAATGGCACAACATCAGGAACTGAAGGACGAAGTTGAATTGCCTCCAACCATCATCCCTTATTTGTATAGGTTAAAAGTACACTGGTAGCCATCAGTTTTCTTTCGACTGATGTCAAGTTTCAGATTTGACTCTTGAAAACAAACTCGGGCCTAAAGCCACCCCTCCAATTGTTGTTGTTGTTGTTGTTGATGAAATGTTAAGGCTATAACAAATTTGACTACAAAAAACTTATAAACGATGTATTAATGAATGTGATTAATGATACTTCAAGAAAATAATAAACAAGTATTTGAATGAATGATATTAAAGATATTATAAAATAAACAAGTATTTAAATGAATGATATTGGAGATATTATAAATTTTACAATATGAGACTTATAAAGATGTATCACAAATTATAAAAAGTAATTTAAAAATGTATTTAATAGGTTGTTGACGTTCACAAATCATATTAATTGTCACACCAATTTGTAAAGGTTTTGAAGTAAAATTTATAGTATTTCTAGCATTTTCCTATTTGAATTATTTCTTGTGCTTTGAGACACATATTTGTAAGCCCTATGTATTAAATTTGTATTATCTCTAGTATTACTAAATTATTTGGGACTTCTTAAAAGTAGAGGAAAGATGTAAAACTAATTTTTTTCCTATATCTTTAAAAAAAAAAATTACATTTTAAATATATTTCAAATTTTACCTTAAATTTTGAAGGCCTTTCTCTAATAGGGGGTCCTAGGTGATGGCCTAAGTGGGCCTAGGCTTTGAACTTAGGATCAATGATTCTAATATTTGGTATGTATGCAGTGACGTAGTTCTACAACCTCACTTTTGTATTCTCTTTAAATATTGGGGGAAAAAAAAAAAAACTACTTAGGGAGTGTTTGATAGTGTATTTTGAATAACAGTTTTTAGTGTTTAAACAACATTACACGTATTTCTACACATTTTTTCACCCACACGTATTTTCAAAAAATACAAGCAACATTATTAGAACAACATTACCAAACGGGTCTTGAAGTCTTCGTTTTTGATCTCAAACTATATCTAGTTAGCTGTGCTGAACATGGCCTAATCAATAACCTTATAGGTCTTTCACTTTGTGGCATTTAGAGCAGGACCACTGTTTGTGCTAGAAATTCTTTTCAATATTGTTAGTTTTTAGACTCCTTAAAACACAATTGGATTAACCTAGGAATTTAGCCAAGTTATTACTTAGTCAAATTAATTAAATCTAGGTTAACACAATTAAATAATCATATCAAGTAAAGCAGCGGAAATATAAATAACACAAAGATATGATCACTCAGGAAACCAAACCGGTAAAAACTTGAGGAGGATTTAACCTAGCTATCCTCAAGGTAAACTTGAATCCACTATCTTGAAAGAATCGAAGTTCATACAATAAGACTTACAAGCCCTCACGCTCGACTTCTTATTGCTACCCACCAGTAGAACTTACTGACACGATCACGTGCAAACTCCGAATCCACGGATTCCTTCTTTCTTGGATTTTCCACCAAATACAAGCACACCCGCTTATGTTTTCTTTAAGCTTCAATGACAGCAACTGGAATGATCATCAAAGTGTAGAAAACTTCTTCTCCTTGAAAACCCTAAGTTTATGTGAAGAAAATCTCCTCAAAGATCTCACAAGAGATTCACATAAACCGCAATATGAGCAACACAAAAACGTGGCTAGGGTTTCCCTTATATACCTAGGGTAAATTAGAAACCTAAATCAATTAAAACACTTAGGGCTGAGTTGGAAAATCTAATTAAAAAAAACGTCAGGTATGATTTTGATTGATCGAGCTTAAGCTTCGATCGATTGAAATGTACTGAAACAGTTTTTTAATTAGCTCAGTAATTTATTCCAACTTTATAACAAAGAACCAACTTTGAGCAATTCTGAAACAACTTAAATACATTATTTTGATCATGGTTTGCCAACAATATAAATTAGGATTCTAAATACATAAAACCTAAGTCTTTAGAACCTAACAAATGTGATGGGTCAAAAATTATTACATTAGCTTAGTAGTTTGTAAATGTCACTTTTTTTTTAGTATATGGAACATATTTTAATGGGACCAATGGAATCAGAGAGGAATTAGCTTACGACAACTTAGCACAAATGCACAATGCTTCACCTAACTTGGTACCTTCTACCTAGTTTCCGACTCACTGGTAGTGCTAGTTTGAACTGGAGATCCAGAAAGATATTTATTATTTATTCTCAGTTCTCACACATGACACACCAGATGCACCTGCCCATGAAGCAGGTTGAACTAGATCGAGCCTCTAAAGAGAGTAAAAAGAGACCTAAAAGACCCAATTGGTTGTTCTAAAAAGTATGTGATAATTATCCATTCCTCATACTGTTTTTACTTTTCCTTTCAATATTCATGACACTTTTTGAACTTAAGTTACAGAATTGGTGGGCCTCTATGGTCATAATGATGCAAGAAGTTGCAAATTCAATTAAGACAGCAAAATTTCCTTTGCTATATATTTATGACCAGTAAGTTAGCTAGCTTTCTCTGACTAGAGCTTCTATATATATATATATATATATATAGTCAAAATTTGGAAGAAGTGCAATTAGGTTTCAATTAGATTCTCAAATTTGTGCTATGTGTCCTATATAAAAATTTTAATTTTTATGCTAATTAAATTATTAATGTAAAACCCAAAGAGTTTATATAAAACACTATACAGGTGCAATGCAAAATACGAAGAGATTATATGACAAACTACATAAATGTTGCAATGGAGAAATTGGACTATCACAAAAGCTAAACTCTTTGAATTCTCTCTCTTTAATGGAAACCATGAAATTGTTGATGAAGTATACTGTTTTCACTGCGCCATCATTCTCTACCTTAAGTCCACTCCCTTTCTCTCTAAGGCCTTGTTTGGGAGGAGGGAATGGAATGGAAATGAATGAAAAGAATAATTTTAAAATATTCTTCCCTTCCGTAGTTTGGGAGTTTTAATGGAGGGAATGGAAAGCCTATTTCCTTGTTTGGGAGTTTAAGTGGGAGGGAATGGAACATGTAGGAGGGAACACTCATTCCTCTCTATTCCCTTAAAACCTTAAATTTTCATTCCCCCCAAAATTGGGAGGAATGGAATTTGATTTAATGATTTTTTTACTAAAATTCCCAAAATACCCCTATATATTCAATTCTTTATTTTAAAATAATGGTCTAATAGTAATATTGTCATAAAAGGACTCCATTCCATTCCCTCCATGTTGCTCCTAAATAAGTTTACTTACATTCCATTCATTTTCATTCCTTTATTTTAAAACATCCAATCAAGGTTACTTAATTCCATTTCATTCTATTATTTTCCATTCATTTCCCTTACTTAAATACATTCCATTAATTTCCATTCCCTTTTGATCATTCTATTCTATTCCTTTATGAACTCCCAAACGGAGCCTTAAGTATATATTTCTTTATGTTCAATTATTGTTTCTTAATTTGTTTGTTTGTTTCTTTAATTTTTTTTAATCATTCTCACTAAGGTTCATCTCTCTCTCTCTCCAAATTTCCTATTTAGTGTTGATTCTCTTATTTGGAATACTTATGGGTTTCTGCTAATTTAGGAATTTTGCAACTTCAATAGTTTAATTTTTATTGATTTTCATTCATTTTTATCATCGTTGTTTAATGTTATTGTGCGTAAGCTCAAGTTTCAAGCTAGTATAGTTTAAAAAAATTATTCAATTTTTTTTTTTTTAATTTATAGATTAATCTCTCCCCTCCAGATTGTAATTAGTAGGAAAAAAGAAAGTATTTTTAATGAATTTATTCAAATAGAAATCTTCTATATTACTTTTTGTGTTCTATTTTATACTTCACTAATTATGTTATATTGCGTGTTTGATTTTTTTTTTTTCATTTTAAATTTTAATTATTTTATAAGAAAAAAAAACATGTAACAAGTTATAATTAGTGAAGTATAAAGTGGAATAAGGACAATAAGATAGATGATTTGTATTTATGTCTTCGTTGTATACTTGTTAGCTCAACAAAAATGGATTAGTCTTACCTTCGGACTCTCTTAATCAGTTTAGTGATTTAATACCGTTTTAATTTATTCCCTTAAAATTAATGAAAGGAGCCCAACGTTGGGTCTTAGAGACTAAGGCAATAAATGAGTCGAGCTTTGTCGAGTAGTGCATGATCAAGCTTGGCTCGTCAAGAAAAGTCAAAAGCTCAAGCTTGACTCGAGCTCTTGACAAGCCTAAAAATAGTGTTTGAGCTTGAACTCGTGGGAAAGTCAAAAAGTTTGAGTTTGGTTTGGCTTGGCTTGATTAACTAGTCAAGCCAAGTTCAAACTTAATATCAAACTCAAACTCAAGTTCAGGTCAAACTTTTGAGCTTGAGATTTAAAAAAAAAAAAATACATTATCAAATGCTTAAATCTCTAAAATTAAGAAAAAAGAAAAAGAAAATAGTATACTCATTTTTTCATGCATCTAGTCCTACTTATGATTAGCTATTATTCAAATTAAACATTTACATAATTAAATTTATTCATTCATCATTCATTGTCTACAGTTTCAATAGTTGTTCAAAATACAATTTTTACATTCACTTTAGATGGTGACGAATTAGAAAAATACTTGTTTGTAACTATTATGAATAAGAAAATACTAACATGTTTCATAACTTTACTTTAGATGATTGATAAAGAATGATCATATGTGGCCCACTTAATTAATTTATTTATTTTTAAATGTAACTATAGTCTAAAGTGATTCTTGGTCAGTTTAGAGATAAGGAAAAAAAATTAAGGTAATGGATAGTGGTCTCATGTTGGCTATGTTATTATTAAGATATGTGTAATGAGTACAATTAGCTAACACATATAAACTTATAAATTAGTTTATGCTTGAATTGTTTTGTATCAAGCATAATAACTCACGAGCTTGTTCGTGAACAAATTTTTTTATTTTGCTTGGGCTCGTCTTGTTTATTAAACAAGCCTAAAACTAAGTCTCAAACTTGGCTTATTTATAAACAAACAAGTATGAACAAGCTTTTTATTGGGCCGAATCCAAATTATTCATGATCGGCTTAGTTCATTTACAGCCCTATCTCAGACTCTCAATTCTCAAAGCCCAATAAAAATAGCATACAACATTGTTGACACAAAGAGAAATATCAAATTTCCAAATAATATTAACCGTTTGGTTTTGAAACATGTTGGAAAAAATTCTTGATGATGACATTTTGCATACTTTTTTCCATATCATATGGCCTTCCTCTTAAAAAAAAATAATGTCAAAAAACATGGATGGAGTCAAGACTTGGAGTTAGGAGGCAACCATGTTGCTCGTTATGCATGGTGGCTCCGGCTTTTGATTTTATTGCCTTATCGCTAAAAATTTTTGTTTAAAACTATTTAAAAGGCCAAGTTGTTTGTTTTGGGTAAAATAAGTTGATTAGGCTTAATTTTTTTTAGTTTTATTATTTGTAATTTTTGTCGTTGGGCTAATTTTTTTGGGCTTATATATTTTGTTTTAGATTTAATTTATTAATTTTTTATGGCCTTTAAAAGGTGAAAAATGCTAAAACTACAAAATTTTTACAAATTGCTAATGTGATGAGTGGTTATTGGTAAGTAAAAAGTGATGCAAATGTGTGAATTAATAAGAATTTGTTACTTCAATAGTTTGTAAAAATGTTGCAAAAAAGTTTGTAGCTATAGTATTACTCTTAAAAGAACTGGTGTCATTATTAAGTGGGAGAAAAGTGTAATTTTTATTTTAAAAAATTGCTAAAATTAGTATATATTAACATACTAATATTTAAAAAAAAAAAAAATTTAGGGGGCAATCCGTCCTTGCTTGTAAACAATCAGAAAAGGTTACATAGAGAGAGAGAGAGAGGCAAATAACATCTGTCACAACTTTTAAGTATCGACTGCAAGTGATAAAGAAAAAATGATGAATTTATATAAACTTATAAAGTAATCATCCACCAAGCACAATCGATTGCTTCTTTTAAGTTGTGATTGTAGAAGATAATTGGAGTTCTTGCTTGCACGCCTTCATTAGATTACCCTAATTCTAGCTACCAATCAAACGTTAAAAAACATACATCTATCCCTGTAAAAGAGGTGGAAGAACATGATAACTCTCAAGCCAAAAAGTATTGTCCGATCAGGCTGGAGTAGTATTTACTATTTAGCTTAAGGTGGTTTACCAAAATATGCCAAATTGCCAACCACATATATAAAAGTCCATAACTAGAACGACAAACTGGTGGCTTAGTGGCTTTCCAATTTCTATAGTGATTAATAGTGAATAAATTAAAGTATTTTGTTTTTTTTGATTGATTCAAATTCCGCACCAATTAAAATAATTTATAACATAAATTCTTATTTTTTTAGTTACGCCAGATTTGACGATTTCCATGGTTCTTACTCAGTGGCAACTCTAGAAATTTTGTTTAGGGTGTTCCTATTCTACTTTGAAAAAATTTCGGGTCATTTCGATTTATTTTGGGTGTTTCGGTAAATACCGGCCAAAATTCAAGATTTGGCCTTAAAAAAAAAAATTTCTTAAAACCAAAACAAATTTGCATTCTGCATGTACACCGAAAAACCTTAAAAGGAAAAAAAAAAATGAAAAGAAAAGAAATGAACAAAGGTACCTGTACAATAAACTATAAGTTCATTTGAAATATTAATAAAATTATTAATTATTATTGTTTAGTTGTTTCATAAATTTTTTTGTCTTTTATAAACTATAATTTGTTGTATTGTTGTTTCATTAATTATTAAATTATTAATTATTATTTAGCCTAACATAATTTAATTTGTTTGCCTTTTATAATGTATTAGTTAATTAAATTATTAATTATTGGTGTTTAGTTGCTTCTTTAATTTTTTTTACTAACTACTAGCAGTCTAGCTAGCACACACTCACTGTGCATTAGCACACACTAGCACCATGGTTTTAAAACCCGGACCGTTCAATGAACCATAAAATAGAGAGATTCAAGGTTTTTAAGATCGAACTGTGATGAAATTATAATTAATTTTATAATTATTTAAAATATAAATAAATATATTAAATTAGTAAAAAATGAAAAATAAAAATGACTAAAATAGTCCAAGTAAATATAGAGTTCTATCTTTCAAATGTATTCTTTTATATCATAACTTTCATAAGATAAATAAAAAATAAGAAATCCTAAGCAAATATAATAAACAAAACATATAACAATATCATAGTTGATCTACTAATTATAAAAAAGAAAATTATTAATTTACATTGTAATATTTACATTATTACATAACATTTACATTATAAACTAAATAAATGTGTAAAATTATATATATTTTTATGTAAATAAATTTAATATTGTACACTTTATATAAATGTGCAATCAATTGATTACAATATCAACCAATAATTATTTAGCAAAAGCAACATGGCTGATTTATCAAAACTACTGTTGAAGTAAACAAATAATAAACTACTGATATCAAATTTAAATCTAACATAAAATATTACTAAAATATTAAAAAATTTAGTTGATGAAGTCAAAAGCTGCCATGGTACACAAATATCAACAAAACTAATAATTAAACATAACAAATATCGGTGAAAATCTAAATTTATGTGGTCTTGATAGAGTGTGGTACACAAAGTGGCGGGCCTCATTTCCTAAGCTAGAAAGTGGAAACTACTTTTACCAAATAGATAGATAGACTTAAGTCTTCAACAAGCAAATGACAGAATGAGATGAGAGTTCTCAGCAAAGAAACAAGAACAGTGAGAGACATTGCTCACTGGTCATCGACTGGAGGCTGCAGAAGACAAGGATTGAAGTTGTAACTGGCGTCGGACGACTTGTGGAGGCAAAAATTTTGAGGGTGTTCTTGATAAGGTTGGAGGGTGTTCATTTTCTTTTTTAAGGGTAAATAAATAAAAAAAATTTAAATTATTATATATATAAAAAAAAAAAATTTCAAGTCAGGGTGTTCCTAGGAACACCCTGACCTCTGAGTGGCGCCGCCACTGTTCTTACTGCTTAATAGTGAATAATTAAAGTATTTTGTTTGTCTGATTGCTTCCAATTCCGGACCAACTAAAATAATTTATAACATAAAATTCTTATATTATTTTAGTTACTTACCTAGCTACCAGATTTGACATTTAGTCATTTATTGATTTCTTGTTAAGCTAATTTAGGGTGTTTTGCGAGGAAAATTTTCCTTAGTGAATTGAAATTTGAATCTTTCTCCTAAAAAAAAAAATTAATAAACAAAGCGTGTGCCAGCCAAACGACCTTGAATACAATAAGTTTGATAATATGCTTTAAAAATTTTTAGAATACTATACTATAATTTTCAAGTTGTTAATTAAAAATGGAATGTTACTTGTCAACATTATGCCGATAGTACTGATTAATATATTAACACGAAATCCAAATTAAGATTTGGCAAACTTGCAAACGCAATGTTATTAAATTAAAAAGTCATCAACATTAGAATTTGTTCTGATAGGCAAGTCTATCAAATGATAATTCAATACAAGGTGAAGTCAATTCAAAATGATGGAGCTTATCTTATTTTCAAATGGGTTCCCCTATATATATATATTAATCTGCCTAGATGATGCCTCTACCGGTTGCCTCTACTAGTTATGTTAAAGTAGAAAGCAAATTTATAGACGGAACAGGTAGCAAAGCCTTTAATTTAAAAATGAAGGATTCGTACATGTAGGAAATGAAGATTTGGTTTAACATGTTCTGGCCTTCTAGTTGGTGATATAGAGTTTATGGATGTAGCTAGTGCTTGGAACACGTCCTAATTATTTGCCATATGACTCGTGTGTTAGTACCATTGAGTTATGATTGAAAACCTTGATAACTAGTTTCACTAATCAAATAAACAGTTTTAGGAACATGGGTATTGTTAAATTATTAATGTTAGGAAAAAATTTAGATACAATTCCTTAAGTCTCGTGTGTTAAGTTCCCAAATTGAAATCGATGATACAAAATTATTATTAACTAATGTAGAAAAAATGACATCATGTTTTTTAAAGACAAATTAATTTCAATCATAATGCAACCACATGGTAGATTTTAAGTAAAGAACCTAAGTTTTTCCCTTAATATTAAAATTTTAATTTCATATTCATTTGATTTTTATTAACATCATAATTGAATTTATTTATTATAATTTATTTTACTATTTGATTTAATATAATATTTATTTTTATTTAAAATAATAGTAATGACTAATGAGAAAGAAAAGAAATTATTCGTCTAAGATCTGGAGGGGTGTTATTGAAATATGTGTGATGTATTATGTATAGTTCAAGAAATACTGCTAAATATTTAAAATAAAATTATGATGTACAGTTTATATACATACATTAGTCAATAATTTACAGGTAAGTGTATATAGATTTTAATATATTTTCTTAATATCACGTCCAAATAAGTCCAATTAAACATTATTTCTTGAAACTCATATATAATAGAGTAAAAAAATATTCACATGACTAGTGACTATAAAGCAGTCCTTAGAGCTTTAATTGAAAAATGACTGTTACATACAAGAGAGAGGTGTGCAAATAAGTAAAAAAAATTACGAGAGGAGAAAAAATATTTTATATATCAAGTACATTATTTTTTTTTTGAAGTGTATATATCAAATACATGTATTATTCGGTACTTCCCCGAGCCTTAAAGGTTGGAAGGGTTTATGGACCCAGGTTTGAGTGATGCATACAGAGGTTGGGTTATACTGTCGATTGTCAAAAAAATACACGTATCATTCATCGCATAGTATATGAATCTCACATAATATAGACAGATAAAATAAAAAATAAAATTCGAAGCGAAAATAATTCATGCATGCGTAGCATCGCAGGATTTTTTTTTGATAGAGTAGCAGCCCAGGAGTTGAACATGTCTTCAAATGGTATTATCACTAGGAAAATTATTAGGTACTCCCGGAGTACCATAAATGCGTGCTCCTTCCTCTCATATGAATGGTGGGTTCCACCATAAATTTAATTAGTGGGGTCCACCATTCATGTGAGAGGAAGAAGCATACATTTATGGTACTCCGGGAGTACACAATAATTTCCCTTATCACTATTATTAATTATGGAAAAATAAGGTTACTTTACAATCTCGCCAAGGATCCTTTTCACAAAGCAATATCTAATATCGTCTATCAAACACAAACTCCACCTTTATAGTCCCTCACCCTTCCTATGAATACCCATATCTTTCTCTCATTCTGTATATGCTTGCACGGAACCAATGATAAAGACCATGGCGAGAGTTTTTCTGCTTGGTTTCTTTTCTTTAGCTTTGTTAGGAGTGTTCACCACATCATTAGCCCAAGATACTAGTCCTCTTCTAAATTCATCCAAGTTGGAAATGTTTGTGGATGAGCTTCTAGATATGCCCCAAATCCTAGGCTTTGATTCTGTGTATGGTGTTCCCAGATCTAAGTCACTGGAGATTGGCATGTACAGTCAAAAATGGGTAAGTGGATTTTGTTTGTTCCTTCTAAATACAGTCTTATTGCTTTACACTTCTTACATGTGTTTTGTATATATAGTTCCTGCTATCTGATTTTCGATTACTTAAGACAGTAATTAACGACCTTGCCACAATCATCCATATTGCACTTCTAGGTTTTATTGTTAGTTCACCGAAAGAAAGGCAAGTGACTTAAGTTCTTGCATATGGTGTAAGTATATATACCATGCATGGGATATACGTATATTCTCTCTCAGGTGAGTTTTATATGACTATAAGAGTGAGGATATTTAAGTCTGATGTATGAGATATTTATTACTTGTTTACTTTTTAATCTTTTATACATATAAAGACACGGTTCCAATTGTGTTGCCTATATTCTTGCTACATGGATTTTTTTTAACGTAGTATTGGGGTCTTTCTCATCTCCAATATACTAGTTCATGTTTTGTCTGTTGGGATGGTAGATGGCCCAGGCCCTAGTCCTCTTTTGCATCAACAACATATTTCATTCAGCCAAAAAAAGAAAAAGAAAATAGACAGGATTTTGAAGAGAGAGAGAGAGAGAAACATACAAATAGTATGCAGAAGCAGAAGCACATGACTGAAATCCAAATAAGATGTTGGGGTATTACTTGTTCATATTATGTTCAGGGCTGGAATTACAATCCTAGAATGGCTAGACAGTTTTATGTTACAAAGATTTCAAGTCAACTTCAAGACTTTTGAAACCAAGGAAAATTTATTTTTGCCAATTGGTACTTGTTATAAATGTTAACCAAAATGGCTAGTTTTCTGCCTAATAAGGGGATTAAGGAATTGGAACCACTTAGGCCTTATCTCCTTACGATGCCTTGTAGGCTTGTACGGTTGCACCCTCGTGTTTTGCTATCAATATTTTATTTAATTTTCTTAGGTATGGTAAGATTCTTCGCTAGTTCGCAAAACATATCTAGTTACATACTTTTTTTTTTACATAGCTGATCAATGCCTTATTTAATATTCTAGAATGATAAGATTTTATATAATTAAAGTATTAAACACCCCGTTTGTCTAATCATGTCATTACCGCAAAAGACAAGCATAATGTCCTAGTAGAAGCCTTTTCTCGGTCTTGGTAAATTTAGAAGGACAAAATTTTCCTTAAATTCACTACGTGCCAGTTCCAACTAATACTTATGTAAATTTTTAGTTATATGATTTATTCAATTGTTATGTAACTTGTCCAAATAATTTAATATACATGAGTGGTTTTATAAATTGCCCTAATGAGTTAGAGAAAATTTCTTTAATCTGGTTTCCAAGAAAATTTTGTCTAATATCAAATGTGCGATGAACTCCTAGCAAATTAGTTGTAATTTCATTTGCTTTTCTTCACAGAAATTCCACAGAGATCTCCCTCCTACGACTGTGTATGCCTATGGTGTATCTAAAGAAGCTGCAACTATTCCAGGTCCAACAATCAGGGCCCTTCATGGGATTTACACCAACGTGACATGGAAAAATTATCTCCCTCCAAATCACATATTGCCTTGGGACACAACCATCACAATTGCTGAACCGGCCAACAAGATAGGGATCCCTACAGTAGTCCATCTCCATGGTTCAATTGGAGAGCCCGAGAGTGATGGAAACCCAAAATCATGGTTCACTGCTGGATTCAAAGAAAAGGGACCTGCATGGACCAAAGAAACATATAGCTACAACAACAACCAACAACCTGGAAATTTATGGTAATGATGATAATAATTCTCTCAAAGGTTTAAATTATTAAGAAATAATGGACCTTCTCAAAGTGGGCCAATCTCTCCCTTAATAAGTGAGATTTTAATTAAATATCAGAAATGATAAAATATTTACAAAGTGATGAATTTAATCAGTTAACCAATATTTTATTATAACAGGTACCATGATCATGCCATGGGATTGACTAGAGTCAACCTCCTAGCTGGATTGGTTGGGGCCTACCATATCAACCACCGCGAATTGGAGGCCCCACTTGGACTCCCTAGTGGTGATGAATTTGATCGTACATTGATCGTATTTGATCGTAGCTTTCGTATTGATGGTTCCATATACATGAATTCCAGAGGAGATAATCCCTCCATACACCCTCATTGGCAACCAGAATATTTTGGTGATACTATCATAGTGAATGGCAAAGCTTGGCCACGCATGACAGTACGACGTCGTATGTACCGATTTCGTATTATAAATGCTAGCAACGCTAGATTCTTTCATTTCTTTTTCACCAATGGTCTACGATTCATCCACGTGGGATCTGATTCGGCTTACCTTAATGAAGCAGTGACGACCAATGAGTTTTTACTGGGCCCATCTGAGATTGCTGATGTGGTTGTTGACTTTTCCAAGTCAAAGAATGATAGTGCTGTTCTAGCAAATGATGCACCATATCCCTACCCTACTGGGGACCCAGTTGATGAAGAGAATGGCACAGTCATGAAGTTTATCATCTCGACACATCCTGAGAATGACATGGGCCGAACACCCAATAAGTTGATCCAATACCCAGGCCCCAATTTATCTAGTGTGACCCAGACACGATATATAACTATGTACGAGTATGAAAGTTCCACTGGTAACCCAACTCATTTATATTTGAATGGGATATCATTTGAGTCACCAATCACTGAGACACCTAAAGTGGGGGCCACTGAAGTGTGGAATGTGATCAATCTAACGGAGGATAATCACCCATTACACATTCATTTGGGGCTCTTTGTAGCGTTGGATCAGACTGCGTTAGTGAACGAGACAGAGTTTAAAAATTGCATGATGAAAATGAACGATGCGATTAAGTGCCAAATAAGCAAGTATGCAATTGGGAAAAGCGTAGAGGTGCCTGCTGAGGAGAAAGGGTGGAAGAATGTTTTCAAAATGAGACCTGGATATGTGACAAAGATTTTAGTGAAATTTTCTTTCATAAATTCAAATGAATCGTATCCGTTTGATGCAACTGCGAAGCCAGGTTACGTATACCATTGCCATGTAAGTATTTTCATTCTCTACTTTTTACTATGTTTTCATTTTGTTTATTTTTTGTTCAAAGAATGACAATAATTGTAGAAAAAAAAGTTATATAATGGGTTAAGGCTCGGGCCTATTTAACATAAGTGATACAACGAACCTAATTTTGTTTGGTTAATTTTGTTTAGTAGAAAAAGTAAACTAAAAGAAAAATAAATTGCAAAAAACAAAATGATGAAATGACATCAATGGTAAATCTAAGGAGATAGCATATTTTTAATATGCATGATAGAATTACGAATAAAAATTGTCATTTTCTCACTTTAATCTGCTAGATAAGAGTAGATATGAACCAATTGCCATCAATTTTATAGTGAAAAATAGTGTCTATTGACGTACTATAATTTGCTCCTTAACGCATACAGATCTTGGATCACGAAGACAACGAGATGATGAGGCCCTTCAAGCTCATCAAATAAGATTGGGCATGAGAAAAGACTAAATAAGGTTTGTCACTCTGAGCCTCAGTCTTTTTTAACTTATCAGTTTGATACATATATGCCTGAAATTTTGAAAATTCTCTCTCTCTGAATGCAGGATCTTACTTGTTCTCATGTACAAATTTGAATAATTAAGAAAGAATCCCTCGTCTTAGAAATTGTAGTACTAGTATTTGTATCAAAAAAGGGAAATAAAGGAAAACAATTGTACAATTGATTGGTAAGAATGGAAAACAAGTGTACAATTTATTGTGTTTTACAAGACGTATAAAATAACTAGCTCAATTGTGGGCGTTTGGTTTCAATGTTTGAGTTTTAGATAGACCACTTTACGCAGCTTTATGTTGAGGGGTATATATGTACCAAAACAAAAGGACAAGCACCTAAAACCTAAAAACTTTATTTTATCCAACAACAAAAAATAAAATAAAATAAAAGAACAAAAAATTTGAACAATGCTAATATGAAAACCATATAAATTGCAATTATATTTAAGATAAACAAATTTGGATAATTTATTTATGTAAATCTTATATGGGATTCATGCTAAGAGTCCTGTATCTCAACACATCTCTTTTCAAGTATTTTCAATACAAATGTCCAGGATTGAATTTTCTCATTATTAAAAAAATAAAAAAAGAGGGAAAATAAAGGAAATTGTGTAAAACCTACATGAGCCCCGCGTACTAGTGGTCTAACAGGTGACTTGCAAGAAGTTTGGAACTCAAATTGCAAAGAATGATATGTTTCTATTTATTTGGGAGTTTTTTTTATTTTTTTATTTTTTATAAATTATATATATATATATATATATATATATATATATGAAAGGGGTTATTTGGTATTGTGAGAGACTGCGCCCCTAGCACAAACCTTTCAACGGTTTTGGCACATAACCCACACGAATAGGGTGGAGTCATGTTTGTTTCTTTCAAGAGAAAATGGAGGTTCTACTGATGTTATTATCCATTCTTAGTTTTACAATAGAGTCACCACCTATTTTAATACAGAAAATAAGAAACGAAAAGAATTGAAAAATACACGTCGTTATTGATGATTTGATATTGAAATTGTATAACTCTTTGATAATAACTAAAGATTACATCACTTTGGTCCTAGATACAATCTAAAACAGAATACAACACTTTAATTCCTAATTACAATTACAATCACAATCTAGAGAAATCTCGATTTGCTAAGAAGCTGTTTTGAGTTTCTGAGATGCTTGGTGTATTTTTGGACTGAAGGTGGAGAGAAGATTTACACTAAATGTGAGGGAGCTAGAGTAAAAAAGGAAGATAATCTGGAGAATTTGGTCCAAGTGCCGATTGAAAATTGGTCCAAATCCTCCTGGATCTTTTCCTTTTTTTGGGTCCTTCTGTTTCATTTTTAATTATGATATGATTTCCTCTAAATTTTGACTTCCTTTTTTTTTTTTTTTTTCTTGACTAAAAGTAGACTAATTATGATTAAGAGATCATAATCACCTATAGTTGGAATTGGTTTCATATAAGTGCACTTTACTGTTAAAAAGTGTTTATTTGATATCTTTTAATTTTGAGGTCTGATTAATGCTCATGAACTATTGTGCTTGGCCATTATGACCAAAATATTTGTTTTAAGAAAAATATTTAAAGATCAAATGGTTAAAATTACAATCTTGCCCTAGAGACATGAGATGTTGATGATATGCAATGCAATACAAGTAAGGTTAAATGGAAGGTGCAAAACAGGGTATCTACTGGTACATATTCCTTATTTTTAAAACCAATAAAATATTGTCTTGTGCTTTGTGTTCTCTAAAATTATTTTTTTTTTAGTGTTTTTCTCCCTTCAAAAACTTGTTTGGCAATATTTTTGGGTTTTTGACTTTTTTTTTCAACCCATCCCATCCTTAAAGAACTTGCATCAGTCAACGCAAAATGGACTACCATAAAGCTACTTAGTTATAGTAGTCGCACAAATTTACACAACTATTGTAGTTGTGTATATGCATTTTTTATTCATGCTCTATGTTTCTCAAAGTTGAAAATATAAGAGTGAATAGTAGTTGTGATGTGTGAAGATAGAGAAAAAATTGAAAAAACCAAGAAATTTTGATATTTTAATAAAATAGACAGTATATAATTTGATGTGAGTGTTTTTGAAAATTGGTTATGCAAAATAGAAAAAGTAGATTTTTATACTAAAATAGACAAAACATTTTGCACAAGTAAATGCAAATGCTCTTAATCCACAACCAACATGCTTATATTAAAGCCCATCCCCACCCCAAGAACATCAAATCAACTAAATTCACCCACACTCATGTGAGACTAACATGTGGGCCCTACAGCTAACCACCAACCAAAACCATCAAATGCAACATCGACTAACATTTAACATGGAAATCAAACCCACACTCACAATAAATGATGAAAAACCCATATTTGCTACATTAATTTTGAGAACAAAAGTTGAAGTGAAAACTCCTTTGGGTTGTTTTCAAATAACTATTTTGTACAATACAATTAAAAATAATTTTCCTACGTGCACGCGCGCACACACACACACACACATATATACACACGCAAAATTGCATTTTTTTATTACAAATTTTGAGTGCATGGTTAAGTGTGGGTTTAAACCCTAACAAACTCATGCAGGTCTACCCACCCGTTGCACATCAAGCCATGACAAACTCATACACTCCTAACTATTACTAGCTCACACGTTTAAAGTCATTGTCTAATATTATGTCACAGAAGCTTTTTATGCCTTAAAACATCATTTTTGACATCTAAATTCAAGATTATTTGCATATTTTTCTTTCATTTCTTCATTCCCCCCCCCCCCCTTGGTGAGAATGGGGAGGAACCTAGTCACTACAAAAAACTTAACCTGTTTCAACCCACTTTTTTCGAGGGTTTACTGAGAAGTGGGGAAACAATTACTAAGAATGGATGCTTATCCACTTGGGAACAATTTATTTAGCTAAAACTGAAAATGTTATGCTGAAAGTGTAGAAAAAATGTTAAAAATTAACTGAATAGTACAATGAGACCTATGAATAGTATTAAAAAGTGCAATGAGACTCATAAATAGTACCAAAAGAAAGCTAAAAACTCAAATATGCTAAAACTTGTAGCTCATTTCAAGTTGGTGGTAAATCTAACCAGCTTTATTTTGAGGGTCTTTAAAACCCTCGAAATAAACCCTATACAGCCCTGAAATAAGCTTTAAAAAAAAAGTTCAACTCTTCTGCGTGAATTTTGCCTCCAGATTTTAACATTTTTCAAGGCAACCTTGCAATGTTATTAAATTAAAAGTCATGTCAACATTAGACTTTGTTGTGATAGGAAGTCTATCAAAGGATGAATTCAATACAAGGTGAAGTCAATTCAAAATGATGGATCTTTTCTTCTTTTCAAATTTGATCCCCTATATATTAATCTGCCTAGATGATGGCTCTACCAGTTGCCTCTACCAGTTTCGTTAAGCTTGAAGGACAAAGCAAATTTATAGATGGAACAGGTTCGAAAGCCTTTAATATATTAAAAAAATGAAGAATTCATGCATGTAGGACAGTAGGAGATGAAGACTTGGTTTACCATGTGTTGGATATTTTTATAAAAAATATCATATTTATTTTAATACTCATTTATGTGAATTAAGGAAATCAATTATCCCTTAATATCAGATACGTTGATTGCTAAATTTTGAAATTCAAATATAATTCAAAATTTGAATAGCTTTTGTCAATGGTTTTAATCAGGAAATTATGAACATTAACGTGATATTAATACCATAATTATCAGCATATTTGGTTTTATTACAAATATATACTTTCCATTCTAAACGTTTTGTATTCAAACGTTCTTATTTGAATATGACATAATAACCTCATATATGGAAGATTTTTCAGCACTTAAATATACAGTTATTGCTGAATTATTTTTTGTTACCATATATACACAAATATTTACTATTTGGTTTAATAGACAGTGGTCAAAATGTTAGCAATCTTTTGTAACATATATTCAGAAAGGAAACTTTTGAAAAAGTATTATAATAATAGGCCATTAAATGCATAGGATCATGATTCTTTCTTTTCTTGTTCTCAACGTACAAAGGCTGGCAACTTGGTATCCGGTCTATATAATATTATATATATATATATATATATATATATATATATATATATATATAAAGAAATTTATTGATTATATATATTAATTTCAATAACTTTATGAATACTTAATTGGTATCAAACGTTTTATTTTTTTGGCTAAGGACAAGTAACATGTCTGGCTCTATATATATGGAAAGAAATAAAAGTTTCAAATGCACACATTTTTATTTTTTGAATTAGAAAGCTGTAGACTTTTCAAAAACAATTTTTGTCTTAAACACTTACCATCTATTGCTTCTTACTACTCATAAAATATTCTATCTTTTACAAAATTTCTGGGAAAAGAAAGTACTATAGAGAGCTTATATCCTACGAGCAGTGTAGGCTCGCAAGGATAATCAGCAAAGGTGGCTGGGCTGTTGTATCCTGGGGACAACGTGCAGAAACTATTTGTCTAACTACATCGGATATACCGTAGACGGCACGATTTGTCTCAAGACAGTGACTTGGTCCACGCCTCATCTCTGCCACCTCTTTTGGTAAAATCAAATTGTGTAATTTCCAAGGAAAATTCAGGTATTATCTCTCCTTTATTTCCAACAATTTGAGACAAATCGTTATGGAGAACACAAAATCATCCTTGGAAAATGGTAATGTTATGTCTAATTCCTCTGGAGCGGGTGATCTTAATAAGCCATTCCGCTTCCGTGGTGTTAACTTTAAGAGCTTACAAATCAGCCAAAAAGATATGGAAGGCATTGAATCAAAAATATGATACAGAGGAAGCTGGATCCAAGAAATATGCATGTAGCCGATTTTTCAGATTTCAGATGGTTGAAGGCAAGTCCGTGGTGGAACAATCCTATGAACTCCAAATGATTTCACAAGATGTTCGATCTGAAGGCATTCGAGTAGATGAACAAATGCAAGTTTCAGCCATCATTGACAAGCTGCCTGAGTCTTGGAAGGAGTTTGCCAAAGTCCTGAGACACAAGCAAAAGGGACTCTCCATTGAATCCCTTATCACCCGTTTGAGAGTGGAGGAAGAGGCAAGGAACCAAGACAAAGCTGTTGAATTCCATGGAGTAAATGGTCCTAAGGTAAATTTTGTCTCCTCAAATGAAAACATGTCAAAAGCCAATGCAAAAAATAATGACTATGTAAGGCCTAAGAAAAGAAACTTCAAACGTAGGCCAAATGGAAATCAGCCTCAACATAAGACCCACTCTAATCAAAGAAAGAACCAAGCACACCATCCTCAGCATGCTCTAAATAATGGCAACCACACTAATAATAGCAATTATGCATGTTTTGTATGTGGAAAGCCTGGACATTCGGCTAGAAATTGTCGCTTTCGAAAACATGGGCCTATGGCTCAAGCCAATGTCATTGAAGAGCCTCTTGTGGCTATGGTTACCAAGATTAATATTCTCGAAGGCTTAGGAGGGTGGTGGATTGATTCTTGGGCAACCAGACATGTTTGCTATGATAAAACTGGGTTCAAGACCTACACCATTTTGGATGAGAAAAAGAAAATTATGCTTGGTGATTCTCATACCATTGAAGTTGTAGTTATTGGAGAGGTGCTTCTCAAATTTACTTTTGGAAGAGAAGTCACTCTCAAAGATGTCTTTCATGTTCCTAACATTAGAAAGAATCTAGTTTCTGGTTTTTTGTTGAATAAGGCTGGTTTCAAACAAGTCTTTGAGGCTGATCAATATGTACTCTCTAAAAATGGCATGTTTGTTGGCAAAGGCTATGCTTGTGATGACATGTTTAAACTTAATGTTGAGATGAATGAAAATTCAAGTTTTGCTTATATTGTTTCTTGTGTGAATGTTTGGCATGGTAGATTATGTAATATTAATAATAAATATATGAAAAATATGAGTGGTTTAGGTTTAATTCCTAAACTTGAAAATGAACTTGAAAAATGTGAAATTTGTAGCATGACTAAAATTACTCAAAAGCCTCATAAATCAGTTGAAAGAAATACTGAATTACTAGAACTTATCCATAGTGATATTTGTGAATTTGAATGACATTTGACATGTGGAGGTAATCGGTATTTTATAACCTTTATAGATGATTTTTCAAAATATTCATATGTCTATCTTATGAAAAATAAAAGTGATGCTTTTGAAACATTATCAATTTTAAAAGAAGTTGAGAATACTTTTGATAAAAAGGTTAAAAGGTTCAGAACTGATAGAGGAAAAGAATATGATACTCTTGGTCTTAATAATTATATTCAATCTCTTGGTGTTGTTCATGAGACTACTGCCCCTTATTCTCCATCTTCTAATGGAGTAGCTGAACGTAAAAATAGGACTCTTATAAATTTAACTAATGCTATGCTTGTTAGTTCTGGGGCTCCTAAATTTTTTTCGGGTGAAGCTGTTTTAACTGCAAATTTTGTTTTGAATAGAGTACCTCATAAAAAGACTTTTTTAACTCCTTTTGAATTATGGAAAAAATATAAACCAAATCTGAATTTTTTCAAAGTTTGGGGTTGCTTAGCATATGTGAGGCTACCTGACCCTAAAAGACCTAAACTTGGGGTGAAGGCTTCTACATGTGTATTTTTGGGTTATTCTTTATATAGTACAACTTATAGATTTTTTTATATTAATAATAATACAATAATTGAATCTAGAGATGCAATTTTTCATGAAAATAAATTTCCATTTAAATATAAAAATAGTGGGGGTTTTGAACAACAAGAGAAATTTGAATGTTCAACATCTAAATCAAAAGATGTTAATGAATATGAGATTGAACCTAGGAGGAGTAAAAGACCTAGAATTGAAAAGGATTTTGGTCCTGAATATTATGTGTATAATTTACAAGGTGACCCTACTTCTTTAGAAGAAGCTTTATCTTCTCCTGATTCAGGTTTTTGGAAAGAAGCCATCAATGATGAGATGGATTCTATTATATCTAATAATACTTGGAAACTTGTAGATTTACCTCCAGGTTGTAAAACAATTGGATGTAAATGGGTACTTAGGAGAAAATTAAAACCTAATGGATCTATTGAAAAATTCAAAGCAAGGCTTGTAGCTAAAGGTTTTAAACAAAAAGAAGATATAGATTTTTTTGATACTTTTTCTCTTGTTACTAAAGTTACGTCTATTAGATTATTGATTGCTATAGTAGCTATTCATAATTTGATGATACATCAAATGGATGTAAAGACAGCATTTCTAAATGGAGATTTAGAAGAAGAAATCTACATGGACCAACCAGAAGGTTTTACAATGCCAGGTAATGAGCACAAGGTATGTAAATTATTGAAATCTTTATATGGTTTAAAACAAGCACCTAGACAGTGGCATGAGAAATTTGATCAATGTTTGCTTTCTAATGGTTTTAAAACAAATGAAAGTGACAAATGTATATATTATAAAACTTTTGATGATGCTCATATTATAATTTGTTTATATGTTGATGATCTTCTAATTTTTGGTCCTAATATGGATATTATAAATGTTGCCAAAATGCTTCTTAAAAATAACTTTGATATGAAAGACTTAGGAGAAGCTAATGTGATTCTTGGCATGAAAATTTCTAGAACTTCAAATGGCATATTTGTAGATCAATCTCATTATATAGAAAAAATTTTGAAAAAATATAATTACTTTGATTGTAAACCTGCAAGTATTCCTTTTGACTCTAGTATGCATCTTTTTCCTACTAAAGATGAAAATGATATTTACAATCAAAAGGAATATGCTAGTATTATTAGTAGTCTTAGATATGCTATTGATTGTACTAGACCTGATATTGCTTATGCCGTAGGAGTTTTAGCAAGATTTACTAGCAAACCTAGTTTTGAGCATTGGAATGCCATGACTCAATTAATGAGATATTTAAAAAGAACTGTGCACTATGGTTTGTTATATCAAAGATATCCTGCTGTTCTTGAAGGATATAGTGATGTTAGTTGGAACACCTTATCAGGTGATTCTTTGTCTACCACTGGCTATGTATTTACAATAGGTGGAGGAGCAATAAGTTGGAAATCTAAAAAACAACAGATTATTGCTAAATCCACCATGGAGGCAGAATTAATTGCCTTATCTTCAGCTAGTGAAGAAGCGGGTTGGTTACGGGATTTATTATCTGAAATTCCCATGTGGGAGAAACCTATTTCACTCGTCTTAATTCATTGTGATAGTATTGCCACTATTGGTAGAGTGCACAATAAATACTATAATGGTAAATCCAGATCTATTAGAAGAAAACACAGTACTGTGAGATCATACATAAACAATGGTACCATAAATGTTGATTATATTAGTACAAATGATAATATTGCGGATCCATTAACTAAAGCTCTAGCTAGAGAAAAGATCTGGATAGCATCGAGCGGGATGGGACTTAAGCCCAAAGAAGAATAAACTACCTATAAGGATACCCTACCTAGGGACTGGAGATCCCAAGAACTAGGTTCAAAGGGAAAAACTAATCATAGAGTAGTTTGATTAACATGCACTAAATATATGTATGAGTAATAATACTCATGTCCCTCCCTATGGTGTGCGTGCATGTATCTTGTAACGTTATATAGGATGAGTTTTTATAACAACTCTTAATGTGGACTATAGCTCTTATGAGTGGGATGTTAGAGTTACAAGAACATCCTTGATAGCCACACCTAAGTGAGCATGGAAGTGAGGCCGCTTCCTTTGAGAATGGGGCTAGTTCTCTAAATAGCTCATGGATGCTGGGATAAAGCACAAGGCCTTAATGTGCTGGCTTAAAAGCTCGTAGTAGAGTACTAGAATATTATGTGTGTGATGTAATGTTTTGTATCCATAGAAAAAGTTATAGTTTAAGACTTAGATCACTATTAACTTTGGAACAATGTTACTGAAACACTAAATGAGGGTTCAAGCCATTGGCACTCCCATTATGCATAATGTTCTACTTAACCCAGAAAATTTTACTATATATATTTACCTATTTATTTTTTATAAAAATAAGTGGGGGATTGTTGGATATTTTTATAAAAAATATCATATTTATTTTAATACTCATTTATGTTAATTAAGGAAATCAATTATCCCTTAATATCAGATACGTTGATTGCTAAATTTTGAAATTCAAATATAATTCAAAATTTTAATAGTTTTTGTCAATGGTTTTAATCAGGAAATTATGAACATTAACGTGATATTAATACCATAATTATCAGCATATTTGGTTTTATTACAAATATATACTTTCCATTCTAAACGTTTTGTATTCAAACGTTCTTATTTGAATATGACATAATAACCTCATATATGGAAGATTTTTCAACACTTAAATATACAGTTATTGCTGAATTATTTTTTGTTACCATATATACACAAATGTTTACTATTTGGTTTAATAGACAGTGGTCAAAACGTTAGCAATCTTTTGTAACATATATTCAGAAAGGAAACTTTTGAAAAAGTATTATAATAATGGGCCATTAAATGCATAGGATCATGATTCTTTCTTTTCTTGTTCCCAACGTACAAAGGCTGGCAACTTGGTATCCGGTCTATATAATATTACATATATATATATATATATATATATATATATATATATATATATAAAGAAATTTATTGATTATATATATTAATTTCAATAACTTTATGAATACTTAATTGGTATCAAACGTTTTATTTTTTTGGCTAAGGACAAGTAACATGTCTGGCTCTATATATATGGAAAGAAATAAAAGTTTCAAATGCACACATTTTTATTTTTTGAATTAGAAAGCTGTAGACTTTTCAAAAACAATTTTTGTCTTAAACACTTACCATCTATTGCTTCTTACTACTCATAAAATATTCTATCTTTTACAAAATTTCTGGGAAAAGAAAGTACTATAGAGAGCTTATATCCTACGAGCAGTGTAGGCTCGCAAGGATAATCAGCAAAGGTGGCTGGGCTGTTGTATCCTGGGGACAACGTGCAGAAACTATTTGTCTAACTACATCGGATATACCGTAGACGGCACGATTTGTCTCAAGACAGTGACTTGGTCCACGCCTCATCTCTGCCACCTCTTTTGGTAAAATCAAATTGTGTAATTTCCAAGGAAAATTCAGGTATTATCTCTCCTTTATTTCCAACAATTTGAGACAAATCGTTATGGAGAACACAAAATCATCCTTGGAAAATGGTAATGTTATGTCTAATTCCTCTGGAGCGGGTGATCTTAATAAGCCATTCCGCTTCCGTGGTGTTAACTTTAAGAGCTTACAAATCAGCCAAAAAGATATGGAAGGCATTGAATCAAAAATATGATACAGAGGAAGCTGGATCCAAGAAATATGCATGTAGCCGATTTTTCAGATTTCAGATGGTTGAAGGCAAGTCCGTGGTGGAACAATCCTATGAACTCCAAATGATTTCACAAGATGTTCGATCTGAAGGCATTCGAGTAGATGAACAAATGCAAGTTTCAGCCATCATTGACAAGCTGCCTGAGTCTTGGAAGGAGTTTGCCAAAGTCCTGAGACACAAGCAAAAGGGACTCTCCATTGAATCCCTTATCACCCGTTTGAGAGTGGAGGAAGAGGCAAGGAACCAAGACAAAGCTGTTGAATTCCATGGAGTAAATGGTCCTAAGGTAAATTTTGTCTCCTCAAATGAAAACATGTCAAAAGCCAATGCAAAAAATAATGACTATGTAAGGCCTAAGAAAAGAAACTTCAAACGTAGGCCAAATGGAAATCAGCCTCAACATAAGACCCACTCTAATCAAAGAAAGAACCAAGCACACCATCCTCAGCATGCTCTAAATAATGGCAACCACACTAATAATAGCAATTATGCATGTTTTGTATGTGGAAAGCCTGGACATTCGGCTAGAAATTGTCGCTTTCGAAAACATGGGCCTATGGCTCAAGCCAATGTCATTGAAGAGCCTCTTGTGGCTATGGTTACCAAGATTAATATTCTCGAAGGCTTAGGAGGGTGGTGGATTGATTCTTGGGCAACCAGACATGTTTGCTATGATAAAACTGGGTTCAAGACCTACACCATTTTGGATGAGAAAAAGAAAATTATGCTTGGTGATTCTCATACCATTGAAGTTGTAGTTATTGGAGAGGTGCTTCTCAAATTTACTTTTGGAAGAGAAGTCACTCTCAAAGATGTCTTTCATGTTCCTAACATTAGAAAGAATCTAGTTTCTGGTTTTTTGTTGAATAAGGCTGGTTTCAAACAAGTCTTTGAGGCTGATCAATATGTACTCTCTAAAAATGGCATGTTTGTTGGCAAAGGCTATGCTTGTGATGACATGTTTAAACTTAATGTTGAGATGAATGAAAATTCAAGTTTTGCTTATATTGTTTCTTGTGTGAATGTTTGGCATGGTAGATTATGTAATATTAATAATAAATATATGAAAAATATGAGTGGTTTAGGTTTAATTCCTAAACTTGAAAATGAACTTGAAAAATGTGAAATTTGTAGCATGACTAAAATTACTCAAAAGCCTCATAAATCAGTTGAAAGAAATACTGAATTACTAGAACTTATCCATAGTGATATTTGTGAATTTGAATGACATTTGACATGTGGAGGTAATCGGTATTTTATAACCTTTATAGATGATTTTTCAAAATATTCATATGTCTATCTTATGAAAAATAAAAGTGATGCTTTTGAAACATTATCAATTTTAAAAGAAGTTGAGAATACTTTTGATAAAAAGGTTAAAAGGTTCAGAACTGATAGAGGAAAAGAATATGATACTCTTGGTCTTAATAATTATATTCAATCTCTTGGTGTTGTTCATGAGACTACTGCCCCTTATTCTCCATCTTCTAATGGAGTAGCTGAACGTAAAAATAGGACTCTTATAAATTTAACTAATGCTATGCTTGTTAGTTCTGGGGCTCCTAAATTTTTTTCGGGTGAAGCTGTTTTAACTGCAAATTTTGTTTTGAATAGAGTACCTCATAAAAAGACTTTTTTAACTCCTTTTGAATTATGGAAAAAATATAAACCAAATCTGAATTTTTTCAAAGTTTGGGGTTGCTTAGCATATGTGAGGCTACCTGACCCTAAAAGACCTAAACTTGGGGTGAAGGCTTCTACATGTGTATTTTTGGGTTATTCTTTATATAGTACAACTTATAGATTTTTTTATATTAATAATAATACAATAATTGAATCTAGAGATGCAATTTTTCATGAAAATAAATTTCCATTTAAATATAAAAATAGTGGGGGTTTTGAACAACAAGAGAAATTTGAATGTTCAACATCTAAATCAAAAGATGTTAATGAATATGAGATTGAACCTAGGAGGAGTAAAAGACCTAGAATTGAAAAGGATTTTGGTCCTGAATATTATGTGTATAATTTACAAGGTGACCCTACTTCTTTAGAAGAAGCTTTATCTTCTCCTGATTCAGGTTTTTGGAAAGAAGCCATCAATGATGAGATGGATTCTATTATATCTAATAATACTTGGAAACTTGTAGATTTACCTCCAGGTTGTAAAACAATTGGATGTAAATGGGTACTTAGGAGAAAATTAAAACCTAATGGATCTATTGAAAAATTCAAAGCAAGGCTTGTAGCTAAAGGTTTTAAACAAAAAGAAGATATAGATTTTTTTGATACTTTTTCTCTTGTTACTAAAGTTACGTCTATTAGATTATTGATTGCTATAGTAGCTATTCATAATTTGATGATACATCAAATGGATGTAAAGACAGCATTTCTAAATGGAGATTTAGAAGAAGAAATCTACATGGACCAACCAGAAGGTTTTACAATGCCAGGTAATGAGCACAAGGTATGTAAATTATTGAAATCTTTATATGGTTTAAAACAAGCACCTAGACAGTGGCATGAGAAATTTGATCAATGTTTGCTTTCTAATGGTTTTAAAACAAATGAAAGTGACAAATGTATATATTATAAAACTTTTGATGATGCTCATATTATAATTTGTTTATATGTTGATGATCTTCTAATTTTTGGTCCTAATATGGATATTATAAATGTTGCCAAAATGCTTCTTAAAAATAACTTTGATATGAAAGACTTAGGAGAAGCTAATGTGATTCTTGGCATGAAAATTTCTAGAACTTCAAATGGCATATTTGTAGATCAATCTCATTATATAGAAAAAATTTTGAAAAAATATAATTACTTTGATTGTAAACCTGCAAGTATTCCTTTTGACTCTAGTATGCATCTTTTTCCTACTAAAGATGAAAATGATATTTACAATCAAAAGGAATATGCTAGTATTATTAGTAGTCTTAGATATGCTATTGATTGTACTAGACCTGATATTGCTTATGCCGTAGGAGTTTTAGCAAGATTTACTAGCAAACCTAGTTTTGAGCATTGGAATGCCATGACTCAATTAATGAGATATTTAAAAAGAACTGTGCACTATGGTTTGTTATATCAAAGATATCCTGCTGTTCTTGAAGGATATAGTGATGTTAGTTGGAACACCTTATCAGGTGATTCTTTGTCTACCACTGGCTATGTATTTACAATAGGTGGAGGAGCAATAAGTTGGAAATCTAAAAAACAACAGATTATTGCTAAATCCACCATGGAGGCAGAATTAATTGCCTTATCTTCAGCTAGTGAAGAAGCGGGTTGGTTACGGGATTTATTATCTGAAATTCCCATGTGGGAGAAACCTATTTCACTCGTCTTAATTCATTGTGATAGTATTGCCACTATTGGTAGAGTGCACAATAAATACTATAATGGTAAATCCAGATCTATTAGAAGAAAACACAGTACTGTGAGATCATACATAAACAATGGTACCATAAATGTTGATTATATTAGTACAAATGATAATATTGCGGATCCATTAACTAAAGCTCTAGCTAGAGAAAAGATCTGGATAGCATCGAGCGGGATGGGACTTAAGCCCAAAGAAGAATAAACTACCTATAAGGATACCCTACCTAGGGACTGGAGATCCCAAGAACTAGGTTCAAAGGGAAAAACTAATCATAGAGTAGTTTGATTAACATGCACTAAATATATGTATGAGTAATAATACTCATGTCCCTCCCTATGGTGTGCGTGCATGTATCTTGTAACGTTATATAGGATGAGTTTTTATAACAACTCTTAATGTGGACTATAGCTCTTATGAGTGGGATGTTAGAGTTACAAGAACATCCTTGATAGCCACACCTAAGTGAGCATGGAAGTGAGGCCGCTTCCTTTGAGAATGGGGCTAGTTCTCTAAATAGCTCATGGATGCTGGGATAAAGCACAAGGCCTTAATGTGCTGGCTTAAAAGCTCGTAGTAGAGTACTAGAATATTATGTGTGTGATGTAATGTTTTGTATCCATAGAAAAAGTTATAGTTTAAGACTTAGATCACTATTAACTTTGGAACAATGTTACTGAAACACTAAATGAGGGTTCAAGCCATTGGCACTCCCATTATGCATAATGTTCTACTTAACCCAGAAAATTTTACTATATATATTTACCTATTTATTTTTTATAAAAATAAGTGGGGGATTGTTGGATATTTTTATAAAAAATATCATATTTATTTTAATACTCATTTATGTTAATTAAGGAAATCAATTATCCCTTAATATCAGATACGTTGATTGCTAAATTTTGAAATTCAAATATAATTCAAAATTTTAATAGTTTTTGTCAATGGTTTTAATCAGGAAATTATGAACATTAACGTGATATTAATACCATAATTATCAGCATATTTGGTTTTATTACAAATATATACTTTCCATTCTAAACGTTTTGTATTCAAACGTTCTTATTTGAATATGACATAATAACCTCATATATGGAAGATTTTTCAACACTTAAATATACAGTTATTGCTGAATTATTTTTTGTTACCATATATACACAAATGTTTACTATTTGGTTTAATAGACAGTGGTCAAAACGTTAGCAATCTTTTGTAACATATATTCAGAAAGGAAACTTTTGAAAAAGTATTATAATAATGGGCCATTAAATGCATAGGATCATGATTCTTTCTTTTCTTGTTCCCAACGTACAAAGGCTGGCAACTTGGTATCCGGTCTATATAATATTACATATATATATATATATATATATATATATATATATATATATATATAAAGAAATTTATTGATTATATATATTAATTTCAATAACTTTATGAATACTTAATTGGTATCAAACGTTTTATTTTTTTGGCTAAGGACAAGTAACATGTCTGGCTCTATATATATGGAAAGAAATAAAAGTTTCAAATGCACACATTTTTATTTTTTGAATTAGAAAGCTGTAGACTTTTCAAAAACAATTTTTGTCTTAAACACTTACCATCTATTGCTTCTTACTACTCATAAAATATTCTATCTTTTACAAAATTTCTGGGAAAAGAAAGTACTATAGAGAGCTTATATCCTACGAGCAGTGTAGGCTCGCAAGGATAATCAGCAAAGGTGGCTGGGCTGTTGTATCCTGGGGACAACGTGCAGAAACTATTTGTCTAACTACATCGGATATACCGTAGACGGCACGATTTGTCTCAAGACAGTGACTTGGTCCACGCCTCATCTCTGCCACCTCTTTTGGTAAAATCAAATTGTGTAATTTCCAAGGAAAATTCAGGTATTATCTCTCCTTTATTTCCAACAATTTGAGACAAATCGTTATGGAGAACACAAAATCATCCTTGGAAAATGGTAATGTTATGTCTAATTCCTCTGGAGCGGGTGATCTTAATAAGCCATTCCGCTTCCGTGGTGTTAACTTTAAGAGCTTACAAATCAGCCAAAAAGATATGGAAGGCATTGAATCAAAAATATGATACAGAGGAAGCTGGATCCAAGAAATATGCATGTAGCCGATTTTTCAGATTTCAGATGGTTGAAGGCAAGTCCGTGGTGGAACAATCCTATGAACTCCAAATGATTTCACAAGATGTTCGATCTGAAGGCATTCGAGTAGATGAACAAATGCAAGTTTCAGCCATCATTGACAAGCTGCCTGAGTCTTGGAAGGAGTTTGCCAAAGTCCTGAGACACAAGCAAAAGGGACTCTCCATTGAATCCCTTATCACCCGTTTGAGAGTGGAGGAAGAGGCAAGGAACCAAGACAAAGCTGTTGAATTCCATGGAGTAAATGGTCCTAAGGTAAATTTTGTCTCCTCAAATGAAAACATGTCAAAAGCCAATGCAAAAAATAATGACTATGTAAGGCCTAAGAAAAGAAACTTCAAACGTAGGCCAAATGGAAATCAGCCTCAACATAAGACCCACTCTAATCAAAGAAAGAACCAAGCACACCATCCTCAGCATGCTCTAAATAATGGCAACCACACTAATAATAGCAATTATGCATGTTTTGTATGTGGAAAGCCTGGACATTCGGCTAGAAATTGTCGCTTTCGAAAACATGGGCCTATGGCTCAAGCCAATGTCATTGAAGAGCCTCTTGTGGCTATGGTTACCAAGATTAATATTCTCGAAGGCTTAGGAGGGTGGTGGATTGATTCTTGGGCAACCAGACATGTTTGCTATGATAAAACTGGGTTCAAGACCTACACCATTTTGGATGAGAAAAAGAAAATTATGCTTGGTGATTCTCATACCATTGAAGTTGTAGTTATTGGAGAGGTGCTTCTCAAATTTACTTTTGGAAGAGAAGTCACTCTCAAAGATGTCTTTCATGTTCCTAACATTAGAAAGAATCTAGTTTCTGGTTTTTTGTTGAATAAGGCTGGTTTCAAACAAGTCTTTGAGGCTGATCAATATGTACTCTCTAAAAATGGCATGTTTGTTGGCAAAGGCTATGCTTGTGATGACATGTTTAAACTTAATGTTGAGATGAATGAAAATTCAAGTTTTGCTTATATTGTTTCTTGTGTGAATGTTTGGCATGGTAGATTATGTAATATTAATAATAAATATATGAAAAATATGAGTGGTTTAGGTTTAATTCCTAAACTTGAAAATGAACTTGAAAAATGTGAAATTTGTAGCATGACTAAAATTACTCAAAAGCCTCATAAATCAGTTGAAAGAAATACTGAATTACTAGAACTTATCCATAGTGATATTTGTGAATTTGAATGACATTTGACATGTGGAGGTAATCGGTATTTTATAACCTTTATAGATGATTTTTCAAAATATTCATATGTCTATCTTATGAAAAATAAAAGTGATGCTTTTGAAACATTATCAATTTTAAAAGAAGTTGAGAATACTTTTGATAAAAAGGTTAAAAGGTTCAGAACTGATAGAGGAAAAGAATATGATACTCTTGGTCTTAATAATTATATTCAATCTCTTGGTGTTGTTCATGAGACTACTGCCCCTTATTCTCCATCTTCTAATGGAGTAGCTGAACGTAAAAATAGGACTCTTATAAATTTAACTAATGCTATGCTTGTTAGTTCTGGGGCTCCTAAATTTTTTTCGGGTGAAGCTGTTTTAACTGCAAATTTTGTTTTGAATAGAGTACCTCATAAAAAGACTTTTTTAACTCCTTTTGAATTATGGAAAAAATATAAACCAAATCTGAATTTTTTCAAAGTTTGGGGTTGCTTAGCATATGTGAGGCTACCTGACCCTAAAAGACCTAAACTTGGGGTGAAGGCTTCTACATGTGTATTTTTGGGTTATTCTTTATATAGTACAACTTATAGATTTTTTTATATTAATAATAATACAATAATTGAATCTAGAGATGCAATTTTTCATGAAAATAAATTTCCATTTAAATATAAAAATAGTGGGGGTTTTGAACAACAAGAGAAATTTGAATGTTCAACATCTAAATCAAAAGATGTTAATGAATATGAGATTGAACCTAGGAGGAGTAAAAGACCTAGAATTGAAAAGGATTTTGGTCCTGAATATTATGTGTATAATTTACAAGGTGACCCTACTTCTTTAGAAGAAGCTTTATCTTCTCCTGATTCAGGTTTTTGGAAAGAAGCCATCAATGATGAGATGGATTCTATTATATCTAATAATACTTGGAAACTTGTAGATTTACCTCCAGGTTGTAAAACAATTGGATGTAAATGGGTACTTAGGAGAAAATTAAAACCTAATGGATCTATTGAAAAATTCAAAGCAAGGCTTGTAGCTAAAGGTTTTAAACAAAAAGAAGATATAGATTTTTTTGATACTTTTTCTCTTGTTACTAAAGTTACGTCTATTAGATTATTGATTGCTATAGTAGCTATTCATAATTTGATGATACATCAAATGGATGTAAAGACAGCATTTCTAAATGGAGATTTAGAAGAAGAAATCTACATGGACCAACCAGAAGGTTTTACAATGCCAGGTAATGAGCACAAGGTATGTAAATTATTGAAATCTTTATATGGTTTAAAACAAGCACCTAGACAGTGGCATGAGAAATTTGATCAATGTTTGCTTTCTAATGGTTTTAAAACAAATGAAAGTGACAAATGTATATATTATAAAACTTTTGATGATGCTCATATTATAATTTGTTTATATGTTGATGATCTTCTAATTTTTGGTCCTAATATGGATATTATAAATGTTGCCAAAATGCTTCTTAAAAATAACTTTGATATGAAAGACTTAGGAGAAGCTAATGTGATTCTTGGCATGAAAATTTCTAGAACTTCAAATGGCATATTTGTAGATCAATCTCATTATATAGAAAAAATTTTGAAAAAATATAATTACTTTGATTGTAAACCTGCAAGTATTCCTTTTGACTCTAGTATGCATCTTTTTCCTACTAAAGATGAAAATGATATTTACAATCAAAAGGAATATGCTAGTATTATTAGTAGTCTTAGATATGCTATTGATTGTACTAGACCTGATATTGCTTATGCCGTAGGAGTTTTAGCAAGATTTACTAGCAAACCTAGTTTTGAGCATTGGAATGCCATGACTCAATTAATGAGATATTTAAAAAGAACTGTGCACTATGGTTTGTTATATCAAAGATATCCTGCTGTTCTTGAAGGATATAGTGATGTTAGTTGGAACACCTTATCAGGTGATTCTTTGTCTACCACTGGCTATGTATTTACAATAGGTGGAGGAGCAATAAGTTGGAAATCTAAAAAACAACAGATTATTGCTAAATCCACCATGGAGGCAGAATTAATTGCCTTATCTTCAGCTAGTGAAGAAGCGGGTTGGTTACGGGATTTATTATCTGAAATTCCCATGTGGGAGAAACCTATTTCACTCGTCTTAATTCATTGTGATAGTATTGCCACTATTGGTAGAGTGCACAATAAATACTATAATGGTAAATCCAGATCTATTAGAAGAAAACACAGTACTGTGAGATCATACATAAACAATGGTACCATAAATGTTGATTATATTAGTACAAATGATAATATTGCGGATCCATTAACTAAAGCTCTAGCTAGAGAAAAGATCTGGATAGCATCGAGCGGGATGGGACTTAAGCCCAAAGAAGAATAAACTACCTATAAGGATACCCTACCTAGGGACTGGAGATCCCAAGAACTAGGTTCAAAGGGAAAAACTAATCATAGAGTAGTTTGATTAACATGCACTAAATATATGTATGAGTAATAATACTCATGTCCCTCCCTATGGTGTGCGTGCATGTATCTTGTAACGTTATATAGGATGAGTTTTTATAACAACTCTTAATGTGGACTATAGCTCTTATGAGTGGGATGTTAGAGTTACAAGAACATCCTTGATAGCCACACCTAAGTGAGCATGGAAGTGAGGCCGCTTCCTTTGAGAATGGGGCTAGTTCTCTAAATAGCTCATGGATGCTGGGATAAAGCACAAGGCCTTAATGTGCTGGCTTAAAAGCTCGTAGTAGAGTACTAGAATATTATGTGTGTGATGTAATGTTTTGTATCCATAGAAAAAGTTATAGTTTAAGACTTAGATCACTATTAACTTTGGAACAATGTTACTGAAACACTAAATGAGGGTTCAAGCCATTGGCACTCCCATTATGCATAATGTTCTACTTAACCCAGAAAATTTTACTATATATATTTACCTATTTATTTTTTATAAAAATAAGTGGGGGATTGTTGGATATTTTTATAAAAAATATCATATTTATTTTAATACTCATTTATGTTAATTAAGGAAATCAATTATCCCTTAATATCAGATACGTTGATTGCTAAATTTTGAAATTCAAATATAATTCAAAATTTTAATAGTTTTTGTCAATGGTTTTAATCAGGAAATTATGAACATTAACGTGATATTAATACCATAATTATCAGCATATTTGGTTTTATTACAAATATATACTTTCCATTCTAAACGTTTTGTATTCAAACGTTCTTATTTGAATATGACATAATAACCTCATATATGGAAGATTTTTCAACACTTAAATATACAGTTATTGCTGAATTATTTTTTGTTACCATATATACACAAATGTTTACTATTTGGTTTAATAGACAGTGGTCAAAACGTTAGCAATCTTTTGTAACATATATTCAGAAAGGAAACTTTTGAAAAAGTATTATAATAATGGGCCATTAAATGCATAGGATCATGATTCTTTCTTTTCTTGTTCCCAACGTACAAAGGCTGGCAACTTGGTATCCGGTCTATATAATATTACATATATATATATATATATATATATATATATATAAAGAAAGTTATTGATTATATATATTAATTTCAATAACTTTATGACTACTTAATTGGTATCAAACGTTTTATTTTTTTGGTTAAGGACAAGTAACATGTCTGGCTCTATATATATGGAAAGAAATAAAAGTTTCAAATGCACACATTTTTATTTTTTGAATTAGAAAGCTGTAGACTTTTCAAAAAAAATTTTTGTTTTAAACACTTACCATCTATTGCTTCTTACTACTCATAAAATATTCTATCTTTTACAAAATTTCTGGGAAAAGAAAGTACTATAGAGAGCTTATATCCTACGAGCAGTGTAGGCTCGCAAGGATAATCAGCAAAGGTGGCTGGGCTGTTGTATCCTGGGGACAACGTGTAGAAACTATTTGTCTAACTACATCGGATATACCGTAGACGGCACGATTTGTCTCAAGACAGTGACTTGGTCCACGCCTCATCTCTGCCACCTCTTTTGGTAAAATCAAATTGTGTAATTTCCAAGGAAAATTCAAGTATTATCTCTCCTTTATTTCCAACACCATGTTCTGGCCTTCTCGTTGGTGATATAGAGTTTATATGGATGTATATAGCTAGTGGTTGGAACATGTCCTAATTATTTGCCACATGACTTTTTGTTGTAGGTCAAGGGTGTTAGAACCATTAGGCTATCACTAAAGTCCTCGATAACTAGTTTCATTATTCAAACAGCAATTTTAAGCATGTGCATATTGTTAATTATTAATGTTAGAAAATAAATTTAAATACAATTTCTTAGGTTTCGTGCGTTAAGTTCTCAATTTGACATCCTTGATAACTAGTTTCATTAATCAAACAGCAATTTTAAGCATTTACATATTGTTAAATTATTAATGTTAGGAAAACAATTTAAATACAATTTTTTAGGTCTCCTGCATTAAGTTCCCAATTTGACATCAACCATATGATGATATTAACCAATGCAGTAAAAATAGTGTCATTTTTTTAAAAGACAAATTAATTTCAATCATGTGGTTTATTTGTCAATGCAACTACATGGTAGATTTTAAGTAAAGAACCTAAGGTTATGTTTGGTAATAGTTTTTGTTTTCTATTTTCAAAAACTTGTTTTTGGAAATATAAAGAAAAAAAAAATTCTTGTATTTTTTAAATCAAAAACATGTTTAGTTAGTTGAAATTAAAAAGATAGTTTTTTGAAGAAAAAAATAGAAAAATAGAAAAATATGTTGTTACTATAATTTGAGCCATAATGCTATCTCATTAAATAAGGCAAATTCATTAAATTAAATGCATGTTTTCATTGACTTTTAAAAATTAGAAACTAAAAACAGCCTTTTATATGTTTTCAGTTTCCTTCATAAATTGAGTTTTGAGAACAGTTTTTGTTTTCTGTCCATTTTGAGTTGCCAAACAAGTTTTTTAGTCTAAAAAATAGAAAATTATTTTTGAAAACAGAAAATAAGGGGAAAAAACAGTTACCAAACATACCCCAAGTTTTTCCCCTAATATTAGTATATTATATTAATTAAAATTTTAATTTCATATTCTTTTGATTTTTATTAGCATCATAATTGGATTCATTTATTCTAATGTTTTTTACTATTTGATTTTTATTTTAAATAATAGTAATGAGAAAGAAAAGAAATTATACATCTAAGATCTGGAGGGGTATTATTGGAATATGTGTGATGTATAGTTCAAGAAATACGGCTAAATATTTAAAATAAAATTATGAATTATGATTTACGGTTTATATATGTACATTATTCAATAATTTACGAGTTAAATACAGGGATGGAACTGGAATTTAAACCTAGGGGGGCCAAGGTATAAACTATTTTTTTTCCCATAAAAATCTAAGCTAGCATATATTTAATATTAACAAAAGAGAGGATAGAAAATTGTTGTTTCGTAATACCTGAAAACTACATTATCTAAAAAATTAGAACTCGATGTTCTTTAAATCACCAATTCACCTAGGATTCATTGTGCACATAATTTTGATCACAAAATCAATGAAAATCTCCAAATGAATTAATTACGAGGTTTGATCCTATTTGGATAATTATGTTTTTTTCTTTTCTTTTTTTGAGAAAGAAGATATCAAGTTTTATTCCAATAAGTTAGCCAACTCGGTTTGAACAAAATGAAGAGATTGTGATGGAACATCCTCCATCTAAACAGTACAATCTAGTAAATTAATAGCTAATTTTGCCAAACTCTGTGCGACTTTGTTGTCATCTCTCTTTGTATGAGAGTGTGACAATTTAGAATAAGAAGGGAAAAAATTATTAGCTTCTTGAGAAATAAACTGTACATAGCTGCTCCAAAATCTCCCTCAGCAAGGGCTGTGACAACGAGAGTCAAATCACCTTCTAGGATCGCCTGGTGTATGCCAATCTCCACCCCAAACTCTGATGCTCTACTTGCTGCCATTGCTTCGATTTCAACAGCTTTGTAAGCTTGTGGAAGCTGCTGTACCATGGAAGCAATAACTAGTCTGTTGCTGTCTTGGACCACAACACCGATTCCCAATTTATTCTCCTTTGCAAAAACAGCTCCATCATAATTTATTTTGTAAACATTCGTTGGAGGGGGGTGCCATGTTACTCTCTGCTGCTGTGTTCATTGCCTGAAAGGTGGCTGGACAGCGTTGAATTCTACATATCTGTCATGGGCAGCACGCGCTAAGTGGTCTGTGTTGCAGCTGGGTTGCCGTAGCCTGATTCGGTTCCGCTGGTTCCAAATGGACCATACTGTCATCGTAAAGAGACCTGGCTTGTTGTCATTCAAAAGAATCCATTCTGTAAGAGTTTGAAATCTCGAAACTCGTTCTGACTTCTACATCCCCACCCTTCATCAGGTTTCCACACCGTGTCTAGGCCTCGCCTGAGTATAACCACAGAGCATGAATCGGGTTTTCTGGGCAGATTGCACATCTGTCACATGTAGCGTCAGAAATTATGGTTCGACGAACAAAGTTCTCCTTTGTTGGCAGTGAATTACGGCAGGCTCTCCAAATCAAGTTTTTGACTTTGTTTGGAACATCTAAATCCCAAATACGATTCCAGAAACTATTGTCGGCATTTGGTGGTTCTTCCTGAAAAATATTTTCTTCGTCTTCCATTAAGAACCGATAACCCGATTTGCAAGTATATCTTCCATCTTGCTCCATTGGCCAGAAAATACTATCTTCCACTGCAGTTCTGGACAGAGGGATTTTTTTAATTGCAGCTGCTTCTTCAGGAATAAAAATGCCATCAACCATACCTTCATTCCAAGTGCATGAATCCTCATTGATAAGACAATCCACTGTAGCTTCTTCCATTGTTGCCACCATCGGAGATGAGAGGAGAGTGGGATGCTTACGCGGGAGCCAATGGTGCTGCCATATTTTAATTGACCTCCCATTTCCAACCCTAAACCAAGAACCTCTTTGGATGACATCTCTGCCTTTCAAAATGGATTTCCAAGCATAAGAACCCGAGGGAGCTTCCTTTGCATCCATAAATGAGCAATTAGGAAAAAAATGTGCCTTGAATACTTGATAGAAGAGGGTCTCTTTGTTGTGCAATAACCTCCATGCTTGTTTGGCCAACAATGAGTCGTTAAACAAGGCCAAATCTTTAAAGCCCATATCTCCTTTGTTCTTTGGTTTCATCAACTCTTCCCATCATAGCCAATGAATTTTCCTTTTATCACCCCGTTGTCCCTACCAAAATTTCTTTATCATAGCTTCAATTTCATTGCAAAGTCCTAAGGGTAGCTTGAAACAGCCCATAACATATGTGGGAATAGCTTGGATCACCGCTTTTATCAAAACCTCTCTACTGACCTATGAAAGTAGTTTACCTTCCCATCCCATCAATTTTCTCCAAACTCTTTCCTTGATATAGCTAAACCTTGCTTTCTTGCCTCTTCCCACCAGTGCTGGAAGTCCTAAATAATTTTCAAAGGACCGTATTTCTTGTACTCCTAGAATGCCTTTTATGTCTTGTCTGATGTCTTCATTTATTGACTTGCTAAAAAATAATGTAGTTTTAGCTTTATTAATTTTCTGCCCTAATAAAGCCTAATAATCAGCAGGGAGACGGAGCACTTTTGTACATTCTTCCACGGTAGCCCTACAAAAAAGTAAGCTATCATCTGCAAAAAACAAGTGGGTTAGCTTTGGTCCCCTTTTGCAAAGGGAAAAACCTCTTACTTCATCATCCCTAGCTGCTCTTTTAATTAGACCATGTAGGCCCTCAGTACAAAGGATAAAAAGGAAAGGAGATAGTGAATTCCCTTGCCTTAATCCTCTAGTTGGGGTGATGATTCCCTTTGGTTCACCATCTACAAGAATTGAGTAGGAGACTATTCTCACACACATCATCATAAAATTAATTATGTTGTTTTGATTACAATTCTAATAGGTTCTTGATTTGTAAGGACATGAGACTTTTTTAAATGAATAAAGACATGATAATAATTTATCTTATAAAAACCTAATGTTTCTAATGTTGCATTCCATTATTTGTTTAATATTTTCATATATTTCATTATTTTCATATCTCATAATTTTATTCAACCAAAAATTAAATAAAATATATAGGAAAAAAAAATAATAAAAGAAAAGGTATACAGTATTCATAACTTATATTAATGTAGCAATTCATTGAAAAAACATATACTAATGCAGTAATAAATGTGATTGGTTCTATTTCAACAAAAAAACAAAAAAAATATTTTAATTACTATTTTGTGATTGATAACACATCAGTTTTTTTTTTTTTTTTAGAGAGAGTTTCAACTTTCAACCTGTAGCGTTCGCTTCTAATGATAAATCTTTATTATCATACCAAGACACCAATCGGTTTTTTGCGTAGGAGGGAATTGAACTCCAAATCTCTTATTTAACCATTAGAAACTTTACCAGTTGAGCTAACTGAAACTCACATCAGTTTGTTATTTCAACAAAAAACAAATAAATATCTTAATTACTATTTTGTAATTGATAACACATCAGTTTTTTTTAGAGAGAGAGAGAGAGAGTTTCAACTTTCAACCTATGACGTATGCACTTAATGATAACTCTTTATCATCAGACCAAAACATTAATTGGTTTTTGGTGTAGGCGGGGATTGAATCCCAAATCTCTTATTCAATCATTAAAGACTTTATCTGTTGAGTTAACTAGACCCCACATCAGTTTGTAACATTTATTTACTAAAATTGCTAGTATTCCTAGCGTCACTCTTTATACATAAAAGACAAAACTTAATTACAATTTCTACTTAGATTATGTCCATTAAGTTCCCCAATATCACAATAATAAATAATAATAAACATATTTCACTCACTCACCTTAGTTGCTTAGCACTAATTTATTAACACAACTAAATAAATTAACACCTTAGTTGCGAAGCCCAAATAAATTAACACTACTTTATTACACAGCACTCAAAATTGGTTAACACCACTACTTTCCATAAAACTACAAATATAAAAAAATTTATAGCCACACACTTTCCACCCCAACTCACTGAGATTAATTAATGGCCACACACACACACAATAGTCACTTTGTATTGACACTTTGACTTGGTTTACGCTAGTCGACCACCAAGCACAAATTTATCATCTGTCTCACAGTCTAAGTTTTATACAAAGAAAAAAGAAAGTACAGTAGAGAGAGAGACCAACATACCATCGTTGGGCAACTATGTAGATGCTGCAGTTAGAGTCAAGATCAACACTGAGCGGTAAGTGGGTAAAAATTGTGAATTTGTGTTTTATGATTTTTAATTTGTGGTTGTTTTGTGTGTCTTTTTTGTTTAGAATGGATTGTTGATAATTTTGGTTTGTTTAAAGGTTATTCTTGTTATTTTTGGGACAATTGGGTTTGTTTAGATTGGAAATGTGATATGTTTTGTGGGGGTATTTTTGGTTGGTCCAAAGGTTTTTCTTATTATTCTTGGGACAACAAGTAAAAGGCTAGGGTTGGGTCAATTTGTAAATTTCAATAGAAGAGAGGGGCTAATAATATATAATTTGGGAAAATTTTCAATTTTCTATGTGTGTATATATATATACATTAAGAAATTAAAATGATTGCATATATTTTATTAATATCATGTCCAAATAAGTCCAAGTAAACACTATTTCTTGAAACTAATATTGTAGAGTACAAAATATGCTAGGCGATGGCTGATCTTCAAGGCTGGGATTTGATTTAAGAATTGTCTGCAATTAACAAGAATTGATGCAAAGTCAGCAGATGAGCTATCATTGTTAGAAGATAAATTAACAATTGCTTTAGCATCAACATCTAATTCAACCGCAAGTAGCCCAAGAGACTCTTTAGGGTCTTTTTGTAATAGAATATATTTGGACTGTTGTTTAATATATTGCCCTTTTACCATATATATATATATATATATATATATATATATATATGTGTGTGTGTGTGTGTGTGTGTGTTCCATGACTTGTGTTGTGATTATAAAGCAGTCCTTTTAACAAGATCTTTAAATGAAAAATGACACTTACATACAAGAGGGTAGAGATGTGCAAATAATTAAAACTATGATAAAATTTAAAAGAAAAAATTTAGTTACAAATTTGGTTGTGAGTTAAGACTACAACTTTACTTAATATCTTTTTATTGGAGGTGAATTTTGACAAATTTACCATTGAATTATATTTTTTTCTTATATATTCTATACTTGCAAATTTTTAAGAAAATTAAAGATCAATAGCTATGTCATCAATAAATTTTTTAAATTACAAGTTTTTGTAGTTTAAAATTATGCATAAAATATAATCTTATAGATCATGAGAACATGCAATTCAGCGATTAGATTTTCGAAATATGTAGTAATGTTAATGATATTAAGTAAGATTGTAATCTAAATCTACAACCAATTTTGTAACTAAACTTTGTCCAATTCAAAAAAAAAAAAAAAATCATACATAAGATATATGTATCATTTATCTCACAACAGATCAAATGAGAAATAACATTTGTATTACAAGAGTGAAAATTATTTAGGTTACAACAAATTTTGTCGTTAAATTTTATCTAATTAAAAAAAATTAATACATGAGATATATGTATCCTTCATCTGACAACAGATCAAATGAGAAAAAAACATTTGCGTTACAAAAGTGAAAATCATGCATGCATACTTAGATTATGTTTGGTAACAGGTTTTGTTTTCTATTTTTAAAAACTTGTTTTTGGGAACATTAAAAAAAAAATTTCTTGTATTTTTTAAATCAAAAACATGTTTGGTTAATTGAGATTAAAAAGATATTTTTTTGAAGAAAAAAATAGAAAATACTAAAATATGTTGTTACTAGAATTTGAACTCTAATACTAGCTCATTAAATGAGACAAATTCATTAAATAAATGCTTGTTTTCATTGATTTTTGAAAATTAGAAACTGAAAACAACATCTTGCATATTTTCAGTTTTCTTCACAATTTGAGTTTTAAGATTTTTTTTTTTTTTTTTTTTTTTTTTTTTTTTTTTTTTTTTTTTTTTCTGTCCATTTTGAGTTGCCAAACAAGTTTTTTAGTATTAAAAATAGAAAATTGTTTTGAAAACAGAAAATAAGAGGAAAAAGTAGTTACCAGACATATCCTTAACAGGACAGGAATTTTTTGTTTTTGTTTTTGTTTTTGATAGAGTAGCAGTGCAGGAATTGAACGTCTTTAAATAGTATCATTACTTTTATTATGGAAAAATAAGGTTACTTCACGTTCTCGCCAAGGATCCTTTTCACAGAGCAATATCTAATATCGTCAATCAAACACAAACCCCACTTGTATAGTCCCTCTCCCTTCCAATAAATACCCACATCTTTCTCTCATTCTGTATATGCTTAATGCTTGCATGCAAACAATGATAAAGACCATGGATAGAGTTTTGCTGCTTGGTTTCTTTTCTTTAGCTTTGTTAGGAGTGTTCACCACATCATCATTAGCCCAAGATACTAGTCCTCTTCTAAATTCATCCAAGTTGGAAATGTTTGTGGATGAGCTTCTAGATATGCCCAAAATCCTAGGCTTTGATTCTGTGTATGGTGTTCCCAGATCTAAGTCACTGGAGATTGGCATGTACAGTAAAACATGGGTAAGTGGATTTTGTTTTTTCCTTCTAAATACAATCTTATTTCTCAACACTTCTTACATGTGTTTTGTATATATAGTTCCTGCTATCTGATTTTCGATTACTTAGTCAGTAATTAATGACCTTACCACAATCATTTATATTGCACTTCTAGGCTTTATTATTAGTTCACCGAAAGAAGGCAAGTGACCAAGTTCTTGCATATGGAGTAAGAATGCCATGCATGGGATATACGTATATTCTCTCTCAGAGCATGTAAGTCTTATAAAATTGTGAGACTCACACACTGTAAGAGAGAGGATACTTAAATCCGATGTATGAGATATTTATTACTTGTTTACCTTTAAATCCTTTATATATATAAGGACGTGGTTTCTGATTGTGTTGCCCATATTCTTGCTACACATGTTTCTTTTTTTTACTATAATATTGGGGTCTCCAATATTCTAATTCATGTTTTGTCTGTTGAGGTGGAAGATTGCTTAGGCCCTAATCCTCTTTTGCATCAATAACATATTTCATTCAGCCAAAAGAAAAAAGAAAAAAGAAAAAACAGGGTTTTGAAGAGAGAAAGAGAGGGAAAAAAAAATACAAATAGTATGCAGAAGTAGAAGCAAATGAATGGAATTCAAAGAAGATGTTGGGGTGTTCCTTGCTCATATTAGTGTTCAGGGCTGGAATCATGAGAATCCAAGAATGGCTATACAATTTTACGATACAAAGATTTCAACTTCAAGACTCTTGAAACCAAGGAAAATTAATTTTTGCCAATTGATACTTGTTATAAATGTTAACCAAAATGGCTAGTTTTGCGCCGAATAAGGGGATTAAGGAATTGGAACCACTTAGGCCTTAGATCCTTACGATGCCTTGAACGGTTGCACCCTCGTGCTTTTGCTATCAATAGTTCGCTTAACATATATATCTAGTTATATACTTTTTTTTTTCTTGAACTTTATATATCTAGTCTTTACATAGCTGATCAATGCCTTATTTAATATTCTTTATTAATAACATTTTATATAATTAAAGTATCAAACACCCCGTTTGTCTAATCATCATGTCATTACCGCAAAAGACAAGCATGATGTCCTAGTAGAAGCCTTCACTCGGTCTTGGTAAATTTAGAAGGACAAAATTTTCCTTAAACTCACTACAAGCTAGTTCAAACTAGAATATATGTAAATTTTTAGTTATATGAGTTATTTAATAATCATGTAACTTGTTCAAGTGATTTAATATACATGAGATGTTTTATAAGTTGCCCTAATGAGTTAGAGGAAATTTCTTTAATCCTATTTTGAAGAAAATTGTCTAATATCAAATGTGCGATGCACCAATAGCAAATTAGTTGTAATTTCATTTGCTTTTCTTCACAGAAATTCCACAGAGATATCCCTCCTACTCCTGTTTTTGCCTTCGGTGTATCTAAGGAAGCCGCAACTATTCCAGGTCCAACAATCATTGCCCTTCATGGAATTGACACCAATGTGACATGGAAAAATTATCTCCCTCCAAAGCACATATTGCCTTGGGACACATCCATCACAATTGCTGAACCGGCTGACAAGATAGGAATCCCTACAGTAGTCCATCTCCATGGTGCAATCGGAGAGCCCGAGAGTGATGGAAACCCAAACTCATGGTTCACTGCTGGATTCAAAGAAAAGGGATATGCATGGACCAAAGAAACATATAGCTACAACAACAACCAACAACCTGGAAATTTATGGTAAATGATGATAATAATTCTTTCAAAAGCTTAAATTGTTAAGAAATAATGAATCTTCTCACAGTAAATCAATCTCTCCCTTAATATGTGAGATTTTAAGGGTTTAAACACAAGGTCACCATAATAAACTATCTAAAATATTAAACATTTAAATAATGATGAATTTGATCATTTAACAAATATTTTATTGTAATAGGTACCATGATCATACCATGGGATTGACTAGAGTTAACCTCCTAGCTGGATTGGCTGGGGCCTACCATATCAATCACCCCAAATTGGAGGGCCCACTTGGACTCCCTAGTGATGCTGAATTTGATCGTACATTGATTGTATTTGATCGTAGTTTTCGTATCGATGGTTCCATATACGTGAATTCCACGGGAGACAATCCCTCCATACACCCCCATTGGCGACCAGAATATTTTGGTGATGCTATCATAGTGAATGGAAAAGTTTGGCCACGTATGCTAGTACGACGTCGTATGTACCGATTTCGTATTATAAATGCTAGTAGTGCTAGATTCTTTCGGTTCTTTTTCACCAATGGTCTAGGATTCATCCATGTGGGATCTGATTCGGCTTACCTTAATGAAGCAGTGATGACCAATGGGTTTTTATTATGCCCATCTGAGATTGCTGACGTGGTAGTTGATTTTTCCAAGTCAAAGAATGATAGTGCTATTCTAGCAAATGATGCACCGTATCCCTACCCAACTGGGAACCCAGTTGATGAAGCTAATGGCACAATCATGAAGTTTATTATCTTGACACGTACTGAGAATGACCCGGGGCAAACACCCAATAAGTTGATCCAATACCCAGGCCCTGATTTATCTAGTGTGACGCAGACACGATATATAACTATGTACGAGTACAAGAGTGCCACTAACCAACCAACTCATTTATATTTGAATGGGATATCATTTGAGGCACCAATCACTGAGATACCTAAAGTGGGGGCCACAGAAGTTTGGTATGTGATCAATCTAACGGGGGATAATCATCCTTTACACATTCATTTGGCTCTTTTTGTAGCATTGGATCAGACTGAGCTAGTGAACGAGACAGAGTTTAGTGATTGCATGATGAAAATCAACGATGCGATTAAGTGCCAAGTAAGTAAGTATGCAATTGGGAAAAGCATAGAGGTGCCAGCTGAAGAGAAAGGGTGGAAGAATGTTTTCAAAATGAGACCTGGATTTGTGACAAAGATTTTAGTGAAATTTTCTTACATACATTCAAATGAATCGTATCCGTTTGATGCAACTGCGAAGCCAGGCTACGTATACCATTGCCATGTAAGTATTTTCATTCTCTACTTTTTACTATGTTTTCATTTTGTTTTATTTTTTGTTCAAAGAATGACAATAATTGTAGAAACAAAGTTATAATGGGTTAAGGCTCGAGCCTTTTTAACATTAGTGATACAATAAACCTAATTTTGTTTGGTTAATTTTGTTTAATAGAAAAAGTAAACTAAAAGAAAAATAATTGCAAAAAAAAAAAAAAAAATGATGAGTATTAACAAGTGTCCTATGAATAAACGTTTTTTTTTTTTTTTTGGTTAAGACCTATGAATAAACGTTAAAAACCACTAAATATTAACTATGAGCTATAATACAAACTTTAAAAAAGAGTGCACTTACTGAAAATTAATTGCGTAGGATGTACATAGAATGGAAATTAATTGCGTAGAATGGAAATTTTATATATATATATATATATATATATATATATATGTGTGTGTGTGTGGAGGTCACAAGTTGTGAATGTCAGATGATAAAATGACGTCAATAATAAATCTAATGAGATCCAATTAAAACATATTAAATTAAGAGTTAGGAAAATTATTGTGTTAGTTTGTACCCTGTATTTTTACTCTTCATGCATATAATATATTAATGTGCATTTTTTTTTTCATAGTTGTCTAAGATTCACACTTTGTGAGAGGAGATGCATATTTTTAATATGCACAATAGAATTACTAATAAAAATTTTCATTTGTTTAGTATTCATGATAGAATTACTAATAAAAATTGTCATTTTCTCACTTTAATCTGCTAGATAAGACTGGATATGAACCTTGCCATCAATTTTATAGTGAAAAATATTGTCTATTTGCGTACTCTAATTTGCTCCTTGGTGCATACAGATCTTGGATCACGAAGACAACGAGATGATGAGGCCCTTCAAGCTCATCAAATAAGATTGGGCATGAGAAAGATATATGAGGATCCTAAATAAGGTTTGTCACTCTGAGCCTCCCTAGTCTTTTTTTACTTATCAGTTTGATACATATATGCCTGAAATTTTGAAAATTCTCTCTCCCCGAATGCATACTTGTTCTCATGCGCAAATTTGAATAATCAAGAAAAGATCCCTCATCTTGGAGATCGATTTGAATATTCACGAAATTAAGAATCCCTCATCTTGGAAATTGTAGTAATAGTATTTGTTGTATCAAAAAAGGGAAATAAACTAATAAAGGAAAACAATTGTACAATTGAATGGTAAGAATGGAAAACAAGTGTACAATTTATTGTGTTTTACAAAACATTTAAAATAACTAGCTCAATTGTGGGTATTTGGTTTCAATGTTTAAGTTTTAGATAGACCAATTTACGCAACTTTATGTTGAGGGGTATGTACCAAAACAAAAGGACAAGCACCTAAAACCTAAAAGCTTTATTTTATCCAATAACAAAAAATTTGAACAACGTTAATTTGAAAACCATATAAATTGCAATTATATTTAAGATACACAAATTTGGATAATTTATTTATGTAAATTTTATATATGGAATTCATGCCAAGAATCTTGTATCTCAAGGCATCTCCTTCCCAGTATTTTTAATGGAAATGTACCGGTTTAAATTCTCTCATATTAAAAAAATAAAATAAAAAATAAAAGAGAAGAAAAGCAAAGGGATTTATGTAAAACATACATGAGCCCCACGTACTGGTGGTCTACAGGTGCCTTGCAAGAAGGTAGCAACTCAAATGGTAAAGAATGAGAATGATATGTTTCTCTTTGTTTGGGAGTTGACATTTTTTGTAATTGAAAACATGATATATATATATATATATATATATATATATATATATATAAATATATAAATAGGGTTATTTGGTACTATGAGAGATCGCATCCTTGGCCCAAACCTTCCAACAGTTTTGGCACATAAAATAATCTAACTATTAACCCATGAAAGGGGAAAAAAATATTGTAGTACTGGTTCATAGAGATTTTCCACATGCGTCCATGTTTTCCAGTAGATGGAAAAAGGGTGATCGGGGTACCTTTTTTTTTTTTTTTTTTTTTTTTTTTTTTTTTTTGTGAATTAGTAAATTTATGTTTATCCAGTAGACATTGAGTTAAATAGAAAATAATTAAGCCGTGTGATTCTCTTGGTGCTCGATATCCTAGGCCCTTGGCTCTATAATGAAAGTTATGGTTCTGTGATGCTAACAATGATTAACTGTGCTAACTTATGTTTATCTATCCTATGGATAGATGAATGCCTATTCAGTTGGTACTGCAGGAGAAAGTAAGGAGAAAGAGGGAGCAAAGGGGTGCTAAGTGCTAACCTGTAAATCTTATTGTTATGTGATTTAAATAGATGCTGCATGTTTCTTTATTATAATTGTATGAGTGATATAACATTCAAAGAGAGCATTTTTTTTTTCCCTCTTTTATTTATGGCAGGCACTACCTGGACGTGTGCAAGTAGATGAAATCATTGAAATCTTGAGGCGTGCAAGGATATGTGGACTTTTGTTTTTTCATTTTGACGTATTCACGTTATCATATTAAGATTTTAGAACCATTGTGGACTTGTAATATGTGGTCTTTTATATGTGTGTGGTTGTAATAAACATTGAAAGAGATTTGGGCTCTGTTATATAATATTGAGTATTGGCATAATCTAGATTTTGTAATGTGGTTCTTTAAAATATATGTGCATTTTTTTTTTCAAAATAAAAGAAAAACTTTATTTTGAGACAAAAATAATATATCTCTCTCTCTCACACACACACATATATATATATATATATAAAGCATAAATAGTACTTATGACATTTGAGAAAAAAAGGACATTCATTTAAATGGCAAGTGATATTTTAAAATAAGAAAATGCATAAAAAGACTGTATATTTATAATATTTTGTATAATTACTAGTTTTTTTTTTCCTTCACATGCATAATTTTTCATCAACTTTTGAAATATATATAAATATAGACTTTGATAATGTCCATTTCTTATGAATATCAAAGTTATGATTTCTTAGTCCTTCACGAGTTGCAAACTCCCTAGTTTCGTAGTGAATACACAATGCATAGTATGCTTGTTTTTGTAATTTTATCTTTTTCGTTGTCTGGTAGATAGTGTCACAGAAGACACAAGTTGGAGGTGTAGATTCTTGCATGGTAGGTGTTGGTATGGTAGGGATGTAGATGTAGGTGATGGTGATGTAGGTGTAGGTTATTGGGGTTTGGTTTCTTTCTCTAAGTGCCTTTCAGAGTATCCACTCTTTAGAATGTTACTTTTTATATAGAATGAGAAAGAGGGATAGTTGGATTTACAAGTTTGGCACAAATATTTTATAAAACAATAGCTAGTTGTAGTTACTTTAATAGTAAGGGTTGCAGGTGCAAGACACGTGCTGCACTTGAGTGAGAAAATTTAAGATATAATTTTTTTATTTGAAGTAATATCAAACCATGTATTTAAATTTAGAATAGTTATTTAACATATGACTATCCATTTAGTATGATAATTTCTTAGGAAAAGGTATTTGGTATCAAATGATATATCATATCAACGGTATTAAAATCTAATAAGTTTTAAACATGTCAGCAAAAAATAACTAACCCACTAATAATTGAAAGACATGTGTTAGTGGATAGTTATTTTTGCACACATGTCTCTCGTTTATTGAATTTTGATATAAATGACATTGTATCATTTGATACAAAATATTTTTTCATTTCTCAGAACCTATTTACTAAAGATGGTATCTACTCAAAAAAAAAAAAAAATCTACTAAGAATGATAACAAATGTCGTCATCTTTCAACAATTAACAACTAAGTTTTGATAAAGCATTATCACAATATTTAAATTTTCAAATGATGACATATGCTACAATTGAAACTCTTCATCAAATTAAATATCTACAACCATTTGCAATGAATATTTTGTTATTCATACTTCCTTCTTTATCGTTTTATTTTATGAGCTTAACTACGATGCTTAGCTTACTTAATTTTTAATAAACACCCTTTTAAGAAAGAAAACAAATAAAAAAAAATAACAAAATAACAAAAGACATATGTCATTAAAGTATTTATTAGATAAAATTATAAATCTAGAAGATTTAAACCACTAATAAATTAGTGTTCTCTAGGCAACAAATACAATATCATACATCATCGTTTTTACTTTCTAAGTATGACTAACACATAAAACTCAAAATACATGAAGAAAATTTTTGGGACACTAAAATTTAATCAGGCATTTTAGTTTTTGCACAATGAAATATTCTAGAAATCATAAGATTTTGTTAGAGTTTAACTAAGAGAGTAATAGTAGGAATTATATACTTGTCTATAAAATATAAATGAGGAAATTATTCAACTTTAAATTTGGAGGGGATGAAACTACTCCAAACATAAAGGGGGAAAATACTTTTTCTCATAACTCTTTTTTGTTGGAAAAACCTTTTTTTTTTTTTTCTTTTTTTTACTTTAAACAATGTGTTAAAAAAAAAGGTCAGCTCAAGAGAACTATCCATAAAACTATGAATTTTGGCTCAACAAATTGGCTTAAAAAAAGAGTCAAAAACATAATAAATGTTACGATATTTTTTTGATACCTTTATTTTAGATATGGTGGGCCATGGTATGATATTTTATAATTTTATTTTAGAGTAATGCTACATCCATTACATTTCCACAACAAATCCTAGGTGGTAAATTGTTATTGTTTTTAATTGAGACAAACCACTTTAAACTATGCATTAAAAAAAACAACAATCAAAAAATCAAAAAAAGAAAATTGTGCATGAAACAGTGAATTTTTGTTCACCAAATTTGACTAAACCAAAAAAGAAGTCTAAGAATACAACAAATTGTCACAATATTTTTACAATACCTTTATTTTCAACCACTGTAAGTTTCAGTCTGATATTTTATTATTTATTTTATAGAAATGACATCTCTATAATATTTTCATAACAAATTCTAGTTGGCAAGTTGTTATTGATTTTAAAATAGACACACGACTAATATTACTTTTTTATCCATCAATAGTAGCTTACCTATGATTTGTTATGAAATTAATGTGAAAATATTTTGGACTTAGCATTTTTTTATTATATTTTAATTTGATCTATAAGAAACTGAGATCTCAAAATTGTGAAAATATTGTGATAACAAGAAGTGTTACTACATTTTCATAAAACGTTTATTTTTATTTGTGGTTAGTTACAGTCTCATATTTTATTATTTTATTTCAACCTATAAGAAATTGACACCTCAATCATTGTGAAAATATTATGAAATTTGTTGTGTCAGTATAAAAAAAAAAAAAAATATATATATATATATATATATATACAATCTCATATAAATATATTTTTTTAAAAAGAGCACAAAAAAACGATGAATAATATACATTGAACAAACCGGAAAGTACTATAACTTTTACACATTTACCCAACAAGTGTCACAATATTTTCACAAAATATTTATTTTTAGTTGTGGTTGGTCACAGTCTCATATTTTATTATTTTATTTCGACCTATAAGAAATTAACATCTCAATAATTGTGAAAAAATTGTGAAATTTGTTGTGTCATTATAACATTATACATATCAATTGATATAAATATTTAAAAGAAAAAGAGTACAAACGGACTACTAAAAAAAAAAAAAGCACTGTATCTACTAGTAATTGCTTTTATATATAGATATAGTCTTTGATTTTTTTTTATTCCCAAATTTCCTCTTCTAGTGTAATTGCTTTTTGTAGGTGGATTGAGAGTGTATTGTAGTTGATTTCCTAAAATGAAAGAACCTTTTAATGTAATATTTTTCTTAATTTCTTCCAATATCTCAACAACTATACACATTGAACACTTCTTTGCAAAATTATCAATTTGGTTTTTCTTAACAACTTTAGCCTCGATTGAATTAGTTTCTTTGTATTAATATTAATATGATCATGCTAAAATAATGAAATATTAGCCATGCATGTTATTGACATGTTTTTTTTTTTTGAGAGAGAGAGAGTTTTAATTTATTGCATCTGCTTCTAATAATAGCTCTTTATCATCAGACTAAGATATCAATCAGTTTTTGGTGTAGTTAGAAATTAAACTCTAAATCTCTTATACAACCATCATAGACTTTACCAGTTGAGTTAATTGGAACCCACGGTTATTGACATGCTAAATGCTTTTCATTCAAATTATAATGACATTTTTATAATGATTTTTCATATTCATAGAGTATTTTAATTATAAAATAAAAAAGCTTTAAGAATTTCTAATATTAATACTAATAGGTACCTTGCAAGAAGGTAGTTTTAATCTACTCGTCTTTTTCTCCCTTCAAAAAATATATTGCTACATTAATTTTGAGAGCAAAAGCTGTGAGAGAGAGAGAGAGAGAGAAGTTTACCAAAAAAAAAAAGAGAGAGAGAGAGAGAAACCTTTTTGGGTTGTTTTCAAATAACTAGTTTCATTTAAAATTGAGGGAAAATAAAAGAGCACCCCAAACTCTTGGGCCTTTATAAAAATGGGCCTCTCCCATTCATTATCTGCTTAGAAATATGAAGATTTGAAGACTAACCAGCAACCAGCAACCCAAACCCCAACCACCCCCCCAAAAAAAAAAAAAAAAACCAATCAAAATGTCATTTTAAAGAACAGGAGATTCCCAACCAATCAAAATGTTATCTTCGTTCCCACTTCTGGAAGAGATAGAAATATAAACACTCCGAATGGCAGTCCATCTCGGCCGTCCATTTCACTTTATCGCGAAATCCCAACCGTCCAATAAACTAATAAGAGTCTCCTGCAGCTTCACTCCGAACCACTCCGTCAAGGTGAGCTTAACAACTCTCTTTCTCTCTTCTTTTTTAAAATGGAATTTACGGAAAAAGTGTGGTTGTGGGTGTGTTTGGAAACGCAGTTAAGGAGGGAGTACACGAGCGTAATGATAGTCCCGACAGGGATAGGAGCTGCCATTGGTGGATACGCAGGTGACGCTCTTCCTGTAGCTCGCGCTCTCTCCTCCGTCGTTGATTGCCTCATCACTCACCCTAATGTATGTAGTAATGTATTGTGCTTCTACGACCTGTCGTTTTTCTTTTGGTTCTGGTAATTTGATTTCTGTGTTTTGGATTAGAGTATCTCAGTCATTAAAGCCCAGTTTTATTTGTTTGGGCCTGTAATATGGGCCTAGTTTTGGTTTTAGAAAATGGCTCTTTTGCCTTGTTGGGCTATACTTGATAAAATTTAACAGCCCAGCCAAACTTAATTAACTTGACCAACGGGCCCATAGGCCCAATGGGCCTCCAAAGAAAAAAATATAATTAAAAAGAGACATATGATTTGTTTAAATAATTGAACAGTTGATTTGATTACAAAATATACACACGCATATATATAAATATATATGTGTGTGTGTTTGTGTGCGCGCGCATGTATGGGCCTTTGAAGAAAAAAATATACTTAAAAAGAGCCATACGATTTGTTTAAATAATTTGACAAGTCATTTGAATTATTAGATGATGGATTGATGAAGAGTTTTTTAAAATGGTTCGGACGAAAACTTTGCCCTTTTTTTTTTATAACACGGCCAATATTACATCTTTGTTTTTGGGCACATTTTGTACGATCATAAATATGTTGGGTTGTAAATTTTGGTATTTTAGAATTTAGATTGCTTAATATATATTTTTATTTGGATGTATATTTTGATAAATATGCTATTAGTTTATATTTTCTTTGATACTTGCAAAATTTCAAAATGATCAAAGATTAATAACACAAATTTGGTGCACATGTTAAGAATAAAATATTAATCCAATAAGACCATGTATAATTTGGTGGCAGGGTGTAACCATATTTGTGTCACATTCTTTATTTATTATCAACAACATTATATTAGCTTTATGTTTTTTTCAGGTGCTTAATGCAGCAATGCTGTACTGGCCCATGCCTAATGTTTTGTACGTGGAAGGTTATGCTCTTGATCGGTTTGCTGAAGGATTATGGGCGCTTCAACCTGTTAACCAAAACAGGGTGTGTTTTTTATGTGTCCCTTTCAATTTGCAGTACTGTGTGACTGTATGTGTCATGTCATATTCCCAGCCAAATAAGGGGGGAAAAACACAGTGTGACAAGGTGCTGTCAGATTATTTCCCTGACCAATGTTATGCAATTATGTATTGAACTTGTGATGTGAAGCAGGTGGGGTTGGTTCTTGATGCTGGATTGGAGGAGGAGCTTCGGATACGCCATTTACAAGTGGCTGATGCTGTGAGGGCTTCCCTTGGATTGCCTGTGGTGGAATATATTGTGACTGACACCCCTTTGGAGGTACCCATTTTTATTTTAGCTGTGATATGCAGTAAAATGTAGTGATTTCACTCACTCAGCTTGTTTTTAAATAGGGCTATGCTCACTCACCCCTTTGGAGGTACCATTTGTTAAGTGTTCTTGTTTGAGGGTCAAGTACTTAGTGATTGTTCAATAGGCTGCATCACATATATGCTTATGATTTTTAACTTCATGAGAACCATTAAAGTCTGTGAAGAAAAATAGGAGCTCTGATTGGTCAGCGATGTGGTAAGCGTGCTGTAATGGAAAAGTTTTTCTTATATTTTAGGTTGTTGCAAATAATATTTTTGTGTGAGTTTTCACTTCTTACACATCTGATGGAGAATTGCTTTTTTTTTTTTTTGGCATTTTTAATATTTTTCTCTTTCATGGTCAAAAAGTCATGTATACTTCTAATTATTATGATTTTAGATAAATTCTAAACTGCCTAGCCAAGAAAACAGAATTTTTCTTCCAATGTGAGTGCAAGAATCTGAATGGAACAAATATAACAGGTAGAAAAGTGGGTTGATCCAAAGAATGGGCAATCAACAGGGAGGATTAAACACCCTGGCTCATTACTGAGAGCTGTTCAGTCTTTAGTTAACCGATCAGGAGTAAATGCCATTGCAGTTGTTGGACGCTTTCCAGATGATGATGTTGAAGACACAGATGAATATCGACAAGGGATGGTATGACAATAATGGTTTTGTTATATATTTATCTTTAGGTAAGGCCATCCTGCTGCCTCAATTACTTAACATTGAACATAATGAGCATGTGAATGCATGTTGTAGGTTTTACATGGCTGAGCTATCTAAATTGTTGAACAAGACCTTCATTACAGCCACATCTGCATTAATGAGAGCCATTGCCATTCATAATTAAATTATATTCAAATATTACAATACAAGTTCTAAATAATCCAGGAAGGTTGCATTAAAATAACTTATGTCTATTTTCCTTTCACACTTGTCCATCATTACTTTTACAATTTATAATAAAATTTCAGCTAAATAACATCTCCCCTGGTGGTGGGCAGAGGTTCTTAATGGTTCTTGATGTCAACTTTGTGTCTATGGTTAATGATAGGTGTGGCTCATTGGGTGTTTGAGCGCAATGCTTATGCGAGTGCTTTTCCACCCATAGACTGTAGTAAGTTTTTTTTAGCATAATGCACAAATTATATTTCCCATAAAAATGCTTCAGCTTGAACTTTGTTCTAACCAATAGGTCTGATACCAATTTGTAAATGAAAAACATGCATAACTATAAAAGACAAACAGCACAAGACACAAGAATTAATGTGGTTTGGTAACTCTATGACTACATTCACCAGCAACACAAACCAAAATCCAATATCAATGGTATGAGTTACAACCATTTCACAGACTCATAAACCTCACAAACAATAACAAACAGATAATTTTTGTATTCTAACTCCCACATTTACAACAAAATCTAGACCACCACTCTATTTGTAGGGATTGTTACACCTACCTACTTCTTTTCTTTACCATTCCTACCTGGTATTATTACACCTCCTTAGTAATCTTCTAATCAATGCATGATTCCAAAAACATCTAAGAAACCTCTGAACTTATCCTTTAGTGAGTTGCACTCAAAAACTTCTTAAGTTGATCCCAAGAATTTGGTATCTTTCAGTTTTGCTTGATGATTGGTTTAAGCTGAAGCAATGTTGTTTCATTTTATTCTATAAAGATTCACACTTCGTTACACCTTGTTCTCTTTGCTTTGCAGGGAATAGATCTACTGGCAGGAGTTGAGGCAGTTATAAGTCATTTGGTGGTTCAGGAATTCAGAATTCCATGTGCTCATGCTCCTGCATTATCACCCCTTCCCCTGAGCTTGTCTCTGTGCCCAAAATCTGCTGCAGAGGAGGTCAGGATCTCTCTAGATCATAACCAATAAAAAAGTTACTTTTGAAGCCTAGGGGTGAAGTTCTCTCTCTCTTCTTTGCATGTGTGTCTGCCCATACACGCGTGCATTGTATAATAGGATGACATCAGTGATTTAGATGCAAATGGGTTTTGAACTAAATAGCATCACCTTGCCCCATAAGCAAGAGATAGAGGGTAAGGTCATGGGTTTGATCCTTTAGGACATGTATTGTATTTACCTAGCAAATTGATAGGTAACAAGATCATTGTTTAGTTTTGGATAATTTTTTTCATGCTGAATACATATGCAAATAATGTGGGCTATTTACTCTTTTAGTTTGCCAATAACATATTCATACTGATTAAATGTAAAGAGAAAAAAATGTACTTAAAAAAAGGGTGTGACTTGTGAGACCAGCACAACTTTATGAAAGGAAACTTTTAACTGTCATCAGATGGAATATTCATGAATTAAGTTGCAGATTATCAGAATTGTTTCAGTCCAATGATTACTGGAGAGGATAAATAAAAATGATTTTTCTAAACATGCTAGTGCAGTATAATTATTCTTGAAGAACATAGCCAACTAAGATGAAATAGAGCTGTGCAGATCAAGCTTGCAAGTTGAAGGATCTGAAAGGTCACAAGGAGATTAAAAAAAGCTACATTGGTATGGTTAGAAGTAAAAAATTTTCATGCTCTGGCTGAAGCTTAAGGCTTTTCTGTTTGTCGTTTGGAGAGTAGATTTTGGAGATGTGATTGGGAAAGCCTCACTTGTGTTGCAACATCAGGACAGCATATAGACACTTTGGTAAATTAAAATAAAAAGCTAGCCTATTGATCAGCTTCATTTACATGATTTCAATAGATAGCTTATATCCAAATCTAGACTGTCTCATGTGTCATTCCTACCATGTCTAGACGTTTACAGGCTGATTTTTTTTGCTTAACTATTCTCATTCACTCTATCTCATATATTCTTATATCAAAATCCTGTGCAACAGTTAGGACACACATTCTTGCCATGTGTGCTTGCTGGGCTAAGTAATGCACCACAGTACTTGGTCAAGAACAATGAGTCCTTGGAAAAGGGTTGCGTGTTGGCAGGTGACGTTGATAGTGTTGTTCTTCCTATAGATGCGTGTGGAGGAGATGGTGCTCTTGCTCTTGCAAGAAGAAAAAGGAACAAGGTATAAATTCACATTTTCTTCTTTTCCTGGTTAATAATGGTGGGTAAATATGCCAAGAGCAAATTGGCTTATTCGAAGTTTTGATTCTTAGTCACCTCAGTCCTCTTTATGCCCCCAATAATTTTAATGATGAGCAATCAAGTTTTGGCTTCCAGTTCCTCGATGATCACTAATGTTGTTTTTGATACAGCCACTTATTATTGCTGTGGAGGAAAATGAAACAGTTCTCAATGATACGCCAGATAAACTTGGAATTAAAGCGGTATGTGTCTTAATACTTTTACACCCTTTTCATTCTTTTCTTTTCATTCTTTTAGGTGTTCCCTGAAAGAAATTCATTGAAGAATTAATATTTATGTTCCACAAATCATCATTAATGCACTTACCAAAAAAATAAATCATCATTAATGTTGAAATTCTCATGTTACTAGAAGGGTAAAATAAAGGCAAAAATGCAATATATAATTTTACATTTTTTGTTCATTGTCCATTTAGGCACCCTTCAAATTTATCACCAATGGTTGGGATTTACCAATAAACTTGCTTAGTCCTTGTGAACTCTATCAATTGAGCCACTTCCATAGTTCAGTTTGCAGCATGCCTAGGAGACAGTATCTCATGAGACATCTCTCTCACAACGTGTGTGCCTAGAGTTGTGAGACTGTTCTATAATTTGCCTTTGAAAGTTTCAGAGACATTTGTTTTTCTTTCGTCTTTTAGAGTTACATTATGAAGCAATACCTACGTACCTCTGATGTTCTTTTTAAATGAAGATTTTGGAGAAAATGGCAGTTAAATACTATAATATGGACAAAACGCCTTGGTATATAATACGGTTCTTCATAGTCATGTCTTAGGTAGATTGATATGTTGGTAATTGCAATTTTCCACAAAAATGAGGAAAACGGATAAAAGAATCAATGCCCCTATAGGCCGTCAAAATCTCCTTAGTGACCATTGGAATCCATTCTTCCATCCAAACAAACTAAAATTTTTATCATTTTTCTGACATTACTCCCTAAGGAATATATATATATATATATATGGTTATTGAATGGGATTTCACCTCTCATACAGATAAAGGTCTCAAACTATTGGGAAGCCATAGGTGTTATTGCAGCTCACAAGGCAGGAATAGACCCAATTTCACTCAGAAGAAACAGAATAAACAACATTCCATGCAATTCCAATATGCTTTCTAATGGTTATGCGTATTCCAGGATTATGCCCATCACCTGATTAATGCTTGAGACTATTTGTTCAACTTATATTCAAAACAAATATTTAAAAGTTATTCTTTTGACTAATTCCAAGCTCTAGCTGGTTCACACTATAAGTTGATGTAGCCATCTTGATCGTGAAAGAAGAGACAAAAAGCTTGGCAGGTCACATTGGAGTAATCAACGTGAGGTTAGTCAGCATTTTGCTTTGATGGAACTTAAAAGTCCCTAAATGCTTGTGGGTGTTGAGTCTCTTCAATGTTTCAGAACATTTGGACATTTGTGATCAGTTGTACACATCAACTTTTCTTAACGTTAGAATAATATGGTGGTTGGCTTTGTAACGTTTTCATCTTTTAGCTGGCAGTGGCCCATATGAAGCTTTCATGATGCTCATTTATATAATTCTGCAACAACACTGTTTTTGTTTTATCCTCTGTGATGAGTTATTTTGTGACTGAGATCCTTACGTCGCATCCAAACTATACCTTTATATCATGGGTTTGTGTGACCCTGAAAAATCAAGCAAAATTTTCGTCTAGGAAGAAGGAAAAGAAAAGATTCAACAAATAACCTATACTGACTACGGATTATGTTCATGTTCATCTAGCCTTGGAAGAGGAAAGGGACCTTAAAAAAAATGAAAATGTTAGAGCATTAGCATCAGGAGATGCTAATGCCATATCGAAGAGCATTTTAGCATGAATGCACCAAATAACCACTGCATCAGGAAATGTCAAAAGGGAGTATTGCAAAAATATTTAGAATTGTGCTACAGTACAATTCTAAAGGTAGAATTGTACTGTAGCACAATTCTAAAACTTATAATATTTATTTACACAGATATATCATTTATTGCTTGTTCGGTTGAATTATTTTTCATTAGTTGAGGGGATTATTTTTTTCATCCTTAAGGGAATGTACATTAAAAAAAAGGAGAAGGTATAACTATACTTTTACACAATAAACAAGATAAACTAATGAAAATAAGTTCATTTAAATGCATTCTTAGGTTACAATATAACATGTTTTTCGCTATCCAAAAAATCCAATGCATACATTCTTAGGTTACAATATAATATGTTCATGAGAGTTTTGTGGTGCACATCAGCCCCTATGTGCTAACGTGAACTCAAGTCCTTAGCCCTGCTACGAGTGCCGCTCCCAATGTGAGCTTCCCCTTGCCCCATCTTAGAGAGCTTTATGCCCCTCTCATGGGTCTTTCCGCCTTTAATGGTGGCTTTCTCCATTCTCTTTGTGGGTCTCGAGCTAGCCTAGATTAGTTGTCTCCCTCATTAATGATGGTTAAATCACCCTCAAAAGCCCTTGGAGGTATTTTTCAGCCCAAATCTAAGTTTAGATCTAAGTTCCTTTTGCACCAAAATGTTGGACCATTTTAAGTGCAATTTTTGGAATATCACTTTTTTTAATGTACAGTTTTTTAAAAAAAAAAAAAAAATTGATTTTCAATTTTGACAAATAAACTACATTGACTAGACATTAGGTTCATCTATCCTCGGAAGAGGAACAAAAATTAAAAAAAAAAGGAAAAAGAAACAAAATGAAGATATTATTTGTACATATAAATCATTTACGGCTTGTTTAGTTGAATTTATTTTCATTGGTTGAGTTTATTTTCATCCTAAAAGGGCCCGTAATTTTTTCTTTGGGGGCCTAGTCTCTCATAACATATACTATTCTTGTAATTTTCTTTTTCCTTGTAATTATTTAGTGATAAATACTGTCGTTTTCTCTTCTCCCCCCGCGCCCCCCCCCCCCAAAAAAAAACCCCATTTTTTCTTCCAATTTGGAAGAATAAGAAACTGAATTCAACCATCCCCCACCCCCCACCCCCCCAAAACAAAAAAAAACAAAAAAAAAAGCACCTGCTAGACCAAGACCAAGAACAACCAGCGGCTAAACTGCGCACAAGCATACCTAACTACACAACTACAACAAACCAAAAACCCACATAAAGCAAATATTCCAACAATATAACGTACCAACTGTGAGATGAAATGTAAACTAATCACCAATTAGAAAAGGCAAATGCAAGAAAATATGCATCCATTAACAAAATCTTTTCACCTTGTAAAAACAATGAGAATAATTTTGATGCAAAATTATTCTAGAAAAAGCAACTATAGCACTACAAAGTCCAAAACAAATCAACCTATCTGGCATTTGGGTACTACTGGAAAAAAATGCAAAGTGCACAATAATCGACAAAATTACCGTCCGGAACTAGTACAAATTAACAGTATGTTAGTTAGCTCAAAAAAAAAAAAAAACATGTTATAGTGACCCATTGAGTCGACCCTAATGCCCTTCTCACTCCAAAATAATTTTTGGGGACCTAAAATAAATGTCTACAACAACAATCACTGAGGTTACAAAAATTAAAGAAAGGGTAGGTCATGGGCATGAATGAGGGTCCAATTTTCATAGCACGTGTTTTCCATAATTGTGTGGGGTTTATATTTTGTGAGAGAGATAATATATATATCGGATGCATAAGATAATTATTGTCTCTTTTTATAGTTTGATATATAATTGTGTGGTGTTTATACTTCATATATTGTGAGATAGATTATACATGTTATGTATAAGATAATTATCGTCCCTTTTCATAGTTTGATATTTTGTTTTCTATTATTTTCTCCTTCATTTTTATTTTATTTTATATAGTCAAATCATCATTTTTTTTATTATAAAAAAAGAGAGAAAGGAAATATATTTCATTTTTTAAATTAAAAAAAGATAAAAGAAAAAGAAAATAAAAAACTAAAGTTTAAATTAAAACCAAATTCTTTAAGTTATAGTTTATTATTCTTCATAAAAATGATTGCATAAGTGATATAAGTCGAATATAAGTATATAATACTTCACAACTTGATATTGTTTTTTAAGTTAAACTTGAAAGTCCTGAATGCACAAATGGTTATTATACGGTTTAAAATTATTATAATTTAATCATTTTATGAGTTTAACAAAAAATGATATAAAGTTATGCTTGGTGTTTTTCCTAGTTGCTAGAAATCATTTTATGAGATTTATGTGTATTTTTTACAATGAAATAATTATAAAACAACTTATTCATATATAAAGTTAATTATCATAACAAATAAACATAAGATAATGAATATATTATATCTTTCTATGAGTTTTCTAACAATAGCAAAACCGTTTGATATTCATATGGTGACATTTTTTTAATTATTGTATGGGTTGGTTTAAGTGCATGTATATATACATTGTGTGTGTAATGCACATGTACAATATAATATGTTCAATGGTTCATGAGAGTTTCGTCGTGCACATTAGCCCCTATGTGCTAACGTGAACTCAAGTCCTTAGTCTTGCTATGAGTGCCGCTCCCAATGTGAGCTTCCTTCCCCCTGCCCCCTCTTAGAGAGCTTTATGCCCCTCTTATGGGTCTTTCCGCCTTTAATTGTGGCTTTCTCCATCCCCTTTATGGGTCTCTAGCTAGCCTAGATTAGTTGTCTCCCTCATTAATGATGGTTAAATCACCCTCAAAAGCCCTTGGAGGTATTTTTCAGCCCAAATCTGACTCAAGCTAGTTTAGATCTAGGTTCCTTTTGCACCAAAATGTTGGACCATTTTCAAAGTGCAATTTTTGGAATATCACTTTTTTTAATGTACAGTTTTTTTTAAAAATAATTGATTTTCAATTTTGACAAATAAACTACATTGACTAGACATTAGGTTCATCTATCCTCGGAAGAGGATCAAAAAAAAAAGGAAAAAGAAACAAAATGAAGATATTATTTGTATATATAAATCATTTACGACTTGTTTAGTTGAATTTATTTTCATTGGTTGAGTTTATTTTCATCCTAAAAGGGCCTGTTATTTGTTCTCTGGGGGCCTAGTCTCTCCTAACATATACTATTCTTGTAATTTTTTTTTTCCTTGTAATTCTTTAGTCATAAATATTGTCGTTTTCTCTTCCCAAATAAATAAATAAAAAAAGGCACCTGCTAGACCAAGACCAAGAACAACCAGGCTAAACTGCGCACAAGCATACCTAACTACACAACTACAACAAACCAAAAACCCACATAAAGCTAATATTCCAACAATATAAAGTACCAACTAGTACTGTGAGATGAAACGTAAACTAATCACCAATTAGAAAAGGCAAATGCAAGAAAATATGCATCCATTAACAAAATCTTTTCACCTTATAAAAACAATGAGTATAATTTTGATGCAAAATTATACAAGAAAAAGCAACCATAGCACTACAAAGTCCAAAACAAATCAACCTATCTGGCATTTGGGTACTACTGGGAAAAATGTAAAGTGCACAATACAATAATCGACAAAGTTCCTGTCCGGAACAAGTACAAATTAACAGAATGTTAGTTAGCTCAAAAAAAAAAACACTATACGTTATAGTGACCCATTGAGTCGACCCTAATGCCCTTCTCACTCCAAAATAATTTTTGGGGGACCCAAAATAAATGTTTACAACAACAATCACTGAGGTTACAAAAATAAAATATGGGTAGGTCACAGGCATGAATGAGGGGCCAATTGTCACCGTTATCTTTTTCACAAAATGCGTTCCATGATTGTGTGGGCTTTATATTTTGTGAGAAAGATGATACATATATCGGATGCATAATTTTTTTGGGCCTAAAATAAATGTCTGTTACAACAATCACTAAGGTTACAAAAATTAAAGTAAGGGCAGGTCATGGGCATGAATGAGGGTCCAATTGTGACTATCATCATTTTCACAGCACGTGTGTTCCATAATTGTGTGGGGTTTATATTTTGTGAGAGAGATAATACATATATCGAATGCATAAGATAATTATTGTCTCTTTTTATAGTTTGATATATAATATATTGTGCAGTGTTTATACTTATATATAGTGAGATAGATTATACATATTATGTATAAGATAATTATTGTCTCTTTTCATAGTTTGATATTTTGTTTTCCATTATTTTTTCCTTCATTTTTATTATGCTTTTTTTTTTTATATAGTCAAATCATCATTTTTTTATTAAAAAAAAAAAAAAGAGAGAGAAAGAAAATATTTCTGTGGGGGTAGAGGCCCAAACTAATATATTGGGCCATGGGCCAGTCTGAAGACAACAGACCATCCGAGGAGATAGCTCGTACGTAATAAAAGTCTAGTGTGGGGCCCCGCAGATGAGAAGCACGTGGAGGGGCGCCTGAGGATGAAAATCCTCTCGGACATGACTAGCAAACCTCAAGTTTTCATCCCAACCGCTAAAAGAACCTTCCAAGAAGCTCTAAAGAGGAGGACGTGTCCTATGGATTTGAAAGGAAGGTGGACAAAGCCCAAAAGATCTGAGAAAAAGTTGATGTTGTCACATTAAATGCACTGTAACTACTTTCCTGACTGCATTTATGTGGAAAAGACATCTGAACAGTGAGACTTTGGTTACTACGACTCACAAAGAACCAGAAGACATGGCCGATGGGACAGACACTCAGGTGAAGTCTCAAATAAATGACAAGTGTAGAGTTAAGATGATAAAAAAAAAGATATATAATGAAAAAGAATCCTTTATGTAGGGGGAGGTTTTTGGAAAGGGAGAGAGGAGGAAAGAAAAAGGTTGCCTAATATATAAAAAAGGAGAGCTTCTCGGATTTCATTGGGTTTTCAGTATTTTCATTAAAAACTATCTTTGAATCCATGATGATGGTAGCCCATATTTGCTAAGACCTAGTTTCACAACCCACTCTCTACAAATTTATTGTCTTGAACTCGTTGGTCCAGTGCATAATTACCTTGGACCGCAAAAAGAGGCCACACAATTTCATTTTTTAATTAAAAAAAAAAGATAAAAGATAAAAGAAAAAGAAAATAAAAAAGTAAAGTTTAAATTAAAACCAAATTCTCTATGTTATAGTTTACTATTCTTCATAAAAATGATTGCATAAGTGATATAAGTTGAATATAAGTATATAATACTTCACAACTTGATATTGTTTTTTAAGTTAAACTTGGAAGTCCTGAATGCACAAATGGTTATTATATGGTTTAAAATTATTATAATTTAATCATTTTATGAGTTTAACAAAAAATGACATAAAGTTATGCTTGGTGTTTTTTCTAGTTGCTAGAAATCATTTTATGAGATTTATGTGTATTTTTTACAATGAAATAATTATAAAACAACTTATTCATATATAAAATTATCATAACAAATAAACATAAGATAATGAATATTTTATATCTTTCTATGAGTTTTCTAACAATAGAAAAACCGTTTGATATTCATATGGTGACATTTTTTAATTATTGTATGGATTGGTTTAAGTTCATGTATATATACATTGTGTGTGTTGTGCACATGTACATATGTATCTATGTATGTTTGTAGATATAATGAGATATATGCATGTTGGCAAGACAGATAATCTCTCTTATTTTTGTGTTTTATTATATGATCTACCAATTATAACTTGTTATGCATTATTTTGACTTTCCATATAAAATAACTAAAATTTTAAAATAAATAAATACATAATAAGTTGTGATTTGTGGAAACATAGAGTGGTACACAAAAAGTGAGATGGATGATTTGTGTGTGTATACGAGAAATGTTGTATCCACAACATTTCTCACAACACTCTTGCAACCAATTCTAAGTATCAGAAATATTTGTATTCGGATATGTATATTAGTTATAAAGTGTAGTACTTAAAGTAAATCCTTACTTTGCTACTTTATTAAATATCAAACACGATCTAATCTTGTTGGATAGACTATTTATCCACTATAGAAGTCTCGAGTTAATAGTTGAGATTCATTTCCTATAGATAGGTTAAACCAACACTTCTAATACAGGTGCAATATGGGCAACTAAACCACAGTCAATGAAAACAAGTGAGAAGGTCTATTAATAGCCCATCTGCATGGTGGGTGTTGCCTGATAGTGATTACTTCCTCTACCCGCTCTTTCGTCCTATTGCTTTTGAATTCTTGCTCGTGATGTGCTTCATTTTGTGGTAGGTATTATATTCTCTCCACCACAAAAAAAAAAAAAAAAATATATATATATATATATATATATAATTTTAATTAATTTTACCATTCCTTATCTGTTTGAATTTTTGGTTAAGTAATTTACAATGATAGTAGAACATGTGGTAAAATTCCCTAGATAATGGAAGCCTGGAAGGAGAATTCAAATAATGAAGAAGTAATTGAATTTATCATTTATTATGAGCTTAAACATTTGGGGAAAAGCGATAGTTTTTTTTTTTTTGGATGAAAAGTGATAGTTTATTGAAATATACCAACATACACAGGAGCAATTAGGCATAATAGTTTTTATTTTTAAAAAAGAAAATACTACAAGCAAAGCGTTGCTTTTCTATTTTGATATTCATTAAAAAGAAAGTAATCAAAGTATTACGTAACTCATATTAGTATGAATAATGCCAATCAATACCACTAAGTTACAAACCTCTTAATAATCATATATTCACAAAATTTTATCCCAAAGATTTCGTAATCGTTTTTTTTTATCCTTCCTATTACATTGAATATATGTGGATTTCAGTTAACTTAATTGGTAAAAATTTTAATAGTTGAATAAGAGATCTGGAGTTCAATCCCTGCCTACACCAAAAATAATTTGGTGTCTTAGTCTGATGATAAACTATAGGTTGAAACTCTAAAAAAAAAAACATTGATCACATGATTCTCAAAATTAGAGATAGTGATTACATATAGTTTTCAAAATTACAGTTGCAAAACAGTGTGAGTTAATAATAAAAAAAAAATTACTAAAAAAAAAACAGTTGCAAAATTAAAAATAAATAAATAAATTATTGTATGAAAATTACTAAAAATTTGTCACCATACAGATTGAGATGAGGACCACAAGAGCCCCAGAGAATGAAAAGCTATAACAGCCGTTTAAGACATGACAACAAGGTTTTATTTTATCCACTCAGTAGCCAGTACTCTATTGCCAGCATTGAGTAATTGCCCTTTCTGAATTATTGCTCTCCAATTGTATTGGTATGCGCGCAAGGCTTAACTTCTTGACAGTTTTAAATTTCTAGTTGTAGCTTTCATCTTCGTCACTTTAGCACACAAGTATACAAACCTTTGTCAATCATTCATTGGAGTTGTTGGCAGTTCCATATATACTGAGTTCTTGTTGTTAATAATATAAAGGGATATACTAGCAAGAATGGAGAACCTCTCAATCTTTTTCTATTATCTTTTGGAAGTTCTCGGTGCTGACTCAGAAACTACAACCCTATCCACAACTATTTGTATCCTATTCTTTCAGATAGAGATAAGAGATAGAGATAGAGATGGAGATGGTGCAAAGTCATTCTTGAAAATTCTCTCTCCTTTTCAGTTAATTAATTATGTATAAATTTGAGGATTTAAAATCAAGAGGTTTTAAGAACAGTTATTAATACATAATTTATACTTAAAAAAAAAAAAAAAAACCATTGTGATGGATTTAAAATAATATTGAAAAAAAAAAACACATTTTTAGTGAATTTAATCAATAGCACAAATTTTCTTTTTATATTTGATTCAATTGATTTAAACTCAAAACTAAAAAAATTGGAATTTATTTATCATTTTCACTATGGAAAAAAAAGACCCAAAAAAAAAAAAAAAATCCTAGTTGTAACTTTACATCAAGGGAGACAAGAAACAAGAAGGCCAACCTTGACTTTGCCACTTAGAATTGCATTATGAAGAAAAATATCCATTACGAGGTGGCACTTTCAATGGGTCCTCTTTCACTGGGTACTAAATTATTAAATTGATAGTGGCTCGGTAGATAGCAGTGCACGTGATCTCCGCTACCAGCACGCCCACCATCAACATCCACCTGCATGTACTTCTGTACGTTTCTACAAAACAAAAGGTTCTCCCATAATTAGGTGAGTTTTGGATCATATTAAGAATTAAAAGTAAATTTATATTTTGAAAAAAAAAATAAAATAGAATCTATAAGTAAATAAGCCAAATAAGGAAAAAAAAAAAAGAAAAAAAGAAAAGAAAAACTCAGATTTCATGTGTGTGAAGGGCAACAATCTTAATCAACTTCAATTTAAGTTGGAACCAAAGATCCATATATATATATATATATATATATATATATATATATATATTTTTTTTTTTTTTTTTTTTTTTTTTATATGACCAAGATCCTTATTGATCAACCTAAAAGAGTAAGATGTTTAGTTCTTTATATGTAATATCAATAAAGCATGCAAAACTTGTACCAGTAATTAGAGGAGGATTGACTCTCCATTGTAAGATGAAATAAGAAATACTAGAAATTACAAAAAAAAAAAAAAAAAAAAGTTAAAATGATAATTAACAAAGAGAAATTAGAAAAGACTATATTAAAAATCCAAATTCAGCAATTGTAAAGTATATACTGTCTCTCTTTGTCAACAAGAAGATGGAGAGTTTTCTAATCTTTTTTTTTTTTTTTATAAGAAATCATACTTTTATATATATATATATATATATATATATATATATATATATATATATATATACAAGATAAAAATTCTACTCTAACATAATCTAAGTGTATACATACGTGTGAAGCTCTATTCTGGAGACTTGAACTCTGACTCTTACTCCCACAGTACCCCACAAGCACTTATACTTGTAGAATAATGAGTTATGTAGCATCAAAAAGAAATTGGCAAGTGTTTAAGAGCTCACCTGATCATATGCATTGTACATAACCGTTAAATACATGTTACTTTCTTTTTGCAGCCACATAATCCAATATGCAACAATTGTTGCATATTAGTATACATGCAATAAAATCTTTCACTTATTTAATTAGACTTATAGATTTATCAATAAGGCTGCTAATAAAATTAATTTCAAAAGTACAAAACTTGATGGATACAACGTCCTATTGATGGAAAAATTCCCACAGTAATCTAATTGCATTACTTTTAGATTAATAAAAGCTTCCAAAAATAGTTGAGATGGTCCCAACAAAATCATAATCATGCTTATGGTTATTGGTTACGAAACATGCAACAATTCAAAAGAAAAGAAAAGGCACAAAAGAAATAACATTAATATGATTATTATTTAAATGTCATTTCTAGTTTAGATATGTTAGAAACGTGTTAGGCGGATCACAACACACTTTTAGCAACGATCAGGCAACTGCTACTAAATCTTTAGAAGCAGTTTTTTGACCTTTTGCAGCGGCTAAATTTCCTGTTGTGGTGGAAAGTGAATAAATCAGTGTATTTTGTGTTGTAAGCTTTGCTAATGCAATGAGAGAGAGAGAGAGAGAGAGAGAGAGAGAATTTTGGGTTGCAAACTACTATGTATTTGTAGGATTCCTCTACATGGTAGATCTCTAATATTAATTTTTGAAGGTTTGATATTTGACACCTACTACATATGGAATTATTGTTTGAGTTACTAATGGATGTGATAAAGTTATTGTTAGATTATATAGGTTTACTTTTGCTTTTATATTTAACCCTAGATAATGTTCACTTATAGCTATGGCTATTTTAGTGGCTAAAGGGATAAATAAGTCGACTTTTAAATTTATAGTGTCTCCATGGGATAATTCCGTAGTGTGGTAGCTAGGGACTCTGGGATCTATCAAAATTGAAGCCATCAAATTTGTAAGGTTAATTTTAGGCCTTTAGCACCATAATATCTCAAAAAGTTTCAAAATTCCAATTTAATTTCATCAAATTTTGATCTTGCTTCTTGTTTGCTAGATTGATGTTTTTCCTATCACTTAGCTTTTCCTTCCTTCTCTTCTTATTATCACGGCCTAAATCCTTTTAATTGAGTGGAACTTGGGGCTTCCTAAATTTATAATAAAACCTTTCACTACTGCACATTGTTAAGAATCATTTAAACTAAATGCAGAGCTAGGACTTTTTTCTTTTTTTTTTCTTTTTTTTTTAAGAGAGAGATTCAAATCTTGAATGTTTTTATTGAAAATATTAGAAAATATCATTAGACCTAGAGATCATTTACATTTGCTGTAACATCTAACCTTAGAAGAGGTTGTTTATTGAATTTCAGAAAAATATTTTTCATTTTTTAACTTTGCACCTTTAACATTCTTGTCATTAGTCATTGTTTTATGGGTGACTCTGACTCCATTAATAAAAATGTGGAATTTCATGAAGCGCCGTATGAAACAAGACTATGTAGTCAGTCAACCAACCAACCACCAATCATTTTTTGTTTGACAGGTTCCATTTTTGATTCTATCTTTACATATATTCTTGTATTATTTTGATACTCAACCAGTCAAGTTTTAGATCAAACAAGCTTCTACCTTCCAGTCTAAGTTTATCCCCAGCTTTACGAATCAAGTGCACTGAAATTGTGAAATCATTTGAAATTTTGTCAACCAAATTATATTATATGAAAAAAAGTGCTTAGGTCCAATGAACGTAGCATTTTTTATTATTATTGTGTTTTGTTTAGAATTGTGATTGTTTGTCTTTAAAAAATTAGAATGAATTGACTTGGTTTTATAAGAATGAAACACAGATTACATCATTATTAATGGAAACTTCAATATTTTAATGGACTTCTTTTAGTTCTTTAACCTTTTAAATGAAAAGTTGATAGTACACATTCTTACTTCTTACAGTCTAATGATGGTTTAACTTATTATTTACTATATTAAATTTATAATGGAGATGGATATATAAGGCATTGCCCTAGTTATGAGGTAAACTCTAAATTTCTTTATGGGCTCGAGAATCCTATAGACACCATTTAATAACTAAAATAAAGGTTGATCAAAGGAGTTCTTGTAATGTACTAAAAGTTCACATGCAAACATATGTTAATAAAAGGAAATTCGACAGTGCCCTCATTATTTTTGTGGGTATGATATTTCCACTAGTAACAAAATTATACAGGACAGTATATTTGTTACATGTGTTGGTAATTAACATCACATTGAGTAGTACCTTCATAATTTTTAGTATTTGTAACTTTATTTCCTTAGGATAGACTGTGATTCGGTTGCTAACAAATTGCATACCTCACTTCACTCGTGGGTATTCAGGAAAATGTAACTTATACTTAGTTCAAAACTAGATTATGACAATATGTAAGATTGCTTATTATACCTTTGTTACGACTTGTAATTGTTAGCTAAAATCATAACAAATTTCTTTTTATTTTGTTGATCTTAAACTATTTGTTCATGTAATTTTGTGGGGGGTTTTAATTGTATTAGGTTGGTGAGGTGAAGTGATGCAAGTGCTGAAATTGATCAAGTTGGAAATTGCAAAATTTCACTCCTACGAAGTTGGTTGTGTTAGTCGGACTGAGATACTAAGGCTGTGTTTGAATTGGCTAAAAATCATTTCCGAAAATCATTTTCCATAAAACCCACGTGTTTGGCAGCTACGAAAAATAGATTTTCCGGAAAATAATTTCCGTTTGACCAAAATTTACACTTGTTGACCCGGAAATCATTTTACATAATCGTTTTACCTTCAAACGATTTCCGTAGCACGCGCAAAAGAGAGAAACACACTCAGCCAAAAGACAACAAAACACACTCAGCGAACAAACGTAGCGAGAGAGAGAGAGAGAGAACGATCCAGACACCGCGCCGATCGGCGTCGATCGCAATTGTTCCAGACACCGCACCGATCGGCGTCAATCGCAATCGTGATCGGCATCGATCGTGATCGCGATCACGTGAAGCTTCGATCGCGATCTCGCCTTCGTTTGTTCGGATTTGATGATTTTTTTTTTGGGTTTTGTTTGTGATTTGAGGAATGAATGATATTATGTATTCGTTTGGTAACAGAGAAAATGTGAGAAAATGTGAGCAACAAGTAGAAAATGTGTTTTCTATGGTATTTTCAAGAACACAACCAAACATTAGAAAATATTTTCCGAAACATTTTTTGAAATGCAACAAAACACATGAAAATATTTTCTTTTCCGGAAAATATCTATTTTCTGGAAATACTTTTACACGAACCAAACACAGCCTAAATCAAAATTTGAAAATCTATTGCAACAAAAAGGTTTTCCCTCAATTCGTACGATATGAAATAGTAATTCTAATATGAATATATTTTCTATTCCAGTCATTAACCTTACCATATAACTCTCATTTTCCACGAATTTTAGCAAGGGAAATACCTACATTGAAGAGCTAGAGAGAACTCAAAACCTGAGAGGAAAAACCCTCTCATATCTCTTCCTTCTCCCTCTCACCTTTGCCAATTTCTATGAGAGGAGAATAAAACCATCACGCCTATTACTACCTTTTGACTTTTGGTGTTGATTGGAGCTTGGGAATCATTGAAGCAATCCCACAACATCTAAGGAGACTTGGAGATTGCAATTAGAGGCTCAATTGCCAATCCGGAGACTAGTGAGAAGAAAGATTCGCGAAATTAGTTGCTAAGTACATAGTTACTATTTGGTTTGTGACGCCCTATAAAGGTTTCTTTGCCCTGTAATTAAGTTTTTCCTCTTCACAAGTACCTAGACATTCTTGTGGGTGATTGTTTTTTTGTGGTTGGGATTAATTTTATGTTATCCATGTATAATTATGTTAATTGACTAATTATGTAAGCTTAAATTTTTTAATTTCAAAAAAATTGACATTAATCGTAAAGTTTAGAATCTAAATCGAGTTTGTGAAACTCTCAATCTTAAAGGAAATGAAAGATTAGTTTTTTATTTTTTATTAATCTCCTTGAAAACTAACTAAGCAAAGAATAACTTAATTGTAGCGCACCCTAATCTAAGTCTGTGGTCTACGCGGACTAGCTAGTTTAATTACCTTCTATTAATCTGAATCAACTTGTTTAATTGGTGATAAAGAATATTATTATAATTGTGGGATTCAATTAAAAGATGTACTCTCTCTCTCTCTCTCTCTCTCTCTCTCTCTCTCGTGTTTGAAAAACTTTACCTGTCTTTCTTCCATTCTCATGCATGAAAGACACATGCCCATCAAGCAGTCCAAAGTCCAATCTTTGGGAGATTTTATGCTTCAGCTCCCTAATCATCAAGCTCTTGACACCGTTCACTTCTTGTTTAATTTTTGGACAAGAGATGACATTTTGTCCACAAATCATTGAGTTATTTATTTTCTCTTATCTCTTACTAATATACAGTTAGAAATCAATATATATGGCCAGCTTGTTAACATGTGCAAGATTTTTTGACAAATCTATAATGGGTTAGTTTAATTGATAAAGTATTTTATTATCGAAAAAGAGATTAAGATTCGAGTCCTATTTACACAAATTGAATAATCTATTGGCGTCTTAGTTGGATGATAAAAAACAATCATTATTATAGTGGCAGCTCTAAGAATTTTCTTGAGGGAGGTCATTAAGAAACTTTAATTAAACAAATTTTAATAAAAAGAGAACTTGAATATTAAAAACACAAATACATGAAATTTTACAGATTCTTTTTACAAGTTTTCATATTTTGAAAACATCACATGATAGTTTATTATCAATTGTCATTATCTATTGTTAATGTAGATGTGATCATTTTATTTTGTTAAGTTTGTATAACATTTTTATTTTTATGTAGTTGTCATTATTTATTTTTTATTTTTTTTTTATAAATTATTGATCTTATATTAATTATCAAGCCACATAACCACACTCATCTATGTATAAATAATACATTTAACAATCATTGACTTTACTATTTTTTTCTTGAATCACTGGTTTTATAACAAAAAGTTAGCATAACATGATAACAATATACACATGTGACAAACACACACATATTTATACATTCAGAACTCACAAACACTCACATTTTACTCTTAAGAGTCAAAGATACATAGAGAGTCAGATAGAGAATAGAGATGAGATGAGATTCATGAGAGAAATGAGGAGTGATTTGTGTTGTTAATTAGTTTTAGGATGAGCTGATTTATGTTGTTTGATTTTGAGCTAAATTGATTTGTGATTAGGGTATGCAAGATTTAAGTCAAACTGTGCAAAAATATTTTTAAAAGTAATTAAATTAATAATAAATATTTTTTATATATAAATATTCATTTTTTTTGAAGTCAGGGGGTTCAAATGAACCCCTGAATTACAAGTGCAACCACCCCTGATTTATATAAAGTTAGATTTCAAATCTTACTGTCTTATTGTTTAAAAAAAAAAAAAACTATAATGAGAGTTTAAGTCTTTAATTAAGATCTATTTAACACGTACAAGTACAACTAACACTAGAAAGGAAAGCACCGCTTAGCTCCAATAATCTGATTAAATTAGTTGTATTAGTCTCCTATTTACTTAAAAACATAATAAAGACTTGAATGAGAAGTCCATATCATCTATAACCAAATAAATTAATGGCTAAGCCAGCCTTAGTTTGCAGGATCTATTGAATTTGAATTGGTTGAGAAGTGTCCCAGAAAAAGTGGTTACTTTCAACAATGTACAAAACTTTTTGCTTGACCAGAGAGAGCTTTAAATATTTAAATTGCAATTTTTTTAAAGGATATTCTGATGAAAGACTTTTTTAACTCCATTTTCCACCCATCTAAACAAAAATAAATTCAACCAACCCAAACAAAAGAAAAAAGAAAAAAAAAAGAGCTTTTTATTATTTATTATTTTTATTAACCAAAAATAAAACCAACAGCTGTTATTATCAAATTGTATACATTATATTTTAAAGCGTTCAACGGAAGGTTCATGGCAAGGAGCAAAAATTAAATAATAATAGGAGTAAGTTAGACCCATTTATTTATATCCTCTCCTTCTTCTTCTTTTTCCCTTTTAATTTAACTTCTTTTTGGTGCATTGGTAAAGTGTATATAAATTTTAACGCACACACAATCTCCATGTGAGTTCACATTGTTGATGATTGTCTCTCTAGGTAATTTAGTTATAAATAAAAGAGAAATTAAGGAAGAGGAAATTAACGTAAAATTTACGTGATTTGAATATATCTTAACATTGAATGGTATCGTAATTCGTAAACCATTAGCATTTGCTAAATTTTGGAAATATATTATATTTAGTTTAGTTGACCAACCTCACACCTCTTAAATTTTTACTTGACTACGCATTCAAGTATTAATAGTAGTAGAACTAATAATAGGATTATCAGTTGTCAATCACATCTTGTAATTTTTATATGGTAGTTAGATATATAGCTATATCCATCTAACTACCATATGAAGAAAGGAAAAAAAAAATTAACATAAATAATTTTACGTGTCGAATCACAAACTTGATAGTATCGTTAACCAATAAAACCATTAATATTAACTAAATTTTGAATATATATATATTATATTTAGAATTTTAGATTAATTATATAGTTGACCAACCTCACGTCTTGGCTAGAATTTTTATTTTGACCATGCATTAAAGTATTATTTGTGGTAGAACTAAGAATAAGATTGTCAGTTGTCAGTCACACACATCTCAGTAATTTTTATATGGTAGATGGTTATATCCATGATGTAATTTATAGAGACATTAACAATTTGATAAGCGCCAAGTGTTTTTGGATTTTTCTACCAAGTTAAGAGTTAGAAAAATTGATATAACTAATCTATATATGTTTTCAACAAAGGTGTTCTGAAATAATGAATAACAAGTTGGCAAGCTGCCTAAGTTGGTTCTTATATTATCATAATTATGACCATATATATGATGCTTTTACCTTATCCTTATTGCACAAATTTCCGATAATAGAGACAAAGATGAAACCGTTAATCACTCCTAATTTTGAGCAACAACCAAACGAATAAGACTTGCATTTGAAGCCAGAGTAGCAAGATAATGACTGGTGGATGGAAATTCTTGAAATTCATAAAAACTAATATCATAAAGTAGTTGTTCTAGCTCTCTCATTGATTACTAATTCTTTAAGGGTGCGATGGCTAAAAACAATAATGTGAGTAGAAATTTTCAGACCTCAGGTAATTTTTGGTTGCTAAGTCATTAATCAGTAGTATTTAAATTTATTTAATTAGTGCTTGTTCAGATAATAAAAGTATAATTATATAATTTCTATCATAAGTAAAACATACGGTTCAATTCTATTTATTTTGTGTCAATTGTCAAGAATCTTGTAACTTAACTAATTTTCATATTTTAATATTTCTAATGGAGACATTTACGGTTCAAATTCTCCATTTTTAGATTATTGCATGATAAAAAAAATGTTATTTATAATTGTTTCCCTTAAATGGGATTGTTGATTATGATGATGATTATTCATTGTTTATGGGTTCAAATTATTAAGATCTCTAATTTTGACAGTTGGCCATGCTTGACCTCTAGTTAATCCAAATAAAAAAACTTAGTTTGGCCAACACAAAATTTGGCTGTCAGCTTTAACAATCTTCCTTGCAAGGGCTATTCACATGCACAGCAGTAGATATATACTTGGTTCTCAAGCCGTAAGTACAAAACTGTAGTACATTTCCTTTCTATCCATATATTATAAATGAGATCCAAAAATAAGTACTACTCTGTTCATCTTAAAAAAAAAGGTACTACTCCTGTAGTACGCAGTTTCCTTTTTATTTATTTATATATTTTCCCTTTTGATAGGTATAGAGTCTAGTTCCTATAAATTATAATCCCTTCTGAAGATGCAGTTAAAAACTTACTATAGGTTACTGTGCATGGTCTTTACGTAAAGGGAGTTAGTACAAACAACCCATTAAAAGACTCGTTTGGCATGCATCCAATATTTCTTTTTTCTTTTTTTGGGGTAATATATATATATATATATATATATATAGATATTTTGTGTCTTGTATAAATAAGACGTCACCATAATCTTGGAAATTATCCCATGATATTATAGGTGAAAAATGTCCTGACAAAAGAAATATGAAGAAATAATTTTCAGTTAACTCTACTTTAGTCTCTTTTAATCCAAATAAACCATTATAATATGATTAAATTTTCATCTATCAAATAGAACAAGTATAATTAATAATTTGAAAATTAGGCCATGTTCTCTCCTGAAATAAGGGTCCTCTTTGTTTTAAGGCAAATTGAGGGATTCTATCTCAAGGCTAAAAATGAAAATGAATTTTTTTTAATAAATAAAAATATTGTATAGTTTCATGTTATTTAAATTCTCAGTCCATCTAATAAATAATAAATAATTTTAAAAAACAAAGCAGTATTATATTTTAGAGAAATATTCTTGAAAAACTAAATGTTGTTAGTTAGTTTAGACCCTTATATACTTAGATTGTTTAACCTAATTAATTAACCAAGTTGTTACTTAAATTTATTATTCAGATCTAGGTCAAATACAAACAATCATATTACTAAGTGTGGAAAAGTAAAGAAGACAAGCTATACGATGACCTAAGAAAACCAATAAAACCGTCCAATTTCAAAGTAAAAAAAACTTGGGGAGAATTTAACATAAACTATCCTCAAGGCAACAAATTCACTAAATAGAATGGAATTTATACAATAGATTTTTCCCTAACACCCATGCAGCTTCGAATCCACAGACTTTTTATCTGAATTTGACGCACACAAACACCCATATTTGTGACTCTAAAATCCCACTCAAAACTTTAAATCATCAGCTATGTATGATTTTGTTGTAGCAACTTCAAATCTACCAATTATAATTATGTGTAGATGGAATTCCGGTAATGATTTTGAAAGGAGAAGGCATAATACCTTTTAGATCTCAAAAGAAAACCTCCAAAATCATAACAAAACATGGCTTAGGGTTTCCTTTAAATACTTAGTAAAATAGATTTGAAACCCTAATCACTTAATGGGCTTAATGAGCTATTGGGCCAAAATTAAATTCTGCAGATCCGTGTATCGATCAGTCGGGCCTTCTTCTTGATTGGTCAAATCTGGTATGTTTCAAATTTCCTGAACCTGCAGCTTCCTTTTTCTTGTATTTAGACTTGTAGCATCATGAATATTGTCTAATATACCCTATAAACTCTAAAATCTATATCTAGACAAGTTTATACTCATGGTTTGCGAATTGTCCTAAACTTTTAGAACTTAACAAATGTCAATTATGAAATTGTCTTTTCCTTCGAAAACAAATAGGGTGAAACCTAATAACACTCTCCACAGTCCCCACATATAATAAGTAATCCATAAGTACTTCAATTCCCAAAACAAATAAAAAGGTTTCAAAAAATATAAGGAAAGTTTTTTGAATTAGTTTTAAAATGTATTGAGGATAATAATTGGTAAAGTACTTCTCTTAAATCAATAATGTGAATATTGATCAAAAGAACTGTGATGATGTTTGTGTTGTCTTCATATATATGTAGTACGTTAGCTCTTATGGGGTGACCGGGTGGGGATTGGGGTACATGTGTTATATGGCAGTTGCACAATCTAGATAATATTTTTTAGTAATTTGATTTAGATGGGAAGCTAAAGGTCTGAAAGAGAATGAATTCACGGAAGAAAAACAGAAAGTATAGTTTTTAAACGAAGTATAATCTAAAATGGTTGCTTCTTCCTTTATTATGAAAAGATTAAAGAAAAGAGTCAAAATTAAAAAATCACATGCATGTCATTTTTGGTTTTGCCTTTTATTTTGAATATAGATCCACAATATGTTTTATTTTTCTAAAAGTTAATTCCTTGGGGGAAAGGGGATTTTTGGTTTAGAGAATCAAAGAGGGCAGGGTTTAAATATATAATTTAATATGTATAAGATAACTTTTTTTATTATTTATTTAGTTCATTTGGGGGGCCTCCTCGATCAGGGCTAGCTAAGCTATATATATGGTGTAAGAATTGGGTAAGGGTTAGATGACACAAAATCATAATATAAGTGACAGAGTTTCCATTGATAAAGTATTTTGTTATCGTATTAAATATTTGGGATTCAAACCCCAAATTCTATCATATTTATAAAGAAAAAAATTTGACAAAGCCTGTCTAATTTAGGTATTGCATAGATGTCTCTTTCTTTTTGGGTCAATTTTATCTTAATAAATAAATGAAGTTATAAATAACATATGTGTCAATTTAACAAAATGAAATAAATATAAAATAACCCAATAAATTAAACTAAGATTTATAATTTGTGATTAGTAGGTTATACATGTGTACCTTGAACTTGTAATTTCATTCGAAATTAAACCTATTTAATACAATTGGAGACCTAAGATGATAACTTTAAATGAGTCTTTTTATATTTAAATATCATTTAAATAATATTTTGTTAATCTTAATATTATAATTTTTTTATTTAAAATTCATTATTCTTAATTTTTAATATGACTAATTCACTTAATAGTGATTGATATGGATTTTTAGTAATCCATAATTTTTTTGAAATATAATAAAGTTATTACAAATTTTACTTCACTTCAAAAAGATGACAAATTGATGTGCCTATAAATTATTTTATATGATTTGTGATAGATCAATTTGTTAGACTTATAGAGTAAAATTTGTAGTATTTTTAACATTACTCAATTTTTTTTTTAGTCTTTTTAAAAATAGATATATATATATATATAACTTATATTTTTTTTAATAAAAAAAATATCACGTATTGATATTTGTTGGAGCTTTTTTCTAAAAACGTGGTTATAGAACATTTTTTTTATAGTGCCTTTAGTGGCCTACGCGTACAGCTGACTGATTTCATCCACCACCTATATTCTTGTCCCCACCTTATTCTTATAAGAGGAGGATCTACCATTTAAACTAAATGAGAGAATATGATAAAATATCATGAACCCTTAAAGACGATATATAGACCAATAGAGATAAGCCAAGACTGATAGGTAGTGATTCTTCAATTGTGATAGATTACTTATCCAGCCAACAACTACAAGGTCAATACTCTTTTATTCCCTTTTTTTTTTTGGGGGGGGGGGGGGGGGGGGGGGGGAGGGGGGGGTATGTTACACAAATAAAATGACTTTTTTCTTTTCTTTTTTTTTTTTTTTTTTTTTTGCCAAACCTTATGCATCAAAAGTTTTGCATATAATTTCTACATAGTTTTGCGAAATTTCGAGAGAAATCTATATAATTTCAATAATAAAATGTAAATAAAAGGTAGAGGTGCCTCTCCTTTTACTCTTTCCTTTCTTCTTTGTATTATTATTATTATTTTTTATAGCTTTTTTGCTTTTTGTTTTTCCCAAATTCCTCCTATTGTTGGGTTATAGCATGGAAGATTCAATTTGTTTTTCTTCGACTAGTGAGTTATATAATTTATAAGCCCCCCAACTCCATTGAAAGGAAGCTTCAGGTATAAGTCTCATCCTAGATCTCTAATATTGTGCCAAGAAAGTTTATCATATAAATTAGTTGGCATCTTAAACAATAAAAAGGGTTGGTTTATAGGTTGAATATCCAAAAAAAAAAAAAAAAAAAAAAAGCCAAATAAAAAAAATACTCATCACCTTTTAACAAATGGAATTTATTTTTTGTTGACATCATTGAGTCCTCCATAATTTTTATCCCGTGCCAATATCATTCTTTTTCAGAAGATGTGGTTAGGTTTAACGAAAACTACTATCACACACACAAATTTTCCAGGGTAAAGTATTTTAAAGTTCATTTAGTAGAATAGCAAACGTTTGACACTTTCACTAAAGAGTTTTAAGGTCGTTCTTAAAGCTAAAAATAATTTTAAGGTTAAAACTGAATTTCAGAGCTTTTATGTCACTTTCACTAGAATTATTCACTATAATTTTTCAAACACTCAAAATTTTAGCGAGCATTTTCAGTGAAAAACTCTATGTGCCCGTTCGGTGTTAATGTAGGAAGTAAAGTTTTTTTGGCTCTGTAGGAAGTAAAGTTTTAGTTTGTTTAGCTGTTACAATAAAGAACTTTAACTGAAAAGTGTTAATTTTAATATTTAGAGCATTTGGCAAACTATAGTTTTAAAATTAGTGCTGTAAAACTATTATAGGTGTCTGACAAATCTTTCTTCTTCTTCTTCTTCTACTTCTTCTTCTTTTTTTCTTTTTTCTTTTTTTGGTTGAGAATCAGACAATTGAATTGATAAAGAGCTTTAGAGTGAGAAATGACAACAGAGAACATAATAAATTTGTTTTGTATAAACAAATTGTTTAGTATAAAAAAATGCTATTAAAATTAACTCTCTTTTTTTTTTCTTTTTTAAGTGCAATGTTACTCAATCATTAGAAATGAGAATGGGTAAATATTTTAGTTTCTGGATGAGTTTTCCAATCTTATTTTGAAAATTTTGAAGCATTTTCCTACTTTGAATATTTTATTAAATAATTTTAAATATGTGATATCTTAAGTTTATGGCCAATATATTTCGGAACCATGAATATATTTCTTATGCTAAATCTGAACCACAGAATTGTTGTTCTTGATTTCTCCCAGCTTTCTTACGCTAGGAAAGGAAAAATAAAGTATCTTCTTCCAGACCACTACATGTGATTTTTAATTGCAGACGTTGAAGAAGATCATCAATTCATCAATATCATGACTGTGGAGCCTAATTCACAGTGTCACCAAGCTGGAGGGGTTGTTTGCTAACTGCTAATTCATAAAAAGTCTTATAGTTATAGATGAGAACTATGGGAAACTATCAGTCAACTTGGAAAGCATGTGACTGTAACAACTTTTTCCTTGTTCTTCCTCTGCTTCCCCCTTTTTTTTTTAGGTTGTAAGTCTTTTTCTGTACTCTCATCAATATTATCTAACATAACTGTTTTTTCACAATCAGTAAATCTGGTTAGAATTACAGTACTTTTACCTAAATTCATATCACTAAAACCTATTTTATTATGTACTAAACAACATGTCAAGTTAATAATTATAAATAAATAAAAAATTGTGAAAAAATGTATCCTAAACTTACTAATATTATCCATCTATGATGATAGCTTCGGAAAATGCATTAAATAAATCAAAGAAAATTCTATTAGCTAAATGCTAAATTAAAAGGACCCCCAAAAAAAAGAAAAAGAAACAAGGAAAATAAAAAGGAGAAAAAAAGAAAAAGAAAAGAAGGTAAACCAGTGAGAAAGAAATGTGTACGAAAAAGACTTATACTTAACGGCAACTAACTAGCACAACGTTGTCAAACTCTACCATTTCTATTTCTCTCTGTCTCTCTCTCTAAATTCAAAGACTCTCGTACCCATGCAAGTCACGCATGAGCAAACAACCGGTCCAAGTCAACCTTGTTTACTCTCACATACATACAACAAACCCTAATATATATACACCTCCATTTCTCATCTCCAACCCATTTCTCATCATCCTCTTCCATTTTCTTCTATTTTCTTCGGTTATTGACAAGTTTGTATAATGAGGAAGCCTTGCTGTGATAAGCTAGACACAAATAAAGGAGCATGGTCCAAGCAAGAAGATCAGAAGCTCATAGATTACATTCGGAAAAATGGTGAAGGTTGCTGGCGTACCCTCCCTCAAGCTGCAGGTATGTGTTATCTCAAATTAACACCTCAACAACGAAGAAAAGAGAAGGGGTGGTTCAAGCTAATAGTCCAGTGGTATCACCACCTTCTGTGATACCACTCGGTGTTTGGAGTTCGAATTACACCTCTTTTTTCCCCTAATTTCTTCCCAGAATAAATAAGTAAAAAAATAAAGATCATATATCTATATATATATATATGGATGTTGCCTAATTTCTTCATATTTTTGTTGACCAGGGCTACTTCGCTGTGGCAAAAGTTGTAGGCTGAGATGGATAAATTATTTACGTCCAGACCTTAAAAGAGGAAACTTTGCTGAAGATGAAGAAGATCTTATCATTAAGCTTCATGCACTCCTAGGCAACCGGTGAGATATGTTATCATTATTCATATTCTTTTTTTCCCCCTATTTTCGTTTTTCTTATCCTATAAAATAATACAAAAAAATAAACGCAATTACTCCAAAAAATTGTCCAATTTATCAAGAATATATTGTTTTTGTTGCCGCCTATGGACCATTAGCAGATGTTCTTTTTGTTGGATTGAATTCAAAGTCTAATTACCTTATTAACACTTAATGAAAATAGAAACAAGGAATTTATTGTTATCCCCAAAAATTTATTAAATAAAAACAACTTTTGTCAAGCAAATTTTTCAGCATGGCACTAATGCATCATCTATAATTTATGCTAACATACTTAAATTATTTGGTTATAAAATGTTCTTAGGTTATAATATCTGCTAATGTACTTACAAGTTTTGAATTAATGGTGATTGTTTAGGTGGTCACTTATAGCTGGGAGATTGCCAGGGCGTACAGATAACGAAGTAAAGAACTATTGGAACTCTCACCTAAGAAGAAAGTTGATGAACATGGGTATTGATCCAAATAATCATCGGTTGAGCCACATTAATGTCTCTCGCCCTCAAACCTCGAATGCCTCGGCTGGTGCAATGTCTTCTGGTTTAAAAACTCATGCCAATCATCAATCAGAGAAATCCCAAGTTGAAAATTGTGATCAAGTTTCAGATGCTGGAAGTTGCTTAGAAGATGATTCTTGTGGCTTGCCTGATTTGAACCTTGATTTGATGATAACTATGCCTTCTTTGAATTCACTTGCTAATGTGGAAGAGAAGCAAAAACTTGTTGAGTCTAATACATCAAGCGAACTAGAAGTCACTCATTCTCCCACGCTTGTTCTATTTAGATGATCAATTTGTGAAGAAATTCAACAAGATTTTCAACTGTATTAGGAACTCATTTTAATGGTAAGTCTTAAATTTTTTGGAAGAGATAATAAGGAGTGCAAGGATTTGAGGAAATTAAGGCAAAGAGTGTTGCGAAATGAACAAAGGGGAGGCATCCCCAGGAGTCACTGTCCGTCTCCAGTTTTTAGTTTACAGGCCCATGAGGTCGTGCACATTGGGCACAAAGATCGTATATCTGATTACCTAGAGAAATTATTTTCATGTAAATTTGACCATTCATTGTCGAGATATATATATATAGTGTCCATTGTCTCAGCATACTTGTAGTAATAATATTATGCAATATATATATATATGTTCTGATGATGTAGGTTCTGAATAAGAACATTTGAATTTATGGAACCTTTTTTTTTCCTAGTGTTAGTTTGATATTGTGATACAAGTGTTATCTTGCATTTCGATAATTTTATTTTTATTTCATATTATTTTGTTTATGATGTAAATATTCTTCCGTAACTTAAAAAATAAATAAATAAATAAAAATTGTACATTTACTTTGAGAGGATGTAAATCAATGCAATATGCCCTTATATTTAAGATTTCAGTTATTTATTTTATGCTAGCAATTTATTTCCTATGAAAAATCCAGAAGTCAATGGACGCCATGCCAATTTTAGGAGACTTACGGACATAGATTGATGGATATATGATTGATTCTCTGTGAAAAGCCACTGAATGTCCCTTACAGAACCAGCAATGGATAAATATAATGTTAAAAGAAATTCCTAGGATTCCGTTAATGTCAGAAGTCTTGGGAAGTTATCCATATATAAAAGAATTTCTGCAACCCCAGTTGCTTAGTTAATTTTTTATTCTACCAGAACTGGATCACGTAATGAAACTTGAAACCATTCTCGCAATAAGTTCAGATGCGCAAAAATTTACATGAAGCTTTTTTCACAACTTAGAAATGGTATATTGTGATTTGCACTAATAATGAATTATGTAAGAGTGATATTGTTTCAATCATAATTTAGCACTTGATAGTGAACAATTTTTATACCTAACATTTCTATCATCGGTTAGATCTAAAAAATTGCCATTAATGGCAAGAAGAAAGAGATGGGAGGGTGGGACGGTGGAATCTTAAAGAACTACCAAACATTCAAAAAAGTCTTAGGCTTAGGAAATTAATCAAATAATGATTCTAATCTGTGCATATTACCTCTTTTGGGGAATATAAATTCTCTAATATACTTTATGTGTTCTATTTTATATTTTATTAGAAAAAAAATTCAAATACATAATATATCATGATTAATGGAATATAAAAATAAAATACAACACAAAAAATGACACAAATAATTTATATCTCCGATTTGTGTATTCCCTTCCGAGATAGTATGCATAATCACATGTGAATCAAGCTGCCAACTAATCTCAGATCAACGCTGCAACATATTAGACATTTAGACTAGGGTGGGGGTCGTGGGGCTAATCAGTTAATATTTCAATGTCCTTATTGTAACTTTGCGTATCATAATTAATTGCAAAAACAACGTGACAAAATTACTTTTTCTTGCTACATTTAATTTTGACCTATAAAAGCGGCTAATTATATTGACTTTATAAACAGAAACCCCAAAAGTACTGGGAAATTATTGTGTACTCCCGGAATACCATAAATGCGTGCTCTCTCCTCTCATATGAATGGTGGGTCCCACTAATTAAATTCATGGTAAGACCCACCATTCATGTGAGAGGAGGGAATACGCATTTATGGTACTCCGGGAGTACCTAATAATTTTCCAAAAGTACTAGTGGGGAACTTAAGAGTAGGAAACAAACTTTAAGCCACATTTATTGAAACGGTTTTTATTTTTCTTATCTATATGGAGTATTCTCTTTGTTATATGCATGGTATGAGTAGTAATATAGTTTGGAAATAGCATTAGTATATCTAGGCATGAGTCCTCAACGGTAATATCATGCTTGTTATATATAATATATCTATGTACATATTGATTTTGCTTTTGTAATTTTACATTTTAAAAAAGAGTTCGAGAATCAAATGATGATTGTAATGTTTCTATTGAATATTTTTTAAGCTTATAACTTTATATGAGGCAGTATCTTATGTATTAGCTAATACGTAAGATACATGTAGCTATAGCTACATGTATTATCTCTCTTACATTATATGGATCTCACAGATGAATGACATCTATATAATGTGTGAGAGATGTTACATATGATGTATCTAAATTATCTAATTCATAATGTCCTTTACAAAGACAAGCGGTGATAATTATTTTGTATGAGTGAAAGCATTTATGAGATTAAGAATTGAGGATCCTGTTTATTTCCCTTAAGAAGAGGGTTGTGGTTTGGAGCATCAAATATTGTAGTCTCAATAATAATACTACCAATAGATTTTTTTTTTTTTTTTTAACTAGTATTGAATATAGAAAGTACAGAACAATTTTTTCATCCTAATTATCCCATACTAATGAAGCTATGGATAAAACCAGAAAGGCTATGGAAATCTAGTGGATTAAAAATCCTTTAGAGTAACTCTACTTAAAATTCCTAAAATTTTATTTATCCATTTGAAAATGAGTGAATTGAATTTTATCACATCATCAAATTGGTGATTTAAATGTTAATGACGTGGTAAAATTTAATTCACTCATTTTAAAATGAATGATAAGATTTTAGGAACTTTAAAGTCTAACCCTCAAACTAGATATATAGGATCTCAATCCACTATACAGCCTCACCAATTAGAACATACATAAATTTGGGGGTAAAATTTCCTATTCCACAGTGATTAATGAGCATGCACGTTGAGCCATCTACCATTCAATATGAATTGAGGAGATATTTGCGATCAAGTTTTGTTTATTGCTTTAAGATAGGCATTTTGTGGCCAGAGAAGAAGGAGATCCAAGAGCATAGCCATATCTAGTTTAATTTGGAAGCCTCCCAGCTACTAATGTCAAAGCATTGACGGTAATCTATCTTGTAATCAGGGTATTCTAACGTCGTCAATGATTGTTCATTACAAAAAAATAAAAAATAAAATGGCAAATGATTAAATTTCTCACTTTCTAAAGTTTTTCATTGATGATAATCTATCATTTAATAAGCGCATCAGGTTTTATGTTCAATTTGAAAAGAATTGAATTGGACAAGCCAAGGATGGTCGTACCCTATTGGATATTTAGATGTACCATTAATTAAACCTAAATTGGAGAGTAATGAATTTGCTATTGCAAGATGCTTGTTAAAATTATACCATGTTTAAGTTTTTTAAATAAGTAATAATCTATCGTGATATATATCCGAATTAGAACTCTTGAGTTCAAATTATGTTTTTACTTTGGCTACCTTGTATTTAAAAGTTAAAAAATTTATATATTAGACCCACTTATTAAGGAGAGTTTAGACCACACATAATGGTAAGGGTTAGAGCTTAGAATAACTTTTTAAGTAATTAATCTAATGATTTCCACTAGCTTAAATGTTTGGGACAATTTTATTTTCTTATTTTTCATTTTTATTTCTTATTTCCAAGGACTGTGAAAGATCAATATACAATTAGTTTTTATAAATATATTCCAATGTATAAGTGATTCAAGTAATAGCCTAAAGGTAATGATATTCTTAGTATAGTGTCTCAGTTATGTAATTTGAGTCCCACCCTTCCTTCTCCCATAATCTACTTATAACAAAAATGTACATTTTAACCGTTATTGCCATTTTTCATGATGCAAATATGTTTGATTAATGGACAACGTCAGTTTGGAGAACAATTACTGGACAATGTGTTTGGCAAATACTTTTAACTTTTTGTATTTTATCTCTTTTTTTTTTTTTTTTTTTTTTTTGAAAAAAATTAACAAAACTAAAACTAAGGAAAACTATATCTTTTATATAACACTATGCAACTATATCAACCTTTTGTCATTTTTCTTCTCCCAAAAAAAAAAAAAAATCCTTTTGTCCTTTTGTTAGAGAGTTAGAAAAGGAAAGTTCTACAAGGTAAATGCATATCTTGGATGTGATTCCTGCATTACCCTAACGATAATCATTCATTAAAATATTAAAACAACTTTTTGGTAGTTTAAACAATAGTCCTATAATTACGTATGCTGGTGATAAACAAATTAAGCACATACCTGTAGTCCTATAATTAACTTTGTGTGTTTTTACGTAATAACTTTTTGCTAAAAGTTTATTTGTTTATTTGCTAAAAGATTTTTTATTTGTCTAATTATAACTTAAAAAATAAGGTTTAAAAAAACTGTATAGAGTATATATACAAGCAAACAAATTGAAAAACTAAAAGAAAAAGCGGCTGTTAAACAAACACAAATCACCTAGATAACCAATAACTAGGTTTAGCCTATAAATAATTAATAGTTTATATTACATGAGTTGTATTTTTATGACTTTGGGACATTTGTACCTTGAGTTCTTATCTTGCCAATGCCTTGCTCGGCTGTATATACTTTATACCAGTCAATACTTTTTTTCCTTTCAAATTGCCACCCATAACATATATAGTATATTGCGATATTCTTTAATGAAAATAAGGTACGGTTCATGCCAATTAATACATGGGAAGGTGCTCACTGCTCAGTTTTACAAGACATAAATGTTTCTTTTGCTCAATGATATTTAAGAACTGTCTGTGTCTGATTCTTCAACCTTGAAGAATACATGATATTTTTTTCTGGCAAATGGAACTTTCAAGTTTCAACAATGAACGTCCCATCCCAATGAGGTTTAACTTCCGACGCTCTACAGGGGCATACTGATATTGATTTAGATCTAGGGTAAAGGAGATAGAGACACCTAAAAAAATGAAGTAAACACAAGTTTAGAAAGAATAAAAAAAAGCCTAGGGGTACGTACCTAAATAGATATATGATTTAACTAAAACGTACACTTTTAACCATTTTTAGTACCAAGGTAGTGATTGATTTTGATTTCATTGAAATGGGAAGGAAAGCTGGAGAGAGCTACAATTTAGTTTGGTGGAAATTGGCTTAGATATACGAGGAAACCTAACAGAATACTTGCGTACCTGCACCTAAGGACAAAGAGCTCTTACAAAATCTAGCTAGATGCATGTGAGACAAAATGGGTTTAATTTCCATATTTTCTTACCTATAAGTCAAAATTTTGTTTGGTGGTTCCTATTTCTATTTTGGATATAGCACCGATCAATTGTTAGATATATGTTTTTTTTTTTTTTTTTTTTTTTTTTTTTAAGAAGAAAGGATAATTGTCATTTTTGAGGTTAGGAATTAGTGTCCGTTTGAGATCCGCTTATTTTGTTGAAACCAAAAACATTTTGTTGAAACTGAAAACTTTTTTGTTAAAAGTACTGTACATAAATGTAAAAGATAATTAAAATAATACAGTAGGACCTATAAATAATACCAAAGAGTGTAGTGAGACTCATGAATAATTGCAAAAATAAGTTAAATAGTAAAATAAGTTGGCAAAAATAATCCATGTCAAACGCACACTTGAGTCTATTTGGGATCCGCTTATTTTGCTGAAACTGAAATTTTTTTGCGAAAGTACTATAAATAAAGGTAAATGTTAGTTGAAATAGTACAGTGGGATTCATGAATAGTATCAAAAAGTGTAGTGAAACTCATAAATAGTAGTAAAAATAAGCTGAATAGTAAAATAAGTTAGCCAAACAGACACTTAAAGTCCTCATCTCATTTGTTAATTATTATAAAAAATTAAGGTTTTTCTTTAATTCTTATTCTTGTTATATTTTTCTTATATTGATTTGTATTTGTTTAGATATGAAAAGTAATGTTTGTTAATTTAAATTACTTAAAATTGAGACAGTTTATAAGTTTCATAATTTCTAAAACTATTAATATAGTATAATTTTGTAATCTCTAATGTATTTAACAAAAAATCTTGATCTAATTTTTTCTTAAATATTAATTAATGAGTAGTATGATTTAAAAAATAATTTATAGTTTACAAACTGGCTTGATAAAAAAATATATGTTTGAGTTACGTAAAGATTATCAATATTTATTTTTGTTATATAACATAATTGTGTGTGTCTGTATGTATATTATTATTATTATTATTATTATTAGAGAGTTTCAACCTAGTAGGTTGTTATTTAGATTCAAAATTTCTTGACATATTTTTAACTTGGCCCCTTGAAAACCTTTTTTGACTTTACCAGTGGCTAGCTGATAGAATAATTGGACACTTATTGCAAATATGATGTTTAAAGGCCTTTTTAAGAGGACCAAGTTTCTAATAAGCCAAGTTGGAGAAATTTTCATTACCAGTAGTTGATAAGATTATTAATATGTATTAAATCATTTAACCATTTAACCAGTATTAGTATTTAGGCATTGACATTGATCTACCCGATGAGATTCTTTAATAACTAATGATCACTTGACTAAATTAATATTAAAAACGGAAACTGAAATTCAATCTCCGTTTACACCAAATATCGATTGGTGTTTTAGTCTAATAATAAAGAGCACAATCATCAGAAGCAAACATCGTAGATTGAAATTGTATCTCAAAAAGAAGAAAACACGCAGGCAAGGTATGGGTTTCACAATTTATCACTCCTGCTCAAAACGAGCAGTTTTACCAAACAGAGAAAAGTAAACTTTCATGGTTAAATGACATTTTCTTTTCGAAATTAATAACTTCATGTGTTTGCCACTGAAAAGTTTACCCTTTCTACTTAATAAAATAAGCTCCAGAACTCCAATCAAGGTTAATGCCACCAAGAAATTGTACTAACAAAATAATTTGATGAAAACACTGTCCTAGATATGCCAACATCCTTATTTTCAGTTCACACCAATTTAGTTGGCATTAAGTTTGTCTCCTAGTACAAGACTCATAACAATCTGTCTTTTAAGATATTTAAACATCCAATTTGGAGCAACATATAGAAAACAAATGTCCAGTACTCTAGATAATGTCCAGAAGATTCTTTAACGTCCATCTATGATAGTCTGGATAATTATAATGCAAATACAGTTCGCTTTTTGTCCAATTGAGCTTCAATAAAACAAATGACTGTTTCAAAATTTGTTGGTTTAAAAAATGTTGTGTCTAGCTACCTCTTTTCCCATCATAGTCTTCCTTCTCAAATTTACATGGAAATCTTTCTAACTGTATATATAGCTGGCTTACTATTTACAGATTACTGTTTAAGAAAGTATCATCCAAGATCTAAGTCTCAGGAACTGACCCACAAAAGCAAATAATAATAATAATAATAATAGTAGTAGGAGTAACAAACATACATACATAAAATTAAATAAAAATCATATGTCAGATATTTGGTGTTTCAAATTTTTATTCCATCAATCACAGTTTGTTTGTCATAGCATATTCAATTTTTCCTTATAAATTAACCAAAATATAATATTGAAAAAAAAAAGATGTACAGCATATTGCAATTGATCAAGTATAAAGTAAAATACGAAGAGAATAATAACGTATGATTTTTATTTATATTTATAGAAAACCCAGTCATGAATCTCTATACTAGCTACTTAAATTGATATGCACTAAAGTACATCAGATCTCTCAGCACCAAAAAAAAAACATCAGATCAGGAAACGCATCCATTTGCAGACTGCTGATATTATATATACTGGCAAAAAGTATCAAATTAAGACTTCTGTCTCTCCTATTTGATAGTATAATATTGCCTTCTACTTTTCTAATATTTATTTTCACAATTTTTTTGTTTAACTTTATTCTCAAAAGTACCTGTGGTAGCCGATAGGTGATACCTTATTCTTCAAGTAGGTAGACATATCTACTAGTTCATGTTCATGTTTTCGTGTATAGGAAGTAGAAAAATGGTATATATTTAATCTCGCAAAGTTTGCATTAATAATGGCAATGATTGGCACATATATAGCTTACCTTGATGACCACCCTTTTTTGAGAGATTGACCAAAATTAAGCACAAAGGTGCATCATGCACAACTGTCAAGTATGACATTTTAATGTCCTATTTTGTTAGGAGAATTACATAGACGGATTACTGCATTAGTAAGTGGAAGATAACATTTGAGAATTTGAAGCAGGTTCTAGTTAGCTCAATTAGTAAAATATCTTGTCATGGAATAATAAATATGGAGTTTGATTTCTGCCTACACTAAAAACCAATTGGTGTCTTGTTTGATAATAAAACACAATCATCAGAAACGGACGTTATAAGATAAAAACTACCTCTAAAAAAAAAACATTTGAAAAATTGTAACTAGGCCCAACTTCCTTTTTTTTTTCTTAAAAAAAAAAGGTCTAACTTCCTAGCATAATTAATCCTATGACAATTTATTAATATGAAAATTAAATAAATTCGTTGAGTCAAATTCTTAAGTATTCCCAGAATATGGATAAATGGTGCTCGCTTCTTTCTCTCACATTTATTGTATATCACATCATGAATTTAATGAGTAAACCCCACCAGAAATATAAGAGGAGGAAGTATCATTTTCCGTACTCCAGAAGTACCTAAGTATTACTCATAATTAAATACTGTCCGCTTAACCTATTTTGAAAACTACAAAATTTACCATTTCATATCTAGCAATGAATATGAAAATAAATTGTCAATTTGCTTTGTACAAAAATAAAAAGTCTCGAAATAATTAAACCGAAGCAAGAGTAATCATACATGAAGTATAAAGTGGAACTTTATAATGGGACAAAGAATATTCATTCCCTGTTATTCTGGAAACTCCGCCTGTGGAGATTATCCAGCTTTTGTTTAGAGACTCTTCAGGGTCTGTTTGTACTAGACTTTGTTCTAACCCAGTTGCTCCTTCTGCTGCGTAGTTGTTGTTTACAAAGTTCCCTGTTAACCCAAAAAATAATAATAATAATAATATTCATTCCACACAGTTATTATTGGTAAGGTCATATCGGGGGGTCAATTATTAAAATAAAACATGTGTGTTTTGAAAGAAACATAACCTCGAGTAACGAACCTTTGAAATTTACAATTCACTTCGTTATTTTTGTTTTTTAGGTAGAATCTGCTTGGAGATGACGAAACCGTTATAACTTTGCTTGCAACCAAAGATAAGTATCATAGTCATTGATAACCTCGTAGTAGTAGACGGGGCTTGAAAATTTTTCTAGGTGCCTGTGATGCAAACATTGGGATATGTATGATCAACTAATCTTCTTAACTACAAGTCTTCATCTTTGAGTAATAGCTGTGGTCGTTTGGTACCTTATTTAATGCTTCTCTTGTAGATGTTGTATTTTTTTTTTTTTTTTGGGTTATCTTTGTAGGTGTAGTTTATCCTTAGCCACTCTTGCAGAGAGAACTCCCAGTTAGAAGGACCAGTGGACCAGACTAATTATAGGACTTTTATAACGATATAGGTCCCCAATTTTATGTGTAAGGGTACGGACCAAGACATTTTACCTATGGATTTATATGCAATGGTTCTTTGACATTGATTGATAGACAAGGACTCATGAACACATTCTCTTGAGTTTATTTTCACCCATAATCAGAATATATATATATATATATATATATATATATTCTGATTATATATATATATATATATTTATTTATTTATTTATATATAGCGGTTTTTACTACTTTTAAAGCTTCACTATATAGGTATAGTTATATATTAATTTACATAATTAATAAACTAATGAAAACATACTCGTCCAAACGATATGAAATTGTTTTTTTTTTTTTTTTCTTTTTTGAGTGTTTCTCCCAGGTTACCCAAAGGACAGTGACAGTGAAGGCTCAAATTAAAACAAAAAAACAAAAAAAGAACCAAAACAAAAAGCATTGATGATATTGCTTGGCGTGACTTTGAGCTCCATTCTTTATTGTATATATGCCAAAAGAGTGATTTAGAAGGATCATCAAATTTTACACATTGTGGCACTAAAATATGACTCATGCACCAAATTATCTAGGTAGGGCTACAATCATTTTTTGAGAAAATTACGTAAGTGATGAGCCAAGCAGAACTAATTTGTGAGTAAAGGAATACTAGTGGCGTACATTTAGGGCATCATCTTGTGAGGTATCTAATTGTTCATCACATGTATCCAACAGGTTTTTCCCATAATATGACAGGCTACTAAAAGATCTATAAAATAACACTAGATCCACCCATATTTGTTTTGAATAATTTGACTAAATGACACTTTTTTACGTTTAATGACCATGATTGTTTTCATTTTGGTACCTTAATTAAGTTTTATATTTTATATTTTGGTCTACCAAATTTGATTTCGTTTTAAAAATGATCACTTCATCCATGTATGTGACTAATCTAGCCATTCAAGAAAATAAAATAAAATAAAATAAACGTCATTTTGTTGGCACTTAATAGCTAGCTAGACATGAACGGAATGATCATTTTAATTAAAAATGTAGTCAAACTTAAATACTTAAATGGAACAAAATAAAAAATCTAAAACTTTTAAAATCGTCTAATAATGTTGTTAAGTGTTTGGTATGAGGGGCTCTGCATTTGTTGGTGCAAGGTTATTGTGCAAGATCTCTTTTTTTGAGTTTTTTTTTTTTTTTTTTTCCTCTTTCTTTCATTGAACAAAATTACTCCTAAAAAAAATAAATAAATAAATAAAAAAGAAGAAGAAGGACAAAGTTAATGGCTAATCATCTTTGGATTCGCTCAAGCAATTGTCCTTAGTATGCATAATGTTTTTAACTTTTTATGGAACAAAACCTACTGCATTTCATGTGTAAGATATTGGGGCCCAGACCAACCCATGTGGTGGTGTGCCAACCGATGGGCCTAGCCCAACTCAAAGAGGTGTTATATCTTGTACCCGGCATATATGTCGGGTGCCTCACAAAGAGGCGGAACCCACACATTGTGGGGGCCACCTCTTTGTGAGGTACCTGACATATATGCCAGGTATAGGATATACAAAATCCGACTCAAGAGAACTAATTTTGGAATTATACTCGCGTTGTAATACCCCCAAAAAGTTCTATTTCACAAATATCATTTCCAAATCCAACTTGATAATTACCATGAAGTTTGGTAATGTTATTTTAGTAACGTTGTTTATATTTTTTGAAAATATGTGTTGGTGAAAAAATGTATAGAAATACATATAATATTGTTTAAACACTGAAAACTATTGTTCAAAATACACTACCAAACACCTCCTAATTTTAATACTTTTGGAGGTTGAGGCACAACTCACTTACCCAATTAGGGTTACGGAGGGTCTGACTAAACTATTGATGTAAATTGTGCTTCTATTTCATAGACCCATACCTCTATGTCCTTGAACTCAAGATTCATTTAACAAAAGAATGTCAATTATAAATGTGGTAGATATTCTGATATTACATTTTGTGTAGTTAGTATCATTTGAAGACAATTTGGAAACACTTATTTATATCTATATAATATCTAAAAGTTTAAGCATAAAATTTATTTTTGCTATGCTCTTGTTGAGTTAGAATAGCATAGCATTTTGGTTTGTTTTGGTTCATTAGGTCCAATTCGGTCCATTTGGTCCATTTCAGTCCACTTTTGTCTTTCAGTCTATTACGGGTCCACTTGGTTCACTTCAGTCCATGTCGGTTCAATTCAGTCCACTTCGGTCTATTATGGTCCACTTAGTACACTTCGGTCTAATTCGTCCAATTTGGTCTATATGGTCCATTTTGGTCCACTTCTTCCCATTCGGTTCAGTTTGGTCCATTTCGGTTTATTTGGTCCAATGTAGTGATGCTTTGGGATGAGAGGTTTTTGTAGAAAATGGAGCTACCCATTGACAATTATATCACATTTTTCAGTGTAATGTTAGTAAGTTCTTGATAAAATTACATTTTTTTTTTACATTATTAAAGTCCTATATTTTTTTCTAATATAAGTGATGAATTTATTTATATATGCTTCATTTTTAGGTCATTCATGACGTATAGAGGATGAACCATTTACAAGGAGTACTAGAAACAAATTCTAACCACACATTAGATTATTTACAAAATATCTCGTCTTATATAATAATTGAATGTGAAATGCACTTCGTTTCCTTCAAAAAAAAAAATTTACAAAATCCTTACAATTAAAAAATATAGATAACTTAATTTTTAAAATCTAATATATTGTATCTACTATATTTTATTAGAAAATAATCACATCATTTTAAGAAGGATTTAAGACTAATACTTATAAGTCTCATAAGAGACTTCCTCTTATAATCATTATGATTGTTTTCATTTTGGTACCTTGAGTTTGAAAATTTTATATTTTGATCCACCAAATATGATTTCGTTTTCAAAATAATCATTCCATTCATGTTTGTGATTGATCTAACCTTTTTTTTTTCTTTTGAGAATCAGATTGATCTAACTATTAAGTGCCAACAAAATGACATTTTTTTTTTCTTGAACAACAAAAGATCTCTTCTTTTCTTTTTCTTTTTTTCTCTCTCTCTCTTTCATTGAACAAAATTTCTCCTTCAAAATAAAAATGAATAGAAAAGAAGAGAAAGGACAGAGTTAATGGCTAATCATCTTTGGATTCGCTCAAGCAATTGTCCTTAGTTTGCATAATGTTTTTATGCGATCATCGTCATACCCCGCCAAAGCCTACATGAAAGGAACAAAATCTACAGCATTTCATGTGTAAGATATTGGGCCCAGAGCAGCCCATGTGGTTTACCCACCAATGGGCCTAGCCTGACTCAAGAGAAAAAATTTTGAATTATACTCGCTTTGTAATACCCAAAAAGTTCCGGTTTCACAAATATTATTTCCAAATCCAATTTGATAATTGCCATGAAGTTTTAATTTTTATACTTCTGGAGCTTGAGGCCCAACTTACTTACCCAATTAGGGTTATAAAGGAGGGGCGGACTAAACTATTGATGTAAATTGTGCTTCTACCTAACATAGATCCATTTGAACAGCGTCTATTTCATAGGCCCGTATCTATATGTTCCTCCGGATCCATTAAACAAAAGAATGCCAATTATAAATGTGGTAGATATTCTAATATTATATTTTGCGTTATTACTTATTACTTATTGGCTTGTAACTTCATGTGTGTTTGCACGAATACACTTAAAAATATACAATAAGATACATAATATAATATATATATATATATATATATATATAATTTAAATAATATTAAGAGTCATTTTTATATTTTTTTAACTCTTTAAAAAATTTGTAAGGATATTATTAGGTATAAAATGTAAATTATCATTTTAAAAAAAATTATTGTGAAGCTTTTTTTTTTTTTTTTTTTTACGATTCATTTATTCTAGACTCTTTGATTTTTGTTCTTAATAACTCACTTGAATGGATATTTATGATGTGGTCCCACATTTTATTCTAAAATTAAGAAATAAAACTCTTTACGAATAAATAATTTAGGACACATGGTACAAAATCAGAACTCGAATTTGGAATTCTAATTTGAAGACAAATAGATTAGTATTATTTGAAGACAAATAGGCAAACACTTATCTCTTTCTATATAATATCTAAAAACTGAAGCATAGAATTTATTATTACTACACTCTTGTGGAGCCACATTAGTATAGCATTTCGGTCTGTTTTGATTTATTAGGTTCAATTCGGTCCACTTTTGTCTATTTGGTACCCTTCGGTCTATTACGGTCCACTTGGTTCACTTCAGTCCACATCGGTCCAATTCGGTCTACTTTTGTCTATTCGGTCTGTATCGGTCTACCTCAGTTTATTACGGTCCACTTTAGTCTATTCAGTCTACTTCTGTCCATTCCTTCCACTTTGATTCATTTCGGTCTAGTTAGGCTTACTTTGGTCCATTAGGTCTACTTTAGTCTATTCGGTCTACTTCAATCCATTCATTCTACTTCGGTCTATTATGGTCCACTTAGTTCACTCCGGTCTACTGCGGTCCAATTCGTTCCACTTTGGTCTATTTGGTCTATTTCGGTCCACTTCTCTTTATTCATTTCGATTCACTTCTGTCCATTCGGTCCACTTTGGTTCATTTTGGTCTTTTGTGGTCTACTTGGTTCACTTTGGTCTACTTCGAGTCAATTCGTTCTACTTTGGTCTATTCGGTCCACTTCTGTCTATTCGGTCCACTTTTGTTTATTTCGGTTCAGTTCAGTTTAATTTAGTTCATTTGGTCTACTTCAGTCCATTTCTATTCATTTGGTTTAGTTTGGTCCATTTCGGTCTATTTGGTCTACTTTGGTGATGCTTTATGAGGAAAGGTTTGTGTAGAAAGAGGAGCTCCTCATTGACAATTATATCACATTTTCAACGTAATTTTGGTATAATTTATTAATAAAATTACATTTTTCTTACATTATTAAAGTCTTGTATTTTTTTCTAATATTATTGATGGATTTATTTATATATGCTTCTTTTTTAGGTCATTCAAAACATATAGAGGATAAACCATTTACAAGGAGTACTAGAAAAAAAATTTCAATCACACATTACATTATTTACAAAATATCTCATTGTAGTGGGCTTTTTTTGTGTTTTACTGGACTGCCTTCTGCGGTACTATTATTGTACTGGGCTAGGCTGCCTCCTATGGTATTAGGCCTAACTGTTCTGAGTAAGAGAATTGAGACCGGTCCAACTAAAACTCAAATTGGTTCGGCTTGAGTACAAACCATGTCTCGTTTGCCAGGAGCATGCTTACGGCAGGTAGAGCTATTCTGAATGAGTTATGGCAAGTAGACATGATAATAAAGCAAAAAAGAAGAATACTTCGTCTTCTTGACTATAGTAAACAGTTAATCCCTACTTAATAATGATAATCACAACAACTATAACTTAAAGAAGGCAAATGAATAAATGTTCAACATATGGGTCAATCAAAAAAAAAATAAATAAATAAATAAATCTGAGTAAGTCTAGTCTGCGAGACCCAAAACCATAGAGGAAAGAACACCTCTTCTCAACGTAATTAATCTCACAGGAAAAGAATCATGCCACGAAAATTAATCACTTTGACTGAAGCGGACCTGAATGATTAGTGCCTAGAGGAACCCCTTTCTTTGCTTTTGGCAGAGGGCAGGATTTTGAAAGGGAGAGAGGGAATTAACCTATTGGTGCATGCCTGCCGAACTAACTCTTTATTTTTTCCTTTTCTTTTTTTCTTTTCTTTCTCTGTTTGTTTCCGTTTTTCCTTTTATCTTTCCTTTTTCTTCTTTCTTTCTTGTTACTCCTCGTTTCTATTTCATGATTTTCAAGTTTTCAGTCCTATCCTCTTCCTCCCTGTCGTTGTTGTCACTGTACACAGCAAGGACTTCTTTTTATAGTGCCTGTCGTGACTGGATTTTACTATTTTAGCCCTTAACCGTCTTTTTCTGGTCTAGATGTATTTGCTGACCACCACGTTTGTGTGCCACTCCCCATCACCAAACAAAGATGACTATTTTGTTTGTTAGTCTGCCGTGACACCCTCTTCCTGCTATGGTGTGGGTGCCTTCTCTCTCCCTATCCCTCATGGCATGCACCTAATAGCCCAGCTCAGCTTTACTCGTTTGGGTGGTGTGTCATCTCAGCAGGACACTTCCCCAAAAAAAGTCCTGGCAGAAACCTTAAAATAGGTCTTCCCCTCTCCCCACCACCAAACCATGTCCTCTTACCTCTGATCCATAACCTCACCGTGTCCTGTATTGGCTGGGTACAAGCTGATGAGGTCTGCGCCTTGCGCGTGCCTTCCTTCTATATGTGTCCAAAATCTACCTGCTGCTCTCTCGTCCACTATGGTTTAGAGGTGTTGCTTTTTGATTTCCTGCTCCCCTTAGGGGCTGATATTTATTAGTTACTGGGCTTTACACTTCTTTCGACCCATTTCTTGATTGCTCTCATTTCCTGCCATATTACTCTGTTATTCCTGCCGTAATGACTCAATCTTGCTAGGCCTCTTTAGGCCTGTGGTTTATTCTTTCCCCCAATGGCTTAACATGGCCATTGGTTTTCTTACTTATGAGCTCCTGTGTCCCTTTTGTTTTTCTCTTAGGCATCCTTGGCCTATTTGCTTCCTTTGGGCTTCCTCATCCCTTTTAAAACTCTGCATTTTCATGAGTTATTACTAACTTCATTGGGCTTCCCTGGCCCAATTACTTCATTCTCATCCTTGGGGTTCATGGGCTTGCTATTAACCCCTTACTTTCTTTGTTTGCATTACTTTTGGGCCTGCAGTAGCTCATTCTCACTTTTCTACATCATATACTGCCCATGGGTAACCTATTTCTCTATTTCTGGGCTTCTTTAAGCCCATTTACCTCCTCAAGACCCATTTGTTTATTTCATGAACCTGTGATCCATCATTCTTGTTGTTTGGGCCTGATGGTTTTGCCACTTGATTGCCAACCCTTTGCTGCCCTTGTTACTGGGCTTTCTTCCTTCCACTTGGATCCTTAAAAATGACCCTCAACACTCATCTTATATAATACTTGAATTTAAAATGCATTTTGTTTCCTTTAAAAAAAAAAAAAAAAAAAAAAAAAAAACCTTACAAATAACAAATATAGATAACTTAATTTAGAAAATTTAATATATTGTATCGATTATACTTTGTTAGAAAACAATCACATCATTTTAAGAATGATTTAAGACTAACACTTATGAGACTCATCTACTATTTTTATTTTTCACTTAAAAAAAATATCATCAAAACAAATTTATTAATTTGTTGGAGGGATGTGTCATCAATGTTGATATAAACCCAGTATGTCAAGAGCCGCGTTCACAAACCTACATATATATATATATATATATATATATATATATATATATATATATATATATATCTGAATTCTATTATTATAACTGAAAAAGAAAGTGGAAAATAAAAAAGAAAAATAAATATATGAGCATAAGAGACTTCCTCCAATAATCATGATTAAAGGAGAAGTATGGTGCATCTAGTCAAACTCAAATGGAAGCATGTTAATAGCTGAGGTTGATTGTTGCCTTCTAATTCCTATAGCTAGATCCACTCACAAAAAACAATTCAACAATAATAATGTTAAAATTGTTCATTTCCAATTAATAAAATAATTCAATTGCCGTTCACCTTGCATATATAGAACTATGATAGAATAATTATGGTCATACAAGACGTGCTCACAACTTATAATTGGTATGTGAGTGAGTAATTAAAGTATGAAACAAGAGTTACAAGACGAAAATACCTTATTTGAATAAATAGTAATTGGCATGTAGTTATATATATTTGCTTTAGTTTGTATTTTGTGCCTTGTGCCCATAGGATACAACAATTTTAAGGAGTTCCGGACTTTCTCAAATGTTGATGTGACACCCCTGTTGTGTGTTCTTTGTGCACAAAACAAAGGATGCAAAGTTGCAAACCTACTCAGCCAAAAAAAAAAAAAGAACAATAATAATAAGGAAAAGTTGTAAACCTTATCCTATTTTTCATTTTTTTTGGAGATTAAAAACCTTATCCTTATATATATCACTCTTTGTTCTAGATTATCTAATACTTTGCTACTGTGCCCATTTACATAAATAGTTATTTTAAAGTGAAACCTCCAAGCTGTATATATTGTTCTTTAACTAAAAATAATATTGTGTCGAGGTAATCTTTCCTCATTGCAGTATACATTTTTCTTTCTAAGTATAAATGCCTATATATATCTTCCATCTACCACATCAAATAATTTACAAAATGAAACGACATCTTTGTATATTTTACTTATTAAAATATATATATATATATATATATTTTTTTTTAAGATAGTTTCAACTTATAGCGTCCGTTCCTGATGATAACTTTTTATTAACAAACTAAGATATCAATCAATTTTTAATGTAAGTAGAGATTGAATCCTAAATCTCTTATTTAAAATATTTAGCTCTTAATTTGAAAGAGTAGACCAGGAAATTGGTTTGGCATGCATTTATAATATGGTTCAATGTTTGAAATATAGTTATAGGAGGTTAGAGAAAAAAAAAAATCTTCGACATTGTTCGTTTGGATTTGGATTGAATATGACGTGGTTCAATGTTTTGTAATGTATATCCACCAAGAGAAAAAATGTTCTCTGAAATTGAATAACATAGCTGCAGAGAACTAGACAGACAACTAGTTGGAGCCACGACAGCACTAGTTCATATCCGAATCAAACATATCGATTTAGTACCGTAAGAATAACTTAGACATTTTCAAAAGTAGATAAGACCAAAGACACTGACAGAGAAAATTGTCTGCAATCTCCAATCTACAATTAGTGGTCCCCACATTGTTACAAGAGATAAGTTTTTGTTTGATGGAAAATCTTGATTATTTGATCTGTACGACTGTATCTCATTTTCGAAGACAACTATAAAAAATATATATATTAAGATTTTTTAATTAGATAATTTATTGTGGAGCTTCTAAAATCTTATTTATCTATTTTAAAATAAATAAAATAGATTTTACTATCTCAATTAATATTTAAATAGATATTAAAATGATAATATTTAAAATTCGTTTAAATGTTGATGACATTGTAAAATATAATCATTCATTTCTATTAGGTTTTAGTTTGGTGAATTTCATAATAATGACCTTTTTTGTCGCCTTTTCACTTGTCATCAAATCTATATGTATTTATCGTTTTATTGCTTTGCAGACTAATTTGGTGCTTGTTGTTATTGTAGTTTATAGTATTGTAATTGTGATCACATAATTGGTTTGATTGGTAATAAATTAATAAATTTTAAAAACTCTATAGTAGAGTTACACTAAAAATTATAAGTGATCTTAATCTTAAAAATACATAACATATCCATTTCATTTGTACGCTTGCGCGTGTGTAATGTTAGATTTTATAACAAAAAAATTGAGATATTTTATTCATGAACCACACATATCATATATATATATATATATATATATATATATATATATTGTGGGGCCAAAGGATCTGGGGACTCCGGTCCATCAGATACCAAGCCCAAGGCCCACGCCGAAGAGTAAGAAATGTCCGAGGACAAATGAAGAGAATCCAGGCCTCCAAATTGTACTACCAAGGACAACCATATCCTCGGCAGGCCAAAATCATGGGAAAGAAAAATGCCACGTCGCCCGAGGCGGTCCACTCGAGGATCGCGAAAGAGATTCCAGGCCCTATGGGCTAGCCGTAGGGGGATGGTGGGGAGACAACCCCAAGAGGGGTCATCACCTCCGTATTAAATACCCACAGCTAACACTCTGACCCCGTTGATGTGGATGTGACCCCTAGACAGAACAATAGGGGCCACAGTAGTCCACAGAGCACCAGAAAGGATGGCCGATGGGACGTGCACTTGAGGATAGGCTTGGATGACTGACAAGTGTAGGAGGAAGATGAACAGAAGAGAAGGATATATAACAATAGAGATCTCACAAAGAGGGGGGGGCAGAGAAAGGTAGGAGGCTCCTGGAGGACCGGGAGGGGATGGCGCATCCCCGTCCTCGGGCAAGTGGTCCCTTCTCCTTGGGACGTTTGGCCGCCCGATTCAGTGTGCTTTTCATCCCCAAAACAAGTTGTCGCTTAATCAGAGCCCAACTTTTGGACTCACTCTTTACAAATTCATTATAATGGGCTCGGTACGAAATCCGTGACCCTACAATTGGCGCTATCTGTGGGGAAGTTGCCTGTGCGACGATGAGTGCGATAACCTGTTAAGGCGTGGCCAAACTCCCAAGGCGAGATGATGATGGCCAATCTGCTGGGCCACAAGGGTAGAACTGCCAGGAGGCTCATAGCTCAACGGGCGTCTAGTACCATGTGCGTGGCCCTCGTCCCCACCAGGGGTCAGACGACCCAAGAACCTCACGGGCGGTCCCTTTTAGGCCCTAGTGGAGGAAGGCGGCGGTCGCGCGAAACGCTTTCAAGGGGCTCCGCGGTGGGAATAGTTCTAGAAGATTAGTATTAGTGCCTTCTAACTCACTCGAGCAGTTGAATGGGGCTTTAGCAAGGGCGAAACCTCAGAAGACAGAACCAAGGTCTTGCATGGTCCTCGGACTTAAACCTATGGGAAAATTAATAACTCGTGATAAGTATCTAAGTGTTAGATAGAACCAAGGTCTTGCATGGTCCTCGGACTCAAACTTATGGGAAAACTAATAACTTGTGACAACTATCTGGGTGTTAGACAGAACCAAGGTCTTGCATGGTCCTCGGACTCAAGCCTATAGGAAAACTAATAACTTGTGATAACTATTTGGGTGTTAGGCAGGACCAAGGTCTGGCATAGTCCTCGGACTCAAACCTATAGGAAACTAATGACTTGGGGCAACCATCTAGGTACTAGGCAGAACCAAACTTTATTTCCGCCGAGCATTAAGTACAGCCATAGCTGCGCCTGGGTCCTCGGACCAGACGACTGAGATAGATAGACGCTTTGGAATCCCTATGGGTCCAAGACGGAACTACGGCACGCCATGGCCTCCTTAGGTCTATGTCTCAAAACTAGCATTTTTTAAATGGTCGCACGGTTCGCAACATGGAGCGCATCGTCGTATGATCGGCTGTTCTTGGAAAGGCGGAGGCAGTGCAAAAAATATATGCATAAGGAAAATAAATAAACAAAAAATATATATGAAATAAAAAAAATAATAATAAGAAAAAGATTTCATCAAGTAAAAATCACAAATCCCTTTCTATTAAATAAAATGATGGCAGCATCAATTATAAAACAGCCGAGAAGGCTCGATTTACAACTAACTACAGAACAGCCGAGGAAGGCTTGTTTCACATCAATTACAAAATAGTCGAGGAAGGCTCGATTTACAACTAACTACACAGCGGCCGAGGTGTGCTGGCGGCAAAGCTAGCTAATAAAAGGGAGAAGGTTGGTGGTGATGGTGGATTCACATTCTCGCTTAGGCAGCTTCTAAGCCCGTGTGCTCGGCACAGGTGGTGATGAGGAAGAGGAGGCGGGAGCACCTGAATTGGTTTCCACCTACTGAGGCTACCCTGAAGCGAACCCTGATCCACCATATAATATCGGTACTCCTAGGAAGTCGCCCTCCATGTGTCACTATCTGTCTGCAACGGCGGGGATGGCTCCCTTTGATATCACAATCGCTGCCCTCAACTTCGCTTCACTTTCTTCTCCTTCCTCTTTAGCCAACTCCTGCACGTTCTTGATTGGCGTTTGGAGGATAATCAGGAACCTGGCACGGTTCGTGCTAGCTACGGTTCTTGGTCGAAGGAGGAGAGTGCTTTTTCTTGTCCAGTTGAAGAATAGAAGGATCTTTAGCCTCTGTTCTCTTTGCCTCAGCTGCAGCGCCCATGATTCAGGCAGCATCTTTTTTTTTGTTCAAGGAGAGTGAAGAAACTTGGAACTTCCGCAGAGTTTCAAGGCTAATGGGTGTGGAAGATGATTTTCTCAGGGTGCCTTATATAGAAGGCGAAATCTGGGGAAACTCACTGCCCACAGAGTTTAAAGAAAGAATGTCAAGCAAAATGAATTTCACCCAGTTCCCAAGGGAGCCTTCAATCTCCAAATCCGCACCGCTTCATAAAGGCACCATTGAATATGCCTCCCGTATTTCGAAGCAGTCCGCGTTATCCCCCAAAGAGGAAACATTAATGGGGATGCACCTCGTATGCCGAAACACCAGGAGTGTGTCATGGGTAGCCAAAGAAACTCTGGCACCCGTGGGGGAACAAGACTCAACCGACCATGATGTAGGCCCGAGAACGTCAAAATCATCCTCCCCGTCCGAGGGTCCGAACAGCAGGATTTTGAAGGGCTATTGTGGGGCTAAAGGATCTGGGGACTCCGGCCCATCAGATACCAAGCCCAAGGCCCACGCCAAGGAGTAAGAAATGCCCGAGGACAAATGAAGAGAATCCAGACCTCCAGATTGTACTACCGAGGACAACTATATCCTCGGCAGGCCAAAATCATGGGAGAGAAAAACGCCACGTCGCCCGAGGCGATCCACTCGAGGATCGCGAAAGAGATTCCAGGCCCTATGGGCTAGCCATAGGGGGATGGTGAGGAGACAACCCCAGGAGGGGCCATCACCTCCATATTAAATACCCACAGCTAACACTCTGACCCTGTTGATGTGGATGTGACCCCTAGACAGAACAATAGGGGCCACAGCAATCCACAGAGCGCCAGAAAGGATGGTCGTTGGGGCGTGCACTTGAGGATAGGCTTGGATGACTGACAAGTGTAGGAGGAGGATGAATAGGAGGATGACCCCGTTGATGTGGATGTGACCCCTAGATAGAACAATAGGGGCCACAGCAGTCCACAGAGCGCCAGAAAGGATGGCCGATGGATGACCCCGTTGATGTGGATGTGACCCCTAGACAGAACAATAGGGGCCACAGCAGTCCACAGAGCGCCAGAAAGGATGGCCGATGGGACGTGCACTTGAGGATAGGCTTGGATGACTGATAAGTGTAGGAGGAGGATGAACAGAAGAGAAGGATATATAACAACAGAGATCTCACAAAGAGGGGGGGCCCGAAGAAAGGTAGGAGGCTCCTGGAGGACCGGAAGGGGACGGCGCATCCCCATCCTCGGGCAAGTGGTCCCTTCTCCTTGGGACGTTGAGCCGCCCGATTCAGTGTGCTTTTCATCCCCAAAACAAGCCGTCGCTTCATCAGAGCCCAACTTTTGGACCCACTCTCTACAAATTCATTGTAATGGGCTCGGTATGAAATCTGTGACCCTACATATATATATATGTGTGTGTGTGTGTGTGTGTGTGTGTGTATGTACAAGCCTCAAATATTAGAAATTAATACCACTAGGATTTAAGCGTAACTCAACAAAAATAATATTTTTCATTGTGTCTCATATTTATGATTTGAATCTCATGATTCATCTCTCCTTTTCCTACTATCTAGATGAGGGAAAAAACAACTACCATATTGAAATATTAAGCTATAAATGCTTGAGAGGCCTTCAAATAAATTGGACCAAAAGTGTTTAATGCCCAATAAAATTTTGGACAAACCTATAAAAAAAAATTGTGGACACAACTGTCTTTAAATGTAGCCTATCTTTCACATCGAATTAAATGATATAACACAGGTAGATATCAGTTTAAATGTTGTATACACATCCATTCTTGCTGCCTGCCTCTGTTTATCGTGGTCCATCTTCCCTTTTGTACTTTGCAAGAATCCATTTTGGAGAGAAAAAAGTGCAGAATTGAAATTGGAGTGGGGCGCCTTTTGGAAATAGGGCCAAGAAGCAATAGCAATATGCACTTTTCAGAGCAATGCAATGCAAGCCACATATAATATATTTCAAAATATATATATTTGCAACTAGACAGGGTGAAAAGTCATAAACTTATAGTTTGTATGAACGTACAACTCCCACTATTATAAAAAATAAAATAAAAAAATAAAATAAAAATTTAAAAAAAATTTATTGACCAATTAAAATTTATTATTTCAGTAATTTATTAAAAATGAATAAAATAAATTGTGTTCATAGATTTGTTCTAGACTTTTAATATGACTCATTAAGCGAAGACTTTTGTAACTTGATGGTATTACTTATTTTTATTTAGAATAGGAACTAACGATTGAGTGCAATATATTCTCTTTCCACAATATTAAACTTCAATGTTTGACAAAACTTCACAAAAATATTAAAAGGAAGTAACAACTAACAAGTGGCAACAAATATTATGGAAATAAGCTTAGTTCCTATAAAAATAAAAATAAAAGTTTTGTTACAATTAAACTACAACTAATTTTTAGTCCCAAAACTTTGGAGTTGTTTAGGGATTTTCAAGAGACTAATCATGGGTGATAGTTCACTACATATACTAATTTTTGTCATTCATATCTATATAAAGTAATATTGATCTCTATTAACTCATAAATTAATATGCCATTTTTTTACTACTTTTACTATTGTTATTTTAGGTCATCTTTTACTTTTTTCATTCATTCTGCGTGAATCAATAACTTTTCCTTATTGAAGTATTAATTGCTTGCCTCTACACATGATCAAACAATCTCAAGTGATTTCTCTTAACACTTTCATTATTACGGGCTAATGACCAACTTTACCTTTAAGTGAATTTCCTCATTTCAAATTATATCTTTCCTCGTATTTCCACTAATCTATTTTAACATTCTCATTTTATAAACATGTTATTTCTTAACAATCCAAAATTGAATACCATGGAATATAAGTGGTCTTATAACAATCTTATAAAATAATGGTTACAACTAATTAGTTTCGAATCTAACTAATTTTAACAGAATAATAGAATCCTTAGGCTACCAATCATGCATATATAAAAAGAAAAACTTAGCTTTTTATTTTTTATTTTTTGTTCTTTGGGAGGAGGTGGGGGACCAGGGGTTGCTTTGTTGCAAAATTATAAGAAAGCAAAACCACTATACTTATAGCACAACTATTGGCTATACAAAGTGATATATGGTGTAAGACAAATTTGGGCAGACTCAGAATAATAATTTAGTTTCTTTCGAATATTTTCTTTTTCTTTTCTTTTCTTTCTTCTTTTTACTTCATTGCAGATTGGGTGCACGATCGAATAAAAAAAAACCAAACGAAGAAGAAATGAGTGATTGTACTTTTTTTTTTAAATAAATAAATTTGACGTTTTTATTAGTTAATAAGTGATTAAATTAAGGATATGAGATCATTTGCTTCCCATGTTTGGAATTTTTAGATAAATAAAAAATGCAATAAATACGTAATAAATTCTACAATTTGGCCTTCTTCTTCTTTTTTTGACCCGAACAATTTGATCTTAATTCCGATCCAAATTAAATTTTGAAGTTATAATTGCATCAATATCTATTGCATGGTTTCAAAATCCTTGCAATCTAAAACCTAATTGAGTTGTGGGTTTCAATAAGCTTAACTTGTAAAGTTTAATGGTTAAATAAGAGATTTAATATTCAATCCCCACTTACGTCAAAAACCGATTAGTGTCTTGGTCTAGTGATAAAGGAAACAATCATTAGAAGCAGACGTCATAAATTGAAACTCTATCAAAATAAAATAAAACCTAATTGAGTCACTTTTGACTAAAAAGTAAAAACAACAAAAACCCTCCGTAAAAGACATACTCATACATAAAAACTTGACAAATAAACATGATATAAATACAGCTTAATTAGTATTTATGCGAATGGGGGTTTAAACTTTAAATATCTAAAAAGGATCATGAACAGTTTATAAGACTTTATATTTCTTTTAGTGAACAGATAAAGTATAAGTAATTGCTATGAATCAAAAATTAAAATTTTAAGATCTCATTTGAAACTAAAAATGCTTCTTTATTGATACAATTAAAACTATTATTCCAAAAAAAAAAAAAAAAAACTTCTTTCATCTCTTTCTTTATAACTTTTATCTTGTTTAAAAAATATTTTTGGCAAGATATTTTTAGTATTATCACAAAAACATTAGAATTCACGCAAATAACATGAGAACAAGATTAATATGGAGACAAAATCAAACATGAATGCCCAAAATAAAAACTTTGAAATGTAAAAGTCCACATAATTATTAACCAAACTTTATGAGTCAAAAGTGTACTTTAGTCTAATTAATAAGATCAAAACCAATACTCAATCCACATTATCTACCAAGCTTGGCTATGAACTTACTAAGAGTAGAACCCAAGAAATTTGAAAGAAGCAAACATAACCTCATCCTAGCTCACCCCAAAGTCACTAACTTAAGCATATAAAGGGTTAGTGGCTAGCACCTTATTGATTTATTTTATTTTTTTATGGTCTTTTTTGAAACAGTTCTTCAATTTTTATTTATTTATTTTATAATGTGATAGGTGGGGGAGGGAAAATTTAAACATAGACGTTTTCATCAAAAACTCTAAAAAATACCAATTGAATTATAAGGCTCTTGGCCTTTTTTGCCATTATTGTTTATTGATTGCTATATCAATAGTAAAATCAACTAGTTTATCAATAATAATAATAATAATACAATTCTTCTAGTACCACAATCTTTGTACTACTTTAACGTGAGTGATTGCGATTAGGGGTGACAAGTCATGTTCCCAGGTCGAGTTCATATTGTATTGAGCCATGAGTATTCGGTTATTTGGGTTGACCCAAACTCTACCTGTTTAGCTAACTAGACTTGTTTATTAAATAGGTCGACCTGACACAACATGTTTAACCCGTTTAATTAACAAGTCATGGAAAAGTCAATACGAATAACCTGTTTAATAACTTGTTTGATTAATAGGTCATACATGACCTAATTAACCTGTTATCAATTCTCATATATCTAAAATTAAAATTCAATTACAAACACAATATAGTAATAAACATATAATTACAACCATAAATTAAGTAATAATAACAAAATAATAATAATAAATGCTAATACCTTTATAAGTTAAATGGGTCAAACGAGTTAAACGGATTCACATTTTGAATACAAATTGTTTATTAAAAGGGCCAATCGTGTTGACTTGAATATGACCCGAACTCGTTTAGCCTTAATCCATGAACTGTTTATAAATTGGTTAGTCATTTTGGATTCATGAGTCGTGTCAAATTTTGACACCCCTAATTGCAAGTCATTGCCTACTACTTTTACATTAACTCATCAATTTTTTTTTTCATCACTTATAATCGAGCACATTAGAATTGAGTTATAAAACTCTTGACATTTTTTGCAATATTATATTGCTTATGTCAAAAATATCATCAAGAACAATAATAATACTACTCTTCTTCTAGTATCACAATTTTTGTACAACTTTGACATCGTGATTGTGAGTAGCTACTTACGAATTCCACTTAAACCTATCATTTATTCTTCATCGCTCACAATTGATCGCATCACAATTATAGGACGGGTTAAACTTATGTTTGGAGTATCCGTGCACTAAATGTATTGAAATTTGAACACAAACATGTGTTCAAACTAAATACGTGTTCGAATTTCAACATATTACTGCATTGAACGCAAGCTGTACCGTAAAAGTAAGAAAAGTCGTGAAAGTTTATGCTGGTAGAACTCCTAATAAAAATAATAATAGAATGTCCCCGTTGATGTCATTCTAGTAAAATAAGCCAAAAAGGAAATTGCCACTTCTGGTTCGATACAACATACAAGTCATGAACCCCGCACATGCATTCCCAATCAAAAGTTGCCACGCAGAAACCCAACCCATCTTCAAACCCACACGATGGACCCAATCGCTGGTCCTCAGAACTAAGTTCCAAAGTCTTACGCGGCCTGATCTGATTGGGCACAAACCACCCTTCAGTAGAGAAAAAAATAATAATAGATTATATATGGGCATCGCAGTTCACAGGCTGGCATGGTTGAAAAAGTAGCACCGTTGTAATAATTATTATTTTATTATAAAAAATAAAAAAATATTCCTATATAATAGTAGTAATAATGCTGTAAAGTAATAAGTGTAAAAGCGCGGAGGGAATTTAGTTGAGTTGTAATACAATTCATTGGATTCCAAATCCAACTGTATTTTCTTGTTTCTTTCATCAACTTCTATTTTATCCCCCGAGATTCTCGCTTTCCCCAACTCACACTCTTTTTTTTTTTTTTAAATAAAAATCAAATCAAAACGCTTATTAGCCTTTTAAGATAACAAAAACCAAATGCAAATGTATTATTATTATCAGATACACACACAGAAAAATTAGAGCTCTCAGCGACTGGCTCGTGGGGTGGTCACGTGAGTGGCACGTGACGAGATGGATGTTATATCCGGCGAAGTTTTACTGTTGCTTGAGCTCGTCAGGGAAGTTACTGCGGCCGGCATTGCCGTTGGCGGAACAAACGACGGCGTGTCGTTTAGGAAGGACTGTACGGATCTGGTGAGGAAGATTTCGCTGCTCACGCATTTGCTTGAGGAGATCAGAGAGTTTCGTGCGGCGTCGGCGACTTCTGATGATGTGGATGTGGATGTGGAGCCGTTGTCGTTGTCGTTGTCGTGGTCGTGGTCGTCCGATCTGGTTGTGGCTCTCCGAGCTGCTAAGCGGCTTTTGTCTCTCGCCGGGAACTTCCGCTCCAAGAGCTCTTCCGTGAGTTTCATGTTATTCTTTGTGTGTGCATGTGTTTGTATGTAGTGTCTGTTTGGTTGCTCGGAAAGTGAGAGAGAAAGAAAAATGAAAATTTCGAGCTCCGAAAATAGTTATACTTGACGCGTTAAAGCAGTAGAGTTGAGTTTGAGACAAGAGAGTATTTTTTTTTTTTTTTTGAGTCTCGCATTCTGGATTTTTGTTCTGTTTTGATCGTTTCCTGCATTTTCTCGGCAAACAAACGTAGCGTTTGTGTGAATTGTCGTGGAATTTGCTTGCTTGCTTCTTTTTTTTTTTGGGGGAATTTAGATCTACGCTAAAGTGTTTTTTTTTTTTTTTTTTTGATAGTGACAATGTGATGGTTTTTCCGTACGATCTACTGTGAAAGTAATTAGATTGATGGCAAAGTTGAGCTTTGATTGCACAGTCTCTTATTCTAAATTGACGTGTTTGGATTTCTTATTGGTTTATTCTCAAAAAAAAAAAAAAACTCTGTGATAAAACATTGTTGCCAAGTCAACGGGCATTTCCTAGTGTTTTGAAATTGTCAATGTTTGAATTTGATACTAGGAAATTTCTTGCTAGGGATTGATTGATTGGACGTCATTAGCTGGATTTGAGTCAACCCAACAAAGCACATAAACTAGGTGGATCTATTATTTGTGCTTAATGGGCATGGCAAATATACAAATTGGAAATTTTGAATCTTTTGCATGTAATTTCAAAAATACCCACGTTAAATTGTTATTGATCTCTAATCATCTTGATATTTTACATGCATGAAGAGTATACGGAGATGATATAATCCAACAGTTCATATAAATAAATAAAATAAAAACTCATTCAACAGAAAGTCTATTTATAGCTAATTCTATGTAGTGTACTTTTTATTTAGACGCAAATTGTTTGAGTTGCATCCTTATTCTTGCTAAGACTCTGTTGTTGTCATGTGCATCCTTAAAAGAATGTCTAGGTACCTCTCTGAAATTTGCTATATCTTGATTTAAGGATGGAACTACCAGGAGAATTGCCTCCCTATTTCAATCTGTGACATGGAAATTGGAGAAAGTATTGAGCAGCATTCCATACGATCATTTTGACATCTCCGAGGAAGTTCAAGAACAGGTAGGAGTTGATAAATCTATGGTGCTTTTCATATCAACTGGACTTGTACTTTATAGTTTTTCTTTTACTAGAATGACAGAAATGAGCGTGTATAGCCGACCCTAACTAATCTGTCGAGGATCCATAGCAGACCAAAAATTTTGAGACTAAGGCTTTGTTGTTGTTGTAGGTGGAGTTGGTGAGATCACAATTGAGAAGAGCCACAGAAAGATATGGGTCCTTGAATTCAAAAATGTTATCTCATGCCTTAGCCCAGCTGCTGAATGAAGAAATTGATCAGGGGCAATTGGGCAATAGGTTGATTAGAAGTCTCCATATTCAGAAAAATGGTAGTATTGACCGTGAAGTTTCGTCAAAGATGGGTGCTGTTCCAGAAAGTAATGGTTCAAAAAGCCATGGTGTAAATATAATAAGTTATAAATCTAAAAGGCTCGGAAACACTTCTGATCATTCTGAAGCCTGTCTGGTAATTGACATTGATGCTGATGGACAAGACAATTCAGCCAACAAGAGTTTAGATGAAATTAAGAAGCCTGATCCAATTGTAATTCCTGATGATTTTCTTTGCCCTATATCCTTGGAACTCATGAGAGATCCAGTTATTGTGGCCACAGGGCAGGTATATTACACTTCAAATTATATTTTGACATATGTTCTTTTCAAAGAGATTTTCCTGAAATTATGGGACTCTGTTCTCTTTACATATACCCTGCCTTCTGATATATTTCTGTCTTAATTGTTCAGACATATGAGAGATCTTTCATACAGAGATGGATAGACTCTGGGAATGCAACATGCCCAAAAACTCAGCAAAAGCTCGAAAATTTTTCACTCACTCCAAATTATGCTCTGAGAAGTCTAATTACTCAGTGGTGTGCTAAGCATAATATTGAGCAGCCAACAGGACTAACAAATGGAAAAATAAAAAAGAGTGACGGATCATTTCGTGATGTTAGTGGGGACATAGCAGCCATTCAAGCTCTTGTCCGCAAGCTCTCTAGCCGGTCTGTTGAGGAGCGTAGAACGGCTGCAGCTGAAATCCGATCACTATCTAAAAGAAGCACAGATAACAGAATACTAATTGCAGAATCCGGAGGCATTCCAATTCTGGTCAACCTTTTAACCTCAGAAGACGTGTTAACACAGGAAAATGCAGTCACATCCATTCTCAACCTCTCTATATATGAAAACAACAAGGGACTCATAATGCTTGCTGGAGCTATCCCTTCAATTGTCCAAGTGCTCAGAAATGGAAGCATGGAAGCAAGAGAGAATGCAGCAGCTACCCTTTTTAGCTTGTCACTTGGAGATGAGAACAAAATAATAATAGGTGCATCAGGTGCAATCCCAGCTTTGGTGGTATTGCTTCAAGATGGAAGCACTAGAGGGAAGAAAGATGCTGCAACAGCGCTGTTCAATTTGTGCATTTATCAGGGAAACAAGGGTAGAGCTGTTAGGGCAGGGATCATCTCAGCGTTATTGAAGATGCTCACAGATCCGAGCAATTGTATGGTTGATGAAGCTCTAACTATAATGTCAGTTCTTGCTAGCCACCATGAAGCAAAGGTTGCTATTGTAAAGGCTAGTACTATTCCTGTCTTGATAGACCTTTTGATAACTGGACTACCTCGCAATAAAGAAAATGCAGCTGCAATTTTACTTGCTTTGTGCAAGAGAGATTCTGACAATCTTGCCTGCATAAGTAGGCTTGGTGCTGTCATACCCTTGACAGAGCTTGCTAAAGGTGGCACAGAGAGGGCCAAACGGAAGGCCACTTCATTGTTGGAGCATCTTCGAAAGTTACAACAGCTCTAACAGGTGTAGTTGTAATAAAGGGAAATTTTTTTATTTATTCCATTGCTTCCAATTATTTGACAATGAATTCAGGCGTGACAACTGAGAATAGGAGCTTGAGATATTAATGACTTTCTCATTGCTTCTACTTATTTAATATTTTTTCCCTCTTGTGTGAGTGTGTAAAAAGTTCATTCCTTCTGTACTGAGTGTGTAAAAAATTCATTTAATATAATGTTTATCGCAAAATTCTTCACTGGCAATTGCAGTTTCATGTTTGATCTTTTGTTGTGATTGAAAAGCTGTTACTTAGGATGTGCAATGGTCAACAGTAGAAAACACAAATGATTCTGCTTCATAAGCCATTTAGGAAATGATTTTGCAAAAGCAATCTGAAATGAAAGGGACCTATAGATTAGATTCATATATGCAAGAGATATCCAAGGCTTCATCTTTGTATATAAAAAATTTGATGACAATTGGCTGCACTGTTTTTGATTGGCACTCTAAAGATGCACTGTATCAAAGAGTGCAGCCCTTAAAAGTCATTAAGAGATGGTTTGCGTTTGCGTCTCTGTAAGTGGCTCTCATACACTGTATACGAGACTCACAAATGGTTTAATTTAGCAAAATTTTCATTAAAACTGAGTCTTACAGTATTATTTATATATTTAAAAATTATTTTGTTACAATATTTTCAACTTTTAATTTTTAATTTTCAGCAATAAGTGGTATCCAAACAGATCCTAAACACTTTTGTTACATAAACCAAACTCTTTTCCTATTAAAATAATTGCCTCCTGGTTGGTGAGCTTTAAAGCATAATCTCAATGGCTGAGATTGCTATTACTTTGTGTTAGTCCAGTCGAGCTACATTTTCAGCCCTTAATTGCTATTTTAATAAATGAAAAGTGGATTCTGCCAACTGTTTATTTTTGGTTGTGGGGAGTAAGATAATGAAGGAAAAAACAATTTCTTGATTTCTTCTTTCTTTTCTTTTTTCCCTTTTTCTTTATGCACCTTTTGAAGTCAAGTTAAGTGCAAAATGTGAGGTCCACGACACATTATACTCTTAAAATAAGTGTCGTAGACATGAAGGTGTAAGGTCTATGAGTGACAGACCAATAAAAAGATAAGGAGATAATGAATTCAGTTTAAAGGTTCGTCACATCAATTGAAGATAAGATAATGGAAAGCGTTGAGTCCTATTTAGATCCCAATATTAATTATGCGGTGGATTTATTAATTAATTATGAATTAACTCAATTATGTAATCCACAATATTAATATTATAAACCACAAATAGCAACGCGCCAAATCACAAAGCAATAAACATAAAGCGATAAAAATAATATAATTATGAGCAATTTAAATCTAAAAATAATTATAATAGCAAAAAAAAAAAAAAAAACCTTCTTTTGAAAAACACAGACCATATGAAAGTAGATAGAACAAAATGGTAAAAAAAAAAACTTACAGTTTACATTTCAAGAAAATGTTTAAGTTAATAAACTGGCTTAAAAATTAAGCCAATTTACACAGTTTTTTAAAGTTTCATATCTTTAAGGTAAAGTTGTTCCTATATGATTTATGTTTCAAGTCAAATAAACCAATAAACTTAAGTTATTACAAACAAACTTTAGTGTATGTTTGGCATTGTTGCAGAAAGTAGAGGTTTAGTTGTAAAGCTTTAATTGTAGAGCTTTTGTGATATGAAGTTTTAATTGAAAACCTCTTTAACAATTTTAGTGTGCAATATATAAATACAAATTTAAAATTTTTGATTTATAAAGATTGAAAAATAGATTGTAAAACTTTTTTTCCTTTCTAGAAGTTATAATTTAAATTTTATTTTATTTGTTTGCTGAAAAACACTTAAGAAATCTGAAAACACTTTTTCTAGTTGTAACTAGACGAGCTCTAAGAATTGGTTGGATGGCTGCCAAAATTCTATGAGGATAAGGTATCAATTGACAATGCTGTTATAAACTGTTGGTGAAATGAAGGCATATAAGCAGGGGCGGAGCTACATGTGAGGGTGGCCCCCCCAAATTTTTGAAATTTTTTTTTTACTATATAGAAATTTTTAATATTTTAATAATTAGCCCTTAAAAATGAGACTTGGCCTCCCTAACTATTTGAGTTGGTCCAATAATGTTCTTAAAAAAAATTGTCTAATTTGTCTAGTAGTTATAGAGAACGTATTGTTTCTCAAATTCATTTTTTATGGTAAAATGTGTTCTCATATTTTTTAAAGTTTTGAATCATTTATGTCTTTAAACACTTTATTAATTCAATTGAAATTTTTTTACTCACAATGGTAGACAATTTGGTAACTTATATTGAAAATGAAAATTGTAAAGATTTCACTATGGAAGATGGTGAAAAATTAATTTAATTCTATGAAATATTTAATTTTAAGGATTCATTATGAAATATACTAATGTTTTGTATGTGTATAGATACATATGTTTGTGTATGTATATAAAAGTTTGTATAGATTAATAAATTAGCAACACAAATCGGCCCCCTCAAACAAAAATTTCTGACTTCGCCTCTGCATATAAGACTAATAAAGTGGGCTTTTTTTTTTTTTTTTGTCTCTCTCTTGTGTTGTTTGTAAGGTTTGGCTCAATTTTTATGCTTTTGACTGTACTTTACCTGCAATTTGCATCAGTTTTTTTTTTTAATGTTCTCCAATCGTGCCTTTTAATTTTCAAATTTGCCTTTTTTGAATTGCTCTTTAATTGTGCCCTTCTAATTTTCAAATTCGTAGCTCAAAATTCAGTTGGTTTGCATTTTTCTTCTTTTGGGCTTTTACAAGTTACAAGAAGTGGGAAAAAAGAATTTGAACTTAAATTCTCCAGCATGGTCATATTAATTTGTTTCAACCTTGTTAAAGATGCTAAAAATTTGGAAAGTACAAAGGTGTTTGCCAGGAAATATGGGAAATCATGAGTACAAATTAAGTACAAACAGCTGGTGTTGAACACAAAATACAGCTGGGTGTTATTGAAGCGAAAATTTCTGATAATGTTCTGTTCTGTGTGTAAAAGTTTTCTTAATTTTTGTCAAATTCTTTGACACTTTTGATTTAAGTCTTTGGACCACAACAATATATGTATGATAGAAATATTAATAACAGTAGTCACAAATTGATGAACAGAACAAACTACTTTTCTCGGTCAGTTGAGTTTCAATTATCGTCCAACATAATGTTAGAAAACTTTGGTAGCTTCGAATTTGATGAGCGGACCATCATTTTAGACTTGTTGTTTGATTATTCTTCAAAAACTATTACGTTATAGACTAGAGCTTAGTAAGTTAGTCCCACCAATATTGGATCAACATCACAATTGATAAACAATACTTTAGCTGTGTTAAAAGTCACAAAAATATTACTTTACGTAGTTTTCAAGTGAAAAGATACATATAATTTCCCGTAAAAAAAAAAATGATCTTCCAAGAAGCACCATGAGTTAAGTCAAATTTCACATGTATTAGTAGGAATATTAACAAAGATTGTGTGAATCCACGCCGTGATCTCCGTGAATCAATTATGTTATTGAAGAATGAAACAAATATGATTAGGTAATCATCTTTCAAACCCCCACATATCACGGGGCTAGGTTTCGGGGTTCAATTTGTCCTTTGAACATTTGAGATATGTGGTTGTTGAAAACACTATAGTGAGGACAAGAATCAACGAGTTCAAATAGGAGCCCTTTTGTTTTTTTAATTAATACCAATGAAAGTGAAAGCCTACGTATATTTGTTATTTTGTCAAAAGGTAGGCTAATTTTCAAAATTTGCCTTCTTTTATTGACCAACGATCTTAACCAATAACAACCCATGAAACAACGTCCTTATCCTCACACCAACCGCTATAATTTTTAAACCACGAAGAGCTGCTTTATTGTTCACTTTGTACTCAAAAGAGGGATCAAAAACCAAACTTGGTTCGTGAGGGAGAGAAGAGAGAAAAGGAAAAGCCAAAAATGGGGAATAGTTTGGGAGCTAAGAAGAGTGCAAAGGTGATGAAAATAAACGGTGAGACATTGAAGTTGAAGACACCAGTTAAAGCTGGGGCGGTAGTTAAGGACTACCCAGGTCATGTTTTGTTAGAATCTGAAGCTGTAAAGCATTTTGGCATTAGAGCAAAGGCTTTAGAGCCACACCAAGAGTTGGAGCCAAAGAGGCTCTATTTCCTAGTAGAGTTGCCAAATGCTCCAATAGAGAAAGTTCCAAGAAGGGTTCGGTCGGGGATAAACATGAGTGCCAAAGACAGACTTGAGAGCCTAATGCTGTCTAGGAGGTCAGTTTCTGACCTTACTATAATGAAACCAACAAGCATTTTGCCCGAGGAGTGTTACAGCAAAGAAGGGTCACAACATGGGGGTGCACTTCGTGTCAAAATGAGGCTTCCAAGGGCAGAAGTTGAGAAATTGATGAAAGAGAACAGAGACAAGGCTGATGTAGCAGAGAAGATTATGGATCTTTGCAGGGCTAACACTGGCAACAATAATGGTGGGCATGAAATTGCACATGAGGGCATGGCCTTGGACCAACAAGTGCATTGGAAGGGTGACCATAATCATGGAAGAGTTAGAGAGGGCATGAAGGGGCGTGAGGTATGCTTTCTCTAAGACACTGCTTCAATTTTCATGCCATGTTCACCAAAAGAATATATATCATGTATCCAATATATGCATATATTATTATTTTTTAACTGTATGTATGTCTCATAATCATAGAGTTTACACATTATGAGAGACAATATGCATGAATCATAATTTATAAATTAATTATTAGTTCACATAGTAAAAGAAAAAGGTCATGCATCCAGTATACGCGAAATCATTTCTGTAGTATATGCATCTTACTTAACTATAACTATAGTAAAGTTTACACAAAATGAGAATGAGAATGCATTATTGATTGAAATTGACATTTTTTTCGGCAAAAAAAAAAAATTGACATTTTGGCTGTGTTTGGGTTTGTGTGTGTTGAACAACATTTTGAGCAGTGGTCCATTGCGAAGTTGGTAAACCTAAAATTGAGACCATCACGTGGTTGTGGACCAGCAAATGATTATATTATTTATTGTGCGTTTCTTATCAATACGTGGTTTCATTTATTTTGTGAGCTACTCCTTTTTTCTTTAGGCATGTTGTGAGCTACTCCTTGATTATTATTTTTCAGCAAAGGGAAATAATTTAAGCCATACACAGGTTAAATTATATCCATAATTTTGTTCAAGTTAAGATCCAATTCGATGTGTCTACTACTCAGGGTACGTAATATTATTTAGCCAAACGGCAAGTAGTAGCTCACAACCTTTTACCAGTGGAAACTGAAAGCTCACATATGGTAGTTTATAGTTCTTAAAAGTGCAAGTTCTAATACGAGTTTACTACTTGAAAAAATCTCAATTTTTTTTATTTTTAAAATAGGTCTAATGACAATATATACTTTTTTCAACCGTTAACATGATCTATTGTGATTTTCAATGGTAGACTCATGAAACAAAAATGTCGATAACCTAATATATCAACAATTATAGGAGAAAAGTTATGTCCTAACATTACTCTTAAAAAAAAAATTCAATTTCTGAACATTTCTTGGTTTCACACACATGCTACACGTGCTCTTTTCCATTAAAAAAATAGTACTTTCTTTGGGTGTTTGAATTGAGTTGTAACTGCATGTTTGACATTTTCTTTGTAGGTTAGTAAACTAAAGGAGCTAATTAAATAAGCTTAATTTGAATCCGGCCCGAAAAATAAGAAACATGGGCACGGCTAAGTCTACTCTCACCTTTATTTATGTGGGCATGGGCTCAATGCTTGCCTTTTGAACACCTGATAAAGCAGCCTGACCATTCAAAAAAAGAAACTAGACGGCTTGACTATATATATCCAAAATTGAATTTATCCTTTCTTTTGGATGACTCAAAACCAGATGTGAATGCAATTGCATGTTTATTTTTTGTTGTTGACTAAGTGAAATTTCACTTGGGCCCACAACAAGTGCAAAACAAAAGGGATGTGTGACAAAATCAATGCAAAATTCGGTTTTTATGGACTTTCTCTTTATGAATATAGGATCTCGTTAATGTCTGGTCTTATAACATATATTTAATTATCAAATTTAGAAAAAAAAATTTATGAAAAATTAAAGTAGTTGTCAAAAGTTAAAATAATTAGATTTTTTTTTATTTTTCAAAAAAATATATAAAATGGTTTACTATTAAAATCCATGCATGTATATACAGCCGCACATGAAGTTTATCATATCTAGTGTACAAAGTTCTCAATATTTTATTCGGTAGAATAACTAACTTTTTTTTTTTTTTTGGATGCTAGAAATTGCAGAAGCGAGTGAGTTTCATGCCAATGACTGAAGCAGAGATTCAAATAGCTGTTCAAGCTTCTTAGCAGATGATCAAATAACCTAGATGGGCATTTGAAATGAGGCAGAGAACACACAATCTAGACTCTGGACCATTATGCACTCTCTACCCTCTAACCAACCAATACTCAGTGTCATGTGTGTTACTTTTGTACATGTAACAAAGAAGTTGTTGGATGCTAAATAAAAGCTTATAGTGATACATACATAATCTACTTATTGAGGAGATATATATTATGGTACATGCAACAACTTTAACTTTACAATGACTCTTGGTAAACTTCTCATTTCTTCTTGGTTCTTCTTATCAAGATGTCTTTAGCCATGGATGTAGTTTAAAAGGAACACAAATTATATGGGTAACAGAAAGCAGATACATGCATGAACCAAAGTCACAACAGGTAATATAATACTTATAATAATTAGAATGGCAAAATTGTTAGGAATTTAACTCATTCCTAGATCCTGTGAGATTAAAAAAATAAAAAATAAAAAAGAATACATGTCAAAGAAAACAATCATACAAGATAATATTTATATGGTTTGGCAATTTGTCTATGTCCACAAGATTGCAATGATTTCACTATTTTAAAGAAAAAATATAGTACAATTTATCTCTATCAAATCAGCACAACAAACCCTAATCTGAAATAATGATATTTATATCTTGCACAGAGGATTCACAATAGGATAAATACGGGCCAAGCCTCCACTCTATCGACTAAGCCTCTAAAAACCTCCCATTAAAAAACTGTAACACTTTTATATCGAGTTGGATCATAATTTGGATTAAATACAACTAGGCTCCACATAACTCAACAAAAACTTAAATACAAATCCTTAAATATTAAAATATTAAAAAGAATGATTGTTTCTTTCACACAACTGTGTATTTTTATAATTGAAAACGTAGGTTTAACTCATGTTTTTAGCATACAATAATACATCGAGTAAATCACATTGCATGAGAAAATATTATTCCCTTAAAAAAACAAAACAAATAAATAAATAAAGGAAAACGCTTAACAAATTGCATCTTAGGCTCCGTTTGTTTCGACTGAAATTGATTTCCGGAAATCAATTTCCGGAAAATCGCGCGTTTGGCTGCGCTGTAAAATTCGGTCAAACTGAAAACAATTTCAGTTTGACCGGAAAATAAGCAAAAAACGACTGAAATTGGATTCAGTCGTTTTTTTCACTTCAATTGATTTCCGGAACTCTCTCACACGCTGAAGCTCTCACACACGCATTGCTCTCTGCTCTCACACGCACAAGCTCTCACACGGATCACTGCTCTGTGAAGCCTTCACTGCGCCGGAACCACCCACACCGACGCACCACGATCGCGATCTCGCCGGGACCGGAACTGCGCCGATCGACGTCGATCACGATCGCGATCGCGCCGATCGGCGTCGTTCGCGATCTCGCGATCGACGCTTCGCGCGATCGCGATCGCGCCGATCGACGCTTCGCGCGATCGCGATCGCGCCGATCGGCGTCGATCGCGATCATCGAAATCAGCGAGATTGCGATCGCGATCTCGCCGATCTCGCGCGAAGCGTCGATCGCCGCTTCGCGCGATCGCGATCGCGATCTCGCTCGCGATCGCGATCGACGAGATTGCGATCGCGATCTCGCCAATCGCGATCGCGATCGAGATCGCTCCGATCGCGATCGCGATCTCACCGAGAATACAATTTCTCCTTCTGGGTTTTCTCACCGAGAAATTGATTTGTCCTTCTGGGTTTTATTTGATTTTTTAGGAATGAATGACATTATGTGTTTGTTTGGGAGCTGAGAAAATGTGAGAAAATGTGAGAAAATGTAAGCAACAAGTAAAAAATGTGTTTTTTATGGTATTTTCAAGAATACAACCAAACATCAGAAAATATTTTCCGAAAATTTTTTTGAAATGCAACCAAACACATAAAAACATTTTCTTTTCCGGAAAATAGCATTTCCGGAAAATATCTATTTTCCGGAAATGCTTTTACACGAACCAAACGGAGCCTTAATTGGAAACCATTTGCAGTAAGAGCATTAGTCGACACGATGTCTAAAGGAATGAAGAACTAAAATACGTAGGGGCCTAAATTTTATTCGGTGCGCTTTTTTGTGTGTGGGTTTTACCCGACTAGGCCTATACTTGGGCATTGGGCTTCCAAGCCTAGTGAGATCAAAGCTACACCACATGCCACATGGTGTTGGGCTCTCCAGAGAAACAACCAATTTTTATTTTTTTTTTAAATTTCAGAAAAATAACAATTTAAATTTATTTTAAATAAATAATTAGTATACCACTTATAGATAATTAATATAAGAAAATAAATACAATTATCTTATTTGCATATGACAATGAATTATAATTTTGAAATAAATACAAAGTATTATTAAGGTGGAAAGCAAAATATACACTATTATTTTAATTTTCTTTCAAATGAGAGTGATATATGGCATAAACTTAGGTTACAACAACACGATTCCTGCTTTTATATTTAATAAATTTTGCTTGGGATGTTGGTATAAGGGATGCTCATTTTGAATGTGATTCTCTTGTGGTATGCGATGCTGTGAGAGGTCTGAGTACTCCTCTAACTGGTATCAGCAACATTGTTTCAAGCATGTGTCTTAAGTTACAAGATTTTCACTTGGTGCAAGTGTCGCATGTAAAGCAATTAGGAAATAGAACTGCGCATATTTTAGCTCAATATGCTAGGGATTTAGATTCTTATGTAACTTGGGTAGAGGAAAATTCGGTATTCCTTGAGTTTGCTTTAGCTCATGATGTATTGAATTTATCTTCATTGAATAAAGTTACTCATCTTTTCATTATATAAATGATGAAAATGATGGCAATCTGACTTAATGCAATTGCCAAGATGATAACCTGGATCCAAATCCTCACTCCTTTATTTGTTGATGATGATAGGATAAAAGAAAAAATTGGCGCGTTCAAACCCATTAGGCTATGTAAAATATGTATTTTTTTTTTTTTTAAAAGGGCTTAATTAATAAAAAAAATTAAAAATCCTCTGTTCATGAAGATGGTACTTTTCACCATGACTAATTGTCTAATAATGTTTATTATCAAAAATAAAATAATCTAATGTATATTATAGGATGCAGCAATTGATTCAATGAAAGGGTAACATATTTCAGCGCAAAGATTTCCGCTTTAAAGCAGACAAGTCATGTGAAGAAACCTTCCAGATGACTTTGGCACATGTGTAAAAAGATTTAGTACAAAGAACATTGACAGAAACTTCATATCTCTGATCTCTTTCTCTTGATATGCATGATTAATACTTTACATATATGTAAGATAGTCCAGGACATGTGCATGCATGTGAATGGAGTTCTTGATTTGCTGGTGCCCTTTTTGGATTCGGGGCTGTTTCAACTTTCAACTTTGAACAAAGGAAAGCTAAAAAAGGAGGAAACATCGACAAAGTTGGCTAAGTGTGAGCAAAAAGGAGGAGACCTTGTTCCCTAATTCTCTCTCTCTGCTTTTATTCCAAATTTACTAAAAGCATGACTAGCCGCCTCATTTATAATTTCATACAACACAACTTGCTTTCAAACTACCATATTATTTTTAGTTGACTCCATACTCTCTCTTTTTTTGGAGTTTATTATATATATATATATATATATATATATATATAGAGCCAAATGTTAATAAGCACCGTTCGGTGTTTGTTAAGGCTAAAATAACATATGTCTCACTTAATAATAAAAAATTTGGATAAATAGGAAAAAAAGAAGAACACGGTAAAAAGTTGACCGCACAGCCTATAAAGCTGGCAAAAATTTTGAAATAAAGTTGGATGTTAACAGACACTATATATATATATATATATATATATATATATATATATATATATATATATATATAAACACACACAAGTTCTTTAATTGTTAAGAAATTTTACCAATTAAATTAACTAGAATCAATAGTAGGTTTTAAATCTAAACAACTCATAAAGTCAATCGAATGGTGTATTTTATGTAATCCTCTATAATGCACGAAGAGAGGAGAATTGTTGTTGCAATACTTTGGGATACTTGGCAAAGTTTTAATAATATACATTAAACCAATGGCCATATGATCAGAGGTTAGATTCAGAATCAGATCCCCATATTTAAACTAACCAACCCCACACACCCCCACCCCCCCCCCCCCCCCCCCCCCCCCCAAAAAAAAAAAAAATAAAGGCTATACCATGCATTTGAAGTTAACTTCCATTATGATTCATGTTACCACGATGTGATGGCAACATGAGTCTCACGTGAGACCTAATCCATGTACAAGTGCAGAGTATGAAATTACAGTTGCAACACAACAGTCTCATGTGAGTACCACAATATTGTTTGGAACTGATCTACTTACTTATATAAAGTTATAAACCAAACCCGTGAGTCGAAAGAATTTAACATTGTACCTACCTTGGCTACTATATCAATTCATGGATTATTAAGCATTTTGGATTAACTTTCTCAACGGCTATTGGATAACAAACTGCAATCAGGACATCCACTTTAATTTCAATACAACATCAACAACTTGCGGCAAGGACGGAAAGTGAACATTTAATTAGTTGCAGGAAATGGCATAGAGAGTATGGACCAAACAGATGTTAGCGGAAAATTCACAATAATGTGTTAGTTTTCATATGATAAACAATTAATGGGAGAGAAATTTTGAGACACAAAAGCAGACCAACAATATAACCATCTCTTCTTGATTTCAGTGTAAAGCCTCTCATTTGGGCTAGTTCTGCCCAAATACAGAGTGTACAAAACAAGGAAAAAAAAAAGAAAAAGAATTCATAGGAGGAATCTTACTTTCCTTTTATCTGCAATTACAATCCCCCCTATTCTTTATTGACAAACAGATGCATTTTGGGGTGTTAACAAAAAAATTGCAATGATGCAGTTCATGATGACCATTGATCAGGTACAGTGAGAAAATAGGTGGTCATCGCCTTCCTGAATCTTTTCTTGTATTGTTTGGGAGAAATAATGGTGGGGGAAGCATTTTTTGGACCACCAAGTATCCCAGATGCCTTCACCCATGTTTCCAAATGTTTGTCCCAGGTATACTGTCTCATGAAATCAATGATCCCTAAAACCAGCTCTTTGCGTTCGTCGTCCACCCCAACCAGCAGGGAATAGTCCATAACATCCACAGACTGAAGAAACATGAGACGGAAAAAAAAAATCATTATATATTAAATAGTGCTTTAATGACAACAAAATCTAAAAGCCATTTTATGATTTTTTTTGGGAATCCTATCCAGTTCCAACCTTACACTTTATATTTAGGTAAAATATTGACAATAACCAGACACCATGGATTTCATATTGGCATTACCTCCCATGGACTTTACAAATGGGCAAAGATCCTGTTGGCAGATTTAACTCTGTTGAACAATATGTTGACATAGTTATCCATTTCAAGTTATTAAGCTCAAAACCAAATAAAATGTTCTACATATAACTAGCTACTTGGTACGAATTTAAATTTAACAGATGCATCATTAGAAATATGAAACCAAGGGGACATCAATGATTTCTAAAACCTCAAAAGAGTAAGTTTCAGAAACCTAGGGAATGTCAATGTGAACTATATCCACAATTATAAGACAAACTAAACCATTAACTTTTGTTCTGATTTCAGTTAGGATCAAATTTGATGCTATTATAACAATTAGAAGATTAAAAAAAAAAGATTACCGCCAAAAATGATGTATCATTCCAGACAGCTCTTTCTAGGCTTCTCTTTGCCTTGCTTCCAAGAAATATAGGTTTTGTACGTAATGTTTCCAACAAATTCATATCTAGCAGTACTTTGTTTGTCCCTGTTGTATCTGAATTATAGCGTGCTCGTGCAGAGCCCTTGAGATCATAAACCCTAGAGATATTTCTCTTGAAAAAGAGGTTCTCCATCACCATCAAATCCATTTTTGTTTCCTTACCACCTTTTAGATGTTTTACAGAGACCTGCCATCACATCACTAAGATGAGTATCACAAGAATATACTACTGTTGGTCTTTGCACCATATACCCAGATTAACCCACCCGAGTGCAGGCACACACACACACACACCAAACAAGTAAAGAGTTAGGCCTAACCTGATAAATGCCAAGAATTTTTGCAAGGCAAGTTGGGCTTCTTGAGCAAAGAGATTCTGTCAAATATTTAAAATATTGAGGTGCAAAATCCGCAAAGGAATCCAACTCTGTTTTTGTAACCTGTTTTATAATGAACCTTTCATCCAATGACTTGGCAAAATATACATTGCTTTTCCCCCCTTGTGCACTCCATGTCCGGCAGCGGCTCAAGGATCGCACAAAATCCACTTCACTAGGGCAGCATTTTTTTCTTAGAGAGTCAAATTGCTTGGCAAAATAACAAGTGACCGAAAACTTTACTTTGCCTCCAGCAGTTGAAAACTCATCCTCAAAAGATATTGTTAAATGTGGAGGTCTTTTGGGATCCTTAAAAAACGTACCCATAGATGATGAAGCATCTTCAGATCCATAACTACCATAATGGATATAATCAAACTCCAACTGCCAGGCAGAAAAGGTGGAAACTGCAGAATCTTCTTTACTGCTCTCATGGGGACTCCAGCTTCCCTCATGCTCATTCAAATTATCAGCAACCCAATCATTATACTCCTTGGAACTAAGGGCATACGAAATTATACTAGTGGGTTCATTTTCATAAACAGCAATAACTACATCGCTGTGGCCATTTTGTGTAAGCAGCAGCCGAGCACCTTCAGCCATATGAGATGCAGAGGAGATAAATGATGGTGTGGAACCGACTGTTAAGTTTAACTTCTTTGTCTCCCATGGCAGCATTTGGGAGTAAGTCCTCATTACATTGGAAACAGGATCTCTCACCATACTCCTGTAATCTCCAGAGGCATGGAAAGATCTAAATGTCGACAAATGCAAGGAAGAGGGAGGCAATCCCTTCCGGATTCTTTCTTGGACTCGTAATGCAGAATCAAAAGAATGAACTCTCATTGGTGACATTAACCTTCTAAAAGGAGGATTATCATTTTGACTAATCTGCCTGACAGATCCAGCTTGGAGTTCATCTGCACGTGATGAATGAGGCTGAGCTTTCATTGCAGGTTGATTAGTACCTGTCCAAGCCGAATCTATTCTCTCAGATAGAGTAGACTCATTGGGGGATAAACTTTCACTTAGTGTCTTATTTACACTAACTTCCCCATCTGAATGTTTTTCCTCCTCTCTGACATGATGATGACATGTGGTTAACATCGAGTCTACAGCAACAGAAGGTTCAAAGGGTGGTACATTAGGCTGCTCCTGCTCTGACTGCAAATTGTCGCCAGGAGACTCATGTAATTTTGAAGAGTCAGAATCTTCATATCCATTACCAAGCATGCCATCCTTATGTGATAACTCACTCTTAAGCTCTTTCAGCTGGGCATAAGATGCATCCCCTTGTGCAGCCTTTGAAATAGAACTCTTTTTAAGGAGAGAGTCCAATGAACAAAGCCGCTGATCCCAAACATGTGAACCAACTAAAAGAGAGCGTCTCAAGCGATTCAATTCCAGAATGTCTCCAGTCAGCCAATCTGGCTGTGAAGTCTCCATAATAGCCGGTTGAAGCAAACCCTATTAAAGAGGAGACAATTATAAGCTGAGAATAATATTACTTGAAAATCAAAATAAGAAAATACAGGCACTCTACAAGGTTTTAGAACCAGGAATCCTGTAATGAGAATATTAAATATTGTCAGTACATACATTGTAATCATTTCTTTCCTTTTTAAGCAAGTCTTTCAGCTCCATGATGTGGCCCTGTAAGTCATTCGTGTCCAAACATTCATTTCCAAATGACTTACATTTTTCTTCCAAGCTATCAAGTACATCAGATATCTCAGCATACAAGTTCTCCATTTTACGGACAAGCTGTAGCAAAAGGTAGTAGGTTACTAAAATAGTGATCCCAAATACTCACAAAAGCTACTATATTAGCTTTATGTTTACTAATTTAGCATCAGTTCAAAATAATTGTGTAAATAAAATTTCAGGTTCATAAAGACACCTCTGCAGCCTCTTTTTTTGTCCACTCATGTTGAACATGGCCATTGAATTCAAGCACTGACGGTGGCAAATGAACAGAAAGAATATCAATTGGGGAATACCGGAAAAATGCAACCATGCTCCCAAACCTGTTGAATTTGATTGTCAATAACCACTAATGTAGCATTCAACAATTGAAATTTAACAAGAGTTCCAAATCTGATAGAATTTACCCATAGTAACGGAGACAGTCCCTTTGCAATGAATGACCACAGGGTGCAACGCGATTAGCAGTTGCATGGTTTGAAAAGCTAAGTTCCAAGAACTTTCCAAAAGAAAGTCCCCAGGCAGCATCTGACATAACCACTCTACGAGTAGCTGGTGGAACTCCATCCACATTGGCACACCTTAGGCATCGGTGCCACATCCAGATCTTGCCATCCCGTTCCCCAGGTAGTCTTATATCTGGAAGGCATCTAACATTGATTGTGAGATTTCCCTGCTGATGGGTGTAACATAGGACATGGGCCTCAACTGGCTCTTTACATGATCGACAGCAACATGCCTGGCAATTACAAGTTCTATTAACCAACATAATTCCACTTTATAACTGAAATTTAGTAAAAGAGAATAAATAATAGAAGTTTAAACCAAAGGAAACCCAAAAGATTTACCTGGTCAAACAGGTCATCACGCAGATATCTCCCTAGAGGCTTATCAAAACAACCATAAAACTTTATGCGCAGGAGCTGAGAGCGTTCACATACAATTCCTTTCAGCACACAATGGCTTGAAAATGATACCAATATACTCTGGTGAGTTTCGGTGGCTGAAAAGTATTCACTAGAGACTTCGTTTTCAACAGCCCTTTCAGATCTTGTAGATCCATTCATCTCCCCAGCAAGTGTCTCATCTTGGGCCATTGATTCATATGGTTCTTGTTGGGAAAGATTTCTCATAACAGAAGGAAGCACTCTGGGCCCTTTAAAGTCCTCACACTGATTTAAAGTGCTTGACTCCAAACCCACACTAGATGCTAAATCACCATAGCATGCATCAGTTGGTGCATTTCCAACCCTACAGTTCATGGAACCAGTTGGATGAACAGGATCAAGATGCCTACCCAATAATTCCAATCCTTCAATTTCTGGATTGAGACCCACAATTTCTTCATCTTGAACAGAGTCATCAGTCAATTCTGGGCAACTGGTTGAAGCAAGAGAATTAGGGACTACAGAAATAGCTAGATCAGGCGTTGTTGTTCTCTCCGGTACAGAAATTGAGTGTTTAAGGGTCATCTTAGGCAGACTAGCACCCTCATCAGCAAGAAAGGATGTCTCAAGAGATAAATGATAGGCTGCAAACACTGCATATTGAACAACATGTTTAACTTTCTTTAGCTCGTCACGACATGTGCCCTTCAGCAAGACCTGCAAATGAACCACAACAATCTGATCAGAGACAGAACCTAGTATTTTCATACTATGGAGTATGGACTTAACCAATACATGGAAATTCCAATCATAAGGCAACACCAATAAAAGTGAGACAGCTTGAAATACTGGCAGATAGCCCCGATCAATTTAACATGCAAAAAATAAATAAATAAATAAATAAAAATAAAATAAGAGAGAGAGAAAGCATGCTCTTTCCTAAATAGAAAGCATTACCGTGCAACCTAAGCGCCTAGGACAACCTTCAAAAAACATCAAGGTTTTAGATGGTTTTTTGTTGAACTGATTTGCAGTCTCATGTTCTTCAGACACTCTCACTAAACGGAACAGTTCACAATGTCCCAAACGTGCTGTAGATATTTTATCAATTGATGGAGTAATAATAGCACCAGTACACTGTGCTATACGCTCCAGTAATGGCCTCTTAACATTCAACACTAACGAGATTTCCCTAGCTAGCAGTTGTTCTTGGGCATATGAAGATACGCTTTTTTCTACCAGCAGAACGTTTGGTCGAAGAGTCTCAATTTTTGAAATAATCATCTTGAGATGATCCTTTTCCTGTCAAAAAGCAAAGCTCAGTAGTTCATCCCTATAACTTTTTATTTCGCTGCATGAATAAAGGGACCAGTGCTTTAAAAATAAAAAATAAAAACCTGCTGTAGTAATGTATCGAAAGAAGCCAACTCATTTGGAACTTTCTGGTATTCAAGGGCTCCTCCTAAAAGAAGTAATCTGGGATTTTTGTATTGTGAGGTCATGCGCTTGTGCTTGATATTTTTGGTACAAACTACTCCCTTTATAAGGGTGCTGCACACAACAAATCCACAACTTTAATGGCATAGACCTGCAAAGGAAAGGATCCGAACTATTTATAAAATGAGTATCTAAAAAACCTTAAACACATCATACCTCTCACTCGGACTTCCTGATGCTGCACATTTAACCTTTACATAATCAACAGGATCCATGCTGCCTCCTCTGCTAGTATCTGGTTTAACAAAATTTGCTGCTTGCCATGCTAATGTTGTAACTATGTCGAGCCAGTCCTCAACATCATTCTCTTTGCCCACTTTAATACCCTCCCCCTGTAAGAGCTGTGACACAAGAGCCCTAAAATGCCCGTGTACCACTGCCCTGAGAGGTTCCTTATTACCCTCATTTTGTTTTTCCTTTGCTGTAAACACACTAACAAGGCTGCTACTGGACGAGAACATTGCACCTGAATCCCCAATATCATCGTCATCATCGTCATATGAAAAGAAATTACTCTCCGCCTCATCATTTTCATCATCAGGCAGTGGGGGAAACCAGATAAGACCATTGTTTTCAAAATCCAATGGCCTTTGAGACTTCTCATTCTGGTTCCGAAAAATTGCCAAGTCATCAGAGCAATCATCATTGTTATCTGGATCCTCAGACCCTAAATCAGGCTTTCTCAAAATAGCCATGGTTGGTAGATTAAAGGGACCAACATTCTGAGAATAAGGGCTTCCCTCTTGCCCCTGCTGTACAGAATTCCCAACTCTATTAGAAGTAAAATTAATCCTAGAGGGGCTGTCTGAAGGGCTTGATCCCACTGACCTACAACTGTAAAACTCATGTCTAGCACTAAGACTACTTGAATCTATATCTGAGTTATCATGACAGTATTCACTTGATGGGCCGAAAAATTGCTTCCCAGAATCCTCTGCTTCATCTTCATCACTCCTACATTAGTAAATAGAGATTTACTCACACGTTGACAAACTGACTTTAATAAAAGAGAATGGGGTTGTTTTCGTGATACAAGGGAATCATATGTCAAAATTTTGAGTTCTAAAGTATCAACATATTAGTTTGTCTTACAAAATAGGACTGTTGACAAGATAATAATAACATCAAGGATACTCAAATAAAATTCAATTATCTTTGGCAGTACACATTTACAAAGCAAACAACAATACGAAAACTCATTTCACTTATAGGTAAAACATATAGCAAACTCTAATACCCTTTTAACTTCATCTAACTAAACAAACTTTCAAAAGCACGAATAACCATGTGGGATTACCTGTAGGGAGATCCACGAACAGACACAGGAGATGGGTGACCGCTAAAAGAGGACAGCATCATCATGCTCCTGCTGCTGATAATTGCATTTGGCGAATACCCATATTCCCGGGTTTCAAGATAGTGAGCAAGTCGATCACTCCGAATAGATTCGCTCCTGATTCCTTCACCACTACTACAAAAACAAGGTGGTGGTGGTGGTGGTGATGGTGGCTCAGGGCTCTCTCGCGGGCTCTCTAGCGGAGACACAGCAGGATGCACTTTCTTACTACTACCACCACTCTTCCTCCCTGTAACAACATCTTCTCCACGCTTTCCACTACAAAGCTTGCACCACTTAATACTCATACTCCCACCACTACCCAATTCAACAACCGGAAGCTCATAGCCCTGGATACATTTCTCACACACCCACCTGCCACAACTCCGGCAAGAGTAACTATTTTGACTAAGCTTCATATTGCACTCACAACAACAACAACCCATTTTGGAATCACTAGTAAGCATTTCAAATCCCTTAGAATCACTTGCTACCCAAGAAATCCAAGACCTAAACTTCACTATTAGATCTATTAGGGACCTATCAGGTATTCCCATAGAATTTCAAAACTAACCCAATAGCAAAATCCCCTTCACCTCTTCCTCCTTCTAAATTTAGTATCTCTTAACTCTTTTTTGGTATAATAAAAAAAAAGAAAAAACAAAAAAATTTTGATAATAAAATCTAAAACCCCACAATAAAAATAGCGGGTGATTCGGATGTGTGTCTCTTTTTTTTTCGTTTTTTCGTTTTTTGCTTTCACATATATTTCTCCAAAAAACACAAAATATGTTTATTTACAACAACAACAACAAAAAAAACACATCACACATCTCTCAATAGTCAATCCAACAAACGAACGAACAACAACAACAATAATATATTTTTCTTTCTTACCTTAAATTAAAAATCAACCTTAAAAAAAAAAAAAAAAAAAAAAAAGGTTTGCAAAAATTAAGGAAAAACCCTAACCGATTCCGGAGTCCTCAAGAATGCATCCGGTAACCGTTTCGAGCATCGCAACAGTGATACAACAGTGTAACGAACCATCCAAAACACGAAAACGACACCGTTTTTGCTGTTGTTTGAAGAAGAAAAAGAAGAAGAGAAAGGAAACAGCGTATAATAAGAGAGAAAAGGAAAAGAAAAAGAAAAGAAAGGAAAGGAAAACAGAGTGTGTGTGTTTGTTTTAAATACTGGGTAGAATGAGAATCAGAAGAAGGAAAAGAAGCAGTACGGAGAAGGTTCCCTTTCTATCGGAGGAGGAAATGGCTCGTTTCTCTATAAACATTTCTTCTCTATACTCTAAAACTCTCATTCAAAAAAATAAACCCTATTTTTCTTTCTGTCTTTCTTTCAACTTGTTTCTTCGCTTTGCTTTTCTTTTCTTTTCTATTTGTTTTTCTTTTCTTTTCCCTTCTCCACCTTATTATTTGTTTAAGAAAGGAGAGAGAGAGAGAGAGAGGAAAAGCAGTAAGAGAAAGCACTTTTCTTTTCTTTTCTTTCTCTCTCTTGCAATTGCTAGCTTGCTTTGGTTGAATATTAGTTTAATGTTGAGATGATTCTCTTTCTATAATTTTCCTAATGGGGGGGTTTGGTTTTAATTAATTACACATTAATTGGGAACTGTTGATTGGTCACCATGATGCTTCATACAGGTTTTTTCTTTTCTTTTCTTTATATTTTCCTTGTCTCCTACTCTACCTTCCAGCTTTTCTTTTCTTCTCTCTCTCTCTCTCTCTCTCTCTCTGTAGAATTCTTTTGCAGCGTGTTATTACAATTTTATCCATTTATTTTAGAATGAATGGATTGGATTTTACAACCTACTAAAACTTATTAATCTTTTTACTGGGGAAAAAGTATTACAGTTTGACTAATATCTCTTAATGTTTCTAAGAAAAATGATAAAGTTTTCCTTTGAAGGAATCTTCCTTAATCCACGGCATGATTCGTAAAACTATCGAGGTGTCTTATTAAAACAAGTCATATGATTTCTTTAAAAAGTCATGTTATTAGGCTCTTTTTTGTTTCGACATTAACATTTTTCTTTTAAAAAAATGAATCATTTTTCAAAAGAGAAGTGTTGCGTCTACAATATTTTCACAACAAATTCTAGGCGGTAAATTGTTGTTGATTCTAATTTGAAACCGCCGTTAAATTTACTTTTTTACCCACCAATAACAACTTGTAATAATTTGCTACTTAAAATTTGTTAGGAAAATGTTGTAAAAATATTGTCGACGTGCATTTCTCTTTCCACTAAGCATTTTTTAGAAATTATTTCATTTTCCTATGTTTGGTAGTAACCTTAAAATAAGTTGAAAAATTATAATTTTACTTTCCTTATTTAGTTTTGTGTAAGATAGAGTTGTTTTCAAGAAAAAAAAAATCATGGAAAAACAACTTTACCTCATATCAAGCTTAAATAAAGGAAGTCAAGAGATAATTTTCTTCTAACCCATTTTTTTTATAATATCAAACACATGAAAAAAAATTACATAAGATTTTTCATCGAAATAAATAAAGCGTAACAAGTTAAAAGAAGTTTGTGAAAGAATTTTTTTAAGCGTCACATAACAAGTTAATTCTTTTCCTGCAAATTGATTTAAAGGTGAACTTTTTCCCAGTGTAAATGTCCAAGTTCAAGTCCATCCCCTAATTATCATATCATAAGAAGAAAAAAAAAAGTGGAGTTATCTTAAAAACATTAATCAAGTGGAATCATAATTTATAGTTGAGGATAATTTTATAGAATAATTTTGAAATCCTATTAATCAATTCTGAATTTAACAAATCTGATTTTGTCACATCATTAATATTTTAAATATATCACAATAATAATAATAATAATAATAAATATTTATTTAAAAGTTGATGCTGCGATCAAATCCAATCAGTCATATAATAAATTCATTATGAGCATGAGATGATATAGATATTATGTAAAAAAATAAATAAAAAAGTAGTATTTGGCAGCTTAGTCAGCATTAATACATGGATTTTGCAGGCGATTAATAAGGGTTTTAATTTTGGTTGTTAAGGCAGGTGTGACTCACGCGCTTTTGACAACGTCTAGAACTTGGTCTTGTTGGGCTAGGTCAGGACTTACGACTTCAGGTTCTACCTGAATTTGTGTTAGTCTTAATTGGGAACTTCCAGTTCTAGACTTCTAGTCCATTTAGTTTGGTTTGACTCTTAGAAAAGTAAATACATGCACTTTTACAAAAAAGGAAAAGAAAAATAAGATATTTATTTAATTATTTATTTTTATAGATAAATGACTGTGATATGCTTCATGTTGTTTCCAAGGTTTTCAGACCCGGACCGTTCATTGAACCGTAAAAGGGAGAGGTTCAAGGTTTTTGAGGTCGAACCGAGGTCGAACCGGGGTCGAACCGTGATGACGTCATAATTAATTTAATAATTAATTAAAGCCTAAATATAGATATTAAATTTATAAAACTAGCAAAATTGACAATATATCTATATATGTGAGGGAAATTTAATGATTTTCAAGCATATATTTAATAATTAAATAAGAAAGTTAATAAAATAAAACAATAACCATGAAAACATTAAAATTTATGATTAATTTTTGAAGTAAAGTTGAATATCTTTGAAAAATTTTAATTATAATTTTTTTTATTCCTTGTAAGAGATGGATAATTTAATTAAGTGGAATAAAATTGTGTTAAGTTGTTTTTTTTTTTTTTTTTTTTTTAAAATTGCTAAGGGGTTGGACCTCACGGTTCTCACCGGTTCGAGCGGTCCAACCCCGTTTTAACGGTTCACGGAATTAACAAAAAATCCGGTTCTTTAGGTTTAAAAAACCGGTTTTCATCCCGGTTCCCGGTTTTCACGGTCCGACCTCCCGGTCCGGTCCGGTTCTGAAAACAGTGGTTGTTTCACAAAAAGGAAAGATGGATATACCTATGTTGTTCTTGTATTCAAAATGATGTTCCTATTTTATAATAAAAATTGTTTTTTTGTATTGAAAATTTGGAATTCATTGAAAACTCCCTAATAATACATTGAACGTGTCTCAAGAACTCCTATAAATTTTTTTTTTCTATTTGAAAACTCTCATATGAGTTAAAGAAAGCAACTAATACTATTCTATTAGATAGTTATTTGTTCCTCAAAAAAATATTAGATAGTTATTTAACAAAAATGAAAATCTAGTCAATTACTCAAGCTTCAATATGTTCAGAGATGGAAGACTTTATAACAAATGAGAAAGAAGAAAAAAATACATTAAGATTATGATTATTGTAAGTAATAATATATCTTTAAGTATATAAAATTATTGTAGGTATACAAATGTGACTTCGTAGTATTATTTCTTATTTGAATCGGGCCATTTTTTTTTCTTTTTGAATTTGATACTTGAAATAATCAACAATAAACAATTAATCAACACATTTTTATATGTGGTATGACTATATGGTAACTTTATTAGAATTAATTAATTTTTTTTAAGTGGATAATCTCAACTCTCGAATCTTAACCCCAAAAGAGGGATAAAATGTTATTAAATCATATGATCATTGACACATATAACTTCATTAAGAGCGTGTAGTATAACCTCTCCTTGAACCATACCAATAATTGTTTAACCCTAATCGAGCTCTGATTCCAATCCACAATCTTATTTTGAAAATTATCATGGTGGAATCATTTGAGAGATCCCTTTGAAAAAGAAAAGAAAAACACCAAAATTCTAACACAATCATGGATATGCTACAAATTAAAGAGAATGTAAGATCTTCCCAAAAAAAAAAAGGTATATATGCAATGGCATGTGTCATGCACATTTACAGGTAGGAGTGTTTGGTAGCATTAGTTTGGCATTAAGTTTGGTGAGAGGACAACATCTGCCAAGGTATACCGAAAGTGGGGCTTTTCCCTCAATTTTCTATTGTTTATCTTCTTGGCTTTTTCTTTCGCTATCTACGATTATATATAATTTTTCCAACATACTAAACTTTTTTTTTATTATTTGGGTGTGTGTGACCAAATTAGCATTTCTTATAACAGTCTTAGATACACTTTCGTTGTTACAAAAGCTACATCATTCCAACACAAAACAAGTCAGTATGGGATAAGAAAGTAGGGTGAGAGAGAGAGAGAGAGAGAGAGAGAGCCGCCCATTCTCGACAATTTCTTCATCACCATCATCATTCATGACTCATCTCCATGTGAAGGATATGTTATTTTGTTGATTTTGCTTTTGGATGGTATATGGAGAATCCATACATACCCACACTCTGCTTTAATAATATAAATCAATGCTTGTCAAATTAGGGCTACAAAGGCCCCACAAAATACAAATTGCATTTCCTCTGCCTTAATAAAGGCCTAGAGAGAGACCTCAATTTTTTTTTAATTGTAATTGAAACCCCTTTAATATTCTTCTTGTATTTTAGTAGTATTTTATTACCTTAAGTCAATGTCTCGCAATTAAAAATGAAGAAACCTTGATTCAATATATATATATATATATATATATTTAACCTTCTGTTTGAAGTTTGAATTACTTGGTTGAGATAATTTCAATGGGCTTTAATATGAATGTCAATTTAGTACCTAGACTTTTAATTTCAACAATTTACTCCTTACACTTTAGTTTTATAACAAATTATAAACATTTGATTAGTGTTTTCCATTGAAAACTAGCACATTTAAATGCTCCCCCCCCCCCCCCCCAAAAAAAAAAAAAAAAAAAAAAACTAGCACATTTAATCATATAATATACACATAGTTTAATTTACATCATCAATAATTTTAAAATATGATTATTATATCATATACACATTATTTGATTTATTTAATTCAATTTAATGGAAAAATATCAACTTAAGGTCTTATTTGTTACAAAACTAAAGTGTTTTGTGTGTGTGGGGGGGGGGGGGGGTGTTAATTGTTCTAAGCAAAAGTTGAAGAACCAAATCTAATTAGGGTGATATTCGTAAAAATCTTTTCTTTTTTTTTTCCTTTTTTTCATTCTGGTGGTATCAACGAAGTATAATATGCTTTAGGGGTGATGTTATGGTATCATCATCCACTTTTAAGAACAAAATCAATTCCCTAAGTGAAAAATAATAGCAATAGGAATTAGGATTTTCTAGCTAGGTATTGTATCTTTAAACATTATCCTTCAAATGTTCTTGTGCTTTCTATTTTAATTAATGATTCCTTACAAGAAATTAGAGACATGTATTGTGCTTGTATTTTCCTTCAATTTGGTCGGCTAGAACATCCACATGACATGACAGGGACAAATGAAATTCCACTAGCTTTTGTGTCATATCGCATTCACAATTTTTCTAATTTTTTTATTCACTTTAGAATCAGTGGGTAAATATCTCAATCGTAGTGTTGGAAGTGCTAACACCATGTAGCTTTGATTAGGCTTACATTGCATTCATCGTTGAACTTTGCTAGTTAATGACAAAGCAAAAGTGATAATGGGAGAAGAATTAAGGTTCTATTGGATTAAAATAAAAGTGACATTAAGGTCGGATAGAATAGTACACTTTGCTTTTTTAAAAAGATTCAACGCATCCTTTATAGCTACCAGTCATCAAAGCTATATTCACTTTTTTTTTTTATAATAAAATTTGCTCTTGTAAACATAGTCCAAAAAACCGACACACCCTCTTTGTTCGGAAAAATAATTGTACAATTTTTTTTTTGGAGAGAGTTCTATAATCTATGGTGTCCGCTCCTGAAAATAACTTTTTATCATCAGACTAAGACACTAATCAATTTTTGGTGTAGGCAGAAATTGAACTCCAAATTTTATATTCAACCATTATAAATTTTACCAGTTGAGTTAACTAGAACTCACACAATTGTACAATTTATTTAACTACAACTTCGCTATGGTTTCAGAATGTGTTTTGGAATAGTAGAAGAGGAATCTAAATTATTGTACCCATAAAGGGTCATAGCATCATAGAACTTTGATCAATTAGGTAAGAAAACTATTTCATGAGACGGTCTCATAAAACATCTTCCTCACAAGAGAGAGAGAGAGATCTTATTCACTTTATTTCATTTATGTATGATTTTTATTAACTTTAATTTTTTTTATAGGTGTAATTTTTTCCAACTTATTTCTTAGTTCAATAAACCAATAACGACACTCAACAATTGGAATAAATTAGGTGCAATTTGTTATAAAACACTAAAATTCTGTACATCTACAGCTGATGTGGACTGACCAATTTCCTTGGTAAGATGTACTATCTTGAGTTAATGTGAATATTTAAGTACCCAAATGGTAGGTAGGTCTAATTTTGGTTCACATTTTGCATGTGTGCTACCTTCCCGGCAAAACTAGACGAACCAACTTAGTTTGCACTTTGCAGTTACACACTATCTGAAATGAATACACTTTTAGTAAAACTTGTAGAAATCCTGAATAAATTTTTTTAGAAAACAGAAAATTTATGAATGTTTACTGCGTACTGTTAAGTTCAAGGTTATTAACTTCTCTTAAGAGGAAAAATGTTTTGAGATTTGACCAAAGATAATAAGTATGTGATCTATATAGGAGGAGATTTATATGAAAATAGATATTTTCATGGTTGAGAACAAAAACATGCAAGCACTAATAGTTCAGTAGAGAAGACTCTTTTTCCTTCTAAATCCTCATAGGTCTAAATGAAGAGATTAGCGTAATGATTACTAAATCTCGTGCCAAAGGAATTAATCAGGGTATTTTAAAAGTTCAGAACACCCATGTCGAAAACATTAAAATAAAAGATAAATTTCCGAAGTGTAGCATTTGGCAACCTCAAGTTTTTATGGCCTAAAATGAATTGTTATTTATTGGTCTCCAATTTCCAGTCCATACTTCACCATTTAGGAACAAAATTGAAAAGAGGCCAAATGCACATCGCTTAATTTATAATCTAGCCATTTTTAGTGAGTAGAAGGATGGAAGACAGGAGGTGACTTTGGAAAAAAATTTTGGAAGAATTAGTTAGAACCCAGTTTAGAGAAAATTCTTCCAAAAGCAATGACAAGTGTTTAGATTGGCACCTTTAACTCAAATTTAAGGACTTAACATCGTTAACTCTCTGAGAGTCAGACACATTTTATTTCTCTCTCTTAAGTTCAAACTGCCGAACCCCTAACTCCTCCTCCTCCTCCTCCTCCTCCATTATTCCCAGCCCTGCCACATTCTCTCTTTGTCAGTCCCACCAAAGTCAAACGCCAGACTTGATTGTGAAACTAGGCAACAACTCCCAAGACAACAAAGGAGATTAAAACAGCTTATACTTCAAGAAAATCAATAAAAATATGCAATAAATATTGATGACAAGGTATGAATGTGAGAACCAATACTCAAGCCCAAATGCTTCATTTGAAAAACAAAAAACTTGAGGCTGTTTGGATTTAGTATTTTCCATCACCCATCACTCTATTTTCGTTACCCATAACTCAAAACTGGTGGGTCCCACAGCTATTTGTTTGGATTTTGTTTTTAGTTTTTATTTCCATCACTCTACTTTTTTATTTTTGAGTGATGTAGACACGGCAAAACAAGTAGGTCGGGTTCAGGTCGAGTCAATCAGGTTTGCAGGTCAAACAAGTTACATGTCATTTTTAAACAGGTCAATCGGGTTGCGAGTCGGGTCGGGTTTACCCGTATTTTTCAAACAAGTTTTTTTTTTTTTTTAATTACAAAAACAAATCAATGATAACTTGTTTAGAGAGAATGAATAAATCAATTAAGCAAATAAATTGCACTTAATGCCACTTGTTAATATCCTTCAAATTCTAATAGTTTTGAGCATGACAAAAATTATTTATAGTCATTAATTCATGATGGAAAAAGTCTTCAATATTAATAGTTCACTGTCAAAATGCATATAATTACAAGTTTACATTTTCAAAAAGAGATAAATCTTAAAACAAACAAAATAAGTAAGTCAGCAAAGTAGAAAGTTATCGATTTTCTTAAGTACACATGTTCTTGTTGCATTTAAAATAATAGTAAAGTTAGATTACTTAGAAAGATAAAGTAAACAAAAAAAAATTAAAAATTAAAAATAAACATAACATATTAAGTAAAGAAGAATAAGTAGATATTTTATAAGAATTTCACCTCAATCTCAATCTACTCAACGTTGGTAGCAAATTCAGCGCTGCAAATATTCATACTTGCAAATTGTAACTCAAGTTGGCCAATTTTGTCAGCATCTTCATTTACAATACAATATTTTAATATAACTTAATGTACCATGAAAGCAAATCAATAAAGAATTAAAATTGTATAATTATGACTATAAAAAAAAAATTATATTACCTTCAAATCAATATAGTGGTTGTGTGAAACTAAAAAAGTGTGAAGAAATGGCAAAGGCCAGAGGCACAAGAGAAAGACTGAAAGAGTAGAGAAACTGGGAAAGGAAGTTTTGTGGTTTGGTTTGACTCAACTTTTGTGCATTTGGCTTTGGTCCTTTGGAGTTTGGACAATGGACTACAGCTCAGTTGAATGAGATTTTTTTTTTTTTTTTTAATGGTTGTCTTGACTGATGACTCTTGAGTCTTGACAGCCTTGGCCCTTGTGTAACGTGTTGTAGGCAATTGGCAAGTATTGAAGCTAGGCTAACTAACTCTTATTGGTTTTGATGAATTAAATAGTCATTCTCTATAATATATTTATTATTAGTTTTGGTACTTTGTGCTTTATGCACCTAGTATCAGGACGTAATTAAAATATATTGTTAGCAAATTTTTTTAACAGTTTGGTTCTCAAGTTTTCCAGGTCTAGTCGAGTTGACCAACAAAAAAATCGGGTCGGGTCACGGGTTAACCCGTTTTTGTTTCGGGTCATAAAAATCATGTTCAGGTCAAGTATTTTTCAGGTCGAATTGGGTCAAAAAATTATGGCATGTATTGCCATGTCTAGTGATGAGTTATGAAATTGAAAACAACTTTTAGGTGTTTTTGAGTTATGAAAACAGAATTATGATGGCATTTTGGTAAATACACACATATTTGAGGGACTCACAATCAGAGAGTAGTCAAATCCGGTTTGGTCTTCTTCTTTTTTCTTTTCTTTTTTTTTCCTTTCACACTAGGTTTGGTCTTCTTCTTCTTCTTCTTCTTCTTCTTTTCTTCCTTTTTTCCTTTCACGCTAAGTTTGGTCTTCTTCTTCTTTTTTTCCTCTTTTCTTTCCTTTTCACATTGGGTTTTTGGGTTTGGTTTCTTTTCTTTTCTTTTTTTCTTTTCTTTCATGTTGGGTCTAGGCTTGGTTTCTCTATTCTTCTCTTCTTCTTCTTCTTCTTCTTTTTTCTTTTTTTTTTCTTTTTTTTTTTCACATTGGGTTTCTAGGTTTGGTTTCTTTTTTCTTTCGGGTTTAGGCTTGGTTTCTCTATTCTTCTCTTCTTATTCTTCTTTTTCTTTTCCTTTTCACATTGGGTTTCTAGGTGTTTTTTTTTTCTTTCATTGGGTTCGGTGAGTTTTGGGTATTGAGGGTTGAAGGAAAAAAAGAAAAAAGAAGTAAAAGCTACACCAAGTCAATCTGTGGGTCTTACCAAAAGTAAAATTTTTTTAGTTATCAAAATTGGAAACAAATGCCAAACATGCCACCTTAGGAAGTTGTAGTATTTTCAGTAATAAGTGATGAGTTATAGAGTGATGAGTGATGAAAATTGAGTAATGAGTGATGAAAATTAAGTGATGAGTGATGGTTTTTTAAAAACCAAATAGCCCCTTATTAAATTTCCTTTTGAGAGTTAGAGAGGCACATTGAATAAAAAAGGCATTGAAATCATTGAGGTTAGCTTCACAACATGTTCCTCCACCAAACACTCAAATAAAAAAACTAAATATTAACTTTTCACCATAAAAAGAAACAAAAATAAATAGGCGGAGTGAGAGAGGGTTGGAGGGGGTTACACTGGCAAAGAGGAAAGGGGTTGGAAAGGCAAAGACATAAGAGAGGAGAGAGAGAAGGGGTTTGCTTGCTATGCAATGAAGAAGAGAGAATGATTTTGTACCTTGAGAGAGACAGCTTGTGTGTTTTTATATACTAAAAAGGGTTATACTAACAGATGCCCTTAGGGTAATGGTTAACAATCTATTTTAGGAAATTTTTTATACCACTTTTATGGGAAATAGAAAAAACTGTCAAAATAGTAATTGTTTTTTTTTTCATTTCTTATAAAAACTTTTTTTAAATGGATTATTAATCATTGTCCTAAGGACATCTGTTAGCATTTCCCAACTAAAAACTATAAAAACACACACGATGTAAAATAATCAATGCCTCAATTATGTTTACCTTTTTTTTTTTTGGAGAAAGAATTACGTTTACTATTTGAGTTTATTAGTCATGCACAATGCACATTACCTAGGACAAATGTCACTCTGACAAAATATTTAACATTTAATACATGTGCGTTTAAAAAAAAATTTAAAATTCTTGCATTATTCTTATCTTGAGAGAAAGTCTTAGATTGTATTTGTTTTGTTTAGACCCGTTTTTGAAACAGATTAGTTTAATCTAATGAATTAGCCAAGTAATTACTTAGGTTAAACATATGCAAACATATTACTTAATGCAGAAAATTAAAGAAGACAATAATATAATAATCTGGGAAAACTAATGAAACCAATTGTTTCAAGGTAAAAATTTTAGGAAGGATTTAACCTTACTATCCTCAAGGTAAACAAATCCACTATAATAGAATGAAAGTTTACAATAGATTTAAACCCTAAATCTAAAGTTACCTCTTGTAGAACTTATTAACACAACCACATGCAGCTCCAACTCCACAGACTCTTCTATCTTGAATCTGTTGAACACAAACTCCCACGTTTCTAACTTTGAGATCCCACTCAAAAGTTTTAGATTACCATCAGTAGTAGATTTTATGCAGCAACTTGTTTCCACCAGTTCTTAATTGTAGATCTCGTTTCGGTAGATGCTTGTAGAGTTAGAAGGTTACAGAAACCTCATAGATCTCACAAGAATAACTCACAAGTCTTCCAGGAGCTTCTAAAACACAATTAGGGATTTCCTTTTATACCTAGTAGTGTTGGACTAAAACCCTAAACATTTTCATGAGCTTGGGCTTGATTTAAATCCTGCTGAACACAATTTTCGATCGGTCGAGCTTCACAGTAGCTTGCTTCTTCTTTCTATAGCTTGACAGTTCTTGAATCTTGATTTGAACAATCTTGAACAATGTCTAACACCTAAACTAGACATGTTTATGTTCTCAGTTTGCCAACATACATAAATTTGGAAACTAAACATTTAATCATAAATATTTAGAACCTAACAGATTGGAAAACACAAAATAGAATTTTTAAATGTAAAAAATTGTAAACAATTAAATTAATACTATTTAGAGATTTCTCAACAACAGAGCAAGACCAAATCTCTTAAAACAAATTTCTTTAACAATATTAAATGATACAGTTAAGCTATTAGATATTATTATTATGGAGGTTCTATCCCTATAGCCCTAGGCTTACTGGGCCTAAATCCCCAATTAATTTGTATTCTATTCTGGGTTTTGCCCACAATAAGAGGTCCTAAAATAACTTTGGCCAATGACTAATGATTTGAAAAGGTGGTACAATGGTTTTCTGATGGAAATGTGACTGTCCGAGGAGAATTTCAGACAACCGAGGTATCCCTTTGGGAATCCAAGCTGGATCTCCTTCCCCAACTATTGTCTTCTGATCTCTCATTGTTCACTCATGTTTCTCTCCCCATAGCTCTGTTCCAACCCCTTTCTCCTTCCCCTTGGTCTATTTTTATTGGCTTACTTTTAATGGGTCTGTTATGATTAAAAAATCTTTGGCACATACATGGGTCCTTCCACTTATAGGGCTTGGGTGGTTTCCTGAGTTTGGGCTACTGTTTTAGCATGTCTAATCACGCATTAGTGATAGAGCCCACAACAATGACATTAAAATAATTTTTTGATAACTTGTGTGTAAACACCTCATTCTGTACCCGATTAATGAACTCTAGTCTCTGGTCCCAATGATACGCTTAACATGTCTACAAAAGATAATTGAAGTTATTTTGATAATTTGGAAGTAATCACAACTTAAGAGTGCTAAAATCACTTTGAAAACAATGTTGAAAAATGACATTTGCTCACTCTTTTGACTATAACTTTTGATCCATAAATAATACTTTAGTAAGGTTTTTTTTTTCACTAGAAATTGGAAATCCTAGGCTTCAATTTGAACACATATTTTGCCTAATTTGAACTTACATTGAGTGAGTTATGTCCATTTCAAGTTGGGCCATCAAAGCTGTCAGGAATTAAGGTTTTGGAAGTATGGGTACACTTGAATCAAGTGTGCATGTGCACACTTTAAAGATACATACACACACTTGTTTTCTAGGTTTTTGATCTTCAATTTTAGGGGCCCAAAACATTATTCTTTGATATGGGCTAGCCCCTAGATCTTTAGGAATGTCCAAAGACATCTAAAAGACCCTAAAAACCCTATTTTTAAAATATAAATACAACCTTATGCCTCCAAACTCAAATCCTAGCTAGAGAGATACTCTTTTTCACCAAAACTCATCCAAGAACATTCTCATCTGTAAATCTTCTGCACTCGCAGACACCACGCATGTTTTAGTTTTTTAAAACCTCTCTATTACTCATTAGGGTAGAAACTATTGATCGCATTTCAAGAAACATTTTTTAAATATTCTTTCTAAAGCTTTTTTACAAACATCTTTTTATTTTGAGTTGTGATTACCTACAACTATTGAATCCTTTGATTTCCTTGATATCTCATTGAATCTTGTTATGTAGGTACTAAGGGGTTGGTTAAATATCAACCAAATTGTGTTCTATAAGCAAGGTAAGTCTCTTGTCATGGCTCTTCTTTAATTTGGGTATTTTATAACTTGTGTCCTTGTTTTTCTTGATTGATTTATATGTTATGCATGCTTAGAATATGATTTGATTGGTTTGGTTTTGATTTGTTGTGTTTCACCATGTTTGAATGAGGAGTTGCATTAATATATTAGAAGTGTAATAGGCTTTATTTGATTATCGTTTGGTTGTATTCCATAAGCAAGGTGAGTCTCTTGTCAAGGCTCTTCCTTAATTTGGGTCTTTTATAACTTGTGTTCTTATTGTTCTTGACTGATTTATATGTTAGGCATGCTTATAAATATGATTTAATTTGTTTGGTTTTGATTTGTTGTGTTTCACCATGTTTGAATGAAGAGTTGAATTAATATTAGAAGCATGCTAGGTTTTGTTTGATTGTCATTTGGTTGTGCTTTAAAATTGTGTTTTTTGGTGTGTATGCATGCACATGCTTCTTGCATGCGTATGCGTACTTGAGGCATGTGTATGCATACTTCATGTATACGCATGCATACTCATGCCCAAAAACCCAGATTTAGGATTCTTGCTATTTTGTTTGTTTTGATTAGTTTTAATCACGTGTTTAGGTTCTGTTTAGCCTAGTTTTCACCTATTTGGTATTAGGGTTAGTAGAATAACATGTTTCACTTGTTTTATTGATAAATTAATAATTATGGTTTATGTTTTGGTTTAACTTGAACATTCATGAGAACTTGAACATGCATTGATGCATAAGTGCTATGATACAGTGGGGTAAGTGAAGGTATGTCATGCATATTAATATGAACATGAATCTTTGAACATGATGATTAGTCTCCTTAATTGATGAATACCATGATGTTATGTTTGAGTAATTGGATGCGTTTGATTGGTGCCATGGTGTTATGTTATTGCCTTGTTAATGTTACTACCTTGTGATATACTTGCCGCCCTTGGACTTTTTTGTGTTAAATGAATGGTGCTATAGATAAGTGTAGAACATATGCCATGTTTGAATGTTAGATGCATGTTAGTGTGTGTAAGTATAGAATAACGTATTAGAAGACCCTTTAATGAGATTAGGATTTAGATACAATGAATGGAGGCCAACCTACAAGTCGGGTGGGGTTAGGTGCTTAACACCTTTCCATCCCCATACTTACACTCCGGACACGTGCTCTAGTAAAGATCAATCCTTCTATAAAGGAGCTATATATATGGTTCTTATGCCTAATCTAGGTGACAACTCTATTTACATCCTTTGTCATGGTCCACCCTATGCCAAAATGTACTTCCTACGAGGAAAATCAAAACTCATTGCGGGCACTTGCACCCACATTATGTTAGACGCTGAATCTTGTGTTCGGCAAGCGGATTTCCTCAAGGCATTACCTTTCCCCTCTTCGGGGATAATGGGTTTTTTTTTTTTTTTTTTTTTTCCAGATATACTTGTTGGGGACGCGTGGGTCTATGTTTTAGCTTGGCACTCATTAGACTTGGGCTAAACCTAAATTTACTGGCCTCGAGCTTGGGCCTAGCATAGGCCAAGCTCTTGTCCATCTACAATTATATTAAAAAAAAATTGTTATAAAGTTTGTCAAGGACGTTTTTGTGACAAGGGCAAAAAATGTGAGAACAGCCTAAATCTCCCCTTGGGTTCTTTAGAAGTAATTTATTTGTGAAGAGTCAAACCCAAAATTCCAAATGTATAATGAATGAAAACTAATGGTGATTTAACAAGAGAGAAATCAAAATGCTATAATTGAAATACAAGAAAACGTAGAAAAAATATACAAGTTTGAAACTTTGACCCACAACCAGTGAGAATAAGAAACAAAAAGGTTATGAGGAAGAGAGGGAAGGTTCCCCTATAATCATATTTCCACCCTTATACTTCAGAATTGTGAGAACATTAGCTGGTTGGATAAGTTTTTGCTCTAAAATTTTAGCTTTAAAATTAAAATGCGGTTGGTCCATTTTGAATATGATTGGGGCCTTTTGAATGGTTTTTGGTCAATAAAAGAGGCTATGAACCCCAAGTTCTCAATCAAGGAGGTTATGTTCAGATTTGCTTTAATTGGGTTAAAGGGTTAGCTTACTTTTTGCATAATTTGGGAAATGAAGTGGCCTAAATTCATGGAATGATGTTTCCTAGACATGAAAAGCCTTTGGAGTCTACATTTGGTTGTTGTAGATAACAAGGCTAGCTACTTAGGGTTAGCTATGTGTTTTAGGTATTAAAAAAAAAAGTGTATATCAGAAAAGTTGGGTCACAATAAGCCAGAGTGTAAAAGCTCTTTTAGGGTGGACATTTTGGGTACATGTTAGAAACCTGGTGGTTTCTAATGGGGATGGATAGGAATTATAGGGAAATTGATGGAAATTGTAAGGAAATTGACTTAATTCGAGGTAATCACCCTTCGTAGAGAAAGAAAGAGATTAAGAGAGAGAAAGAGAGATGCACTAATGCACTTAAGTAATGAGTTGGTTTATTCTTTAATGATGGAAATGTGATTATACAAGTAGGTATTTATAAAACCATAAAACTATTATATTGGTCCATATGGCTTTATCCTAATAGTCCTATTATTCCCCATGTGCATTAATAATTCTAACATGTGCTAAATGTGATTAATATGCTTGGAATTGTAACTAACTAAATAACTGAATCTACAACAATTATTATCCATATGCTTATATCATTCCTAACATTTCCCTCCCCTTGAAAACATCTTGCCTACAAGGTGTTGTTGTGAAATAGCATTTTCATCAAAGGGGATCTTCCAATAGACCAATACCTTACTGACATTTTGATCACCATGTTCTTGCATTTCTCTTTGACAAGCGGTCCCATGCACAAGAAAGTTTCTTCTTCATAGATCTTCAAACTTTGCTTGAATTCTTGAGCCTTCAATGGTTGTTCAATCTTCAAGGTCTCATTGATTCTTAGAACCTTGGAATGTTCTTGTATCCACAAGACCTCATTTGATTCTAGAACCATTAAAATTGTTGGCGCTTGCATCTTGGATTCTTGGATCACCAACACTTAGATTGCCAATTCTTGAATCATAGACTCTTGAATGGAAGCCTCCATTGGTGCATTAAGAATTGGTTCTTGGAAGATCATCATCACCTTCTTTGTTGGTTCTTTGTACTAAACTTCAAGGGCAACGTGTACATGTATATCATCATCCACTTTGACGCAAAAATCAACATCCCGATTTGCAACAACAACTATAGATTCTTAGAGCTTGATTTGTTCTTCGAGTTTCATTGAATCAAGAGATTGTAAATCCTCTTCCGTCATGTTCTTGAGACCCTCTTGCAATCTTGAGAGCTCTTCATTCATGACCTTGTTAGATTTAGCCAAGGCCTTAACCTTCTCCAAAACAGCATTGTGAGATTCATACAAAGTCTTGACATCATCTGAAACTTTGTTCATCATTTGCCGTAATTCTTTCCAAAGTTCTCTTCATTCACATTCGTCTGTATCAAGAACGACGGCTCTGATACCAATTGTTAGGAGGTGGTTCCTAATGGGGATGGATAGGAATTATAGGGGAATTGATGGAAATTTTAGGGAAATTGACTTAATTTGAGATAGTCACCGTCCATAGAGAAAGAACGAGATTAAGAGAGAGATATGCACTAATGCACTTATGCAATGAGTTGTTTATTCTTTAATGATGGCAATGTGATTATACAAGTAGATATTTATAGAATCATAAAACTATTCTATTGGCTCACATGGCCTTATCCTAATGTTCCCATTATTCCTGATGTGCATTAATAATTCTAACATGTGCTAAATGTGATAAACATGCTTGAAATTGTAACTAACTAAATCTATAACAATTATTATCCATATGCTTATAGCATTCCCAACAGTACAAGACCTCCTTGATGAGCTTGAGGGACTACTAGTGTCCCTTGCTCACTTGGTAGCGCGCATGCTGGGTTTATGCAAAAGGTCTAAAAGAAACCAACCGATACCTTCAAAACCATACTTCCTCAATTTTTCCAATATGTAACATGGGCTTGGGTCATGTTTAAAAGAATAAAATATAATGTACACATGAATTAGGCCCACAACGAGGTCGGGCTCAATTGAATCAAAATGTGTTGCAAAAATTTGTCTAAAGACTCTAAACAAAGTTTGAATAAAATTAATTGTTATGCCTATAAAAAAAAATGCTTGTTATGCACATATATATATATATATATATATATATATATATATATATATATAGAAAGTTTATGCATTTGGAAAGGGAGAGATTATGTTTTTATGATTTTTTATTTTTTAAAATTGTTATGCGATTATAGAAAGTCTGTATTTTTAGAAATATTTAATTTTAAAAGTAATTACACTTAATAAGTAATAGCTATTACAGTCCTTATAAGGGCATCTGCAGTGAGGTTGCTATATTGACTAAAAAGTCAATTTAGCAACCAATACCCTCAAAAAGTGCTATACAGCAAAGAAGGGAAACTCAAAATAATTGAGTATGAGCTATAATGAGCTGCTAGAGATAGCAACTCATTGTAGCTTAAAACTTAAAAATAAAAATAAAATAAAATAATGTGTGGTGTTAAAAAAATAGTATTTTAATGTGTTGATGGTTGCGATTGTTATTTATTGTGTTAGATATATTATTTTATTATATTTTTTATATTATTTTAATGTGTTGAATGTTAAAATAAAACCTTTGATGTTAGGTATATTATAAAATGAAGTTTTAAAATAGATAAAGTAGTGTTTTAAGTTATTAAAAACTATATTTTTTAACAACTTTGCTGTGAATGCTTTGAGAAGCAATAACTATTCCTCAATTTAAGGAATATTTATTATTAAGGAATAATTAATCCCTCTAAATATGAGAAGTTTATGCATTTGGAAAGAGATAATTTTTTTAATCATTTTTTTTATTTTTAAAATTGTTACGTGTATATGAAAAGTTTGTATTTTTAGAAATATTTAATTTTAAAAGTTATTATACCTAGTAAGTAATAACTATTATAGTCCTTATAAGGAGGAATGGCTATTCCTCAATTTAAGGAATATTTATTATTAAGGAATAAGTAATCCCTCTATATATGGGAAGTTTATGCATTTGGAAAGAGAGATTTTTTTTAATGAATTTTTCTTTTTAAAATTGTTACATGTTTATGAAAAGTTTATATTTTTAGAAAAATTTAGTTTTAAAAGTTATTACACCTAGTAAGCAATAACTATTACAATCCTTATAAGGAGGAATAACGATTCATCAATTTAAGGATTAGTTATTATTAAGGAATAATTAATCCCTCTATATATGAGAAGTTTATGCATTTGGAAAGAGAGATTTTTTTAATGATTTTTTTTTTTTTTTTTTTTACTTTTTAAAATTGTTACATGCATATGGAAAGTTTGTATTTTTAGAAATATTTAATATATATAGTTTTTCCCTAATTTGATGTTTTTCTTTTTTCCAAACGGTAGTAATCTACTAAAAAAAAGTTAGCTGCATTACTAATTTTGTCTTCCAAATATTAGGTAATGTTTAATTTTTGGGAAAAATTTAAGTACAGTACTTAAGTGCTGTTTCTTAGGTTCTCTTCTTAAAATTCAATCATGTGACTGTACTTAACTAAAAATACACTTCCATTTATGAGAAAAAAGCCATATGACTGAATCTTAAGAGGGGAACTTACGAAGAAGTACTTAAGCACTGTACCTAAGTTTTGTCTTTAATTTTGGACCATTCAACATTTAGTTGTGTCAATTTATTCTATTACCTTTCAAAATCAAGTCAATTTTATCCTTCAGTTTCACTTTCTTCTCCATTCAAATTTTATCAAAATTAATAATTAATAATTATAATTGTTTTGCTTTAGAAATTTTAAAACTTTCTACAAGATTTTTTTTTTTTTTTTAAAGTTGTACTATGTTGACAACATTCAATAATTTGGAAAATATTTAAATGTAAGAGGATATTTAAGGATGAAATTGGCTTTTTTTATTAAAAATAAATAAAAATTGAGAGACTATATTGGCATAATTGATAGTTGAATGACCGAATTGACACAATAAATAGTTAAGGGACTATAATGAACTTTACCCTTTCGTTGAAGGACCAAGTCAGTAATTTACCCAAAAATAGTTTTGATTTTACGTAGTAAACATAGGTAACATTCTTTAAAAAAAGAAAACCTAATTCAACTGATAAGCCTTATGGTTCTTAAAACAACGGGATAAAAGAAGCACTCTTGTGTAATTAGGACTATACATGTGGTCACTTTATAACATAACAAAAAAAATCTTCTAATCTAATTTTATTGTTCCATTTAATATAGTGAAAATTGCTCATCTACGTTGCAAAGGTTGCAAGAAACACGTTAGGTTTTATCAGTTCAATTGCATAAGTGGTCTGATCAATAATAATCAATAGTATTTCCTAAATTAAATAGGAATATATAGGTGCATGGGATTGTTTAGCTTAATTACAATTTATTATGTCCGAGATCTTTGCATACAAAATATCTAAATAGAAATAGTATATAAATGTAGATCAAATAAAAAATAATGGCAAAATATCTAAATAATTTAATTTGTATGGAAAGCTAACAAAAGCAAAATTCAATTTTAATTCTAATTGATTTTTTTTTCTAAGTTTTGGTTATATAAATATATATATATATATATATATATATATATATATTACCTAGTTAGTAATGGACTGTATATAATCATGGTATATTACCTAAATGACTTAAAAATTTAAATTATTTTTAGTTACACAAAAATTACTCATAAATATAAAAATCATTCAAACTCTCACTTCCTCTAATTTTATATATAAAATTAGATATATAGTTAGGTTTTTTATGGTTTATTTATATTGAATTCATAATTTTCTACATTGAATTAACTCACTTGGTAAAAAAATTTAAAACTTAGATTAGATGGGACATATGGCACAAAATTAAACTCTAATTGAAACTCAATTTTTACACTAAATTAACTCACTTGGCACAAATTTAAAAACTTATATTAGATGGAACACGTGGTACAAAATTAGATTCTAATTGAAATTCAATTTGAAATTTAATTATATTTTTTCTCAATTTTGGCTTTTAATATATAATAATATAGATAAGATGGAAAACTCATAAAACGGGATTGAAAAGCTTATTCGATTAGAAACTTGCACCCTTCAACAAACCTTTAAATAAATTTCCTTCTAAAGAGAGAACCATTACTGCCAAGTTAATGCACCAATTTGACTCATGATTTCAACTTTCATCTATATATAGAGCCTGTGACATATTTTTAACTCATAACTAAAGAACCAAACAATGGGTGATATGAAACCTATGAAAAATTAATTTTTGGTGTTGGCTTATTCAATGAAAATATACAATTTAGTCGATATATGGGAGAGTAAAATAAAGTAGCAGGGATATTTGGTCTAGGACCTGGAGAACGATCAGTCCTAAAGCAACTAAAAGATGACACTGACCTACGTTTCTCATATTGCCTTTCTGATTGGACCATTGAACAAAATCCCTTCACATACTTACATTTTGGCAGTGATGCACAAATTAGTGGAAATGATCAAGCAATAGTACAAAGAACACCATTACTACCCAGCCAAAATCACTACAATGTGGAAGTGTTGAGTATTTGGTTGGATGGAAGGAAGCTTCGAATAGATCCAGCAGAGCTTCAAGTGAGAGGTGATTCCAGTGGTGGGTTTATATTGATTCAGGAACTACAATTACTTTACTTGTTCATAATGCATATAACACTATCGGAAATGCAATAGTTAGATACTTTACGGGCATATAACTGGAGTACTAAGCGAATATTGGCATGATGTATGACCTTTGCTATAATGTCCAACCAACTGAATATCAACCATTTCCGCCATTTGCAATTAAATTTCTCATAGCAAAACTTGAGATTGGTTCTCATAAACTCTTCAAATCAGTTGATGAGAATGTGTATTGCTTGACGATCATTCCTACTTCTGAACAAGAGGTAAATATTTTAGGGGCAATTCATCAGATAAATTATCGATTCTTACTTGATGTTGGAACAGGTGCAATGTTTTTTGTCCCAGAGCTGTGTCAATTTAATTAGAATGACTCAAATAATTAAAACAAAATAAAATAAGAAGTCTTAACATTCACCTTAATTTCTTTTCTCTTGGGGTTAGGGAGTTATGGCATGATTCAAACCCAATATTCATTCTTGTTTTCTTTTTTAACTAATGAGGGCTTCCCGAGTTCTGAGTACCAAAATCTTCCTATAGAGTAAGGAAATTGTCATTAATATCATTCTTCCACAAATACCCAACATTACAACAAATGACCTTAGTGTCACCATATATAATCAAATTTCAATTTATATTGTCTGTTCCATGATGATTGCGCTTTATATTAAGCCAAGACAGATTAGTTTTTGATGCAGGTGAAATTTGTACCCCACTACAATTTATTTGTAAATCACCACTTGGATTTCAAACAGACTTAATCCAATAATAACCAGCCTACATGTAGCAGATGTAACATATAAACCTCTTTACTGCTCTTTCGAGATATTGCCAAAGCCCACCAGTCACAAGCACAATTTGCAATCAATGAATGAGAAGAAACATGTTCTAAGAAGGAAGGTAATAAATAAGATCATGACTTCTTGATGACATTAGAAACTTCAGTAATGCATTGGGCAAAAACAATGCAGTTTATAATGACCCTTAGATATCTTGCACTCAATTAAGTATTGGTGCGGCTTGCGTCCAGTGAAAGTTATCACTAGACATTTTGGATTGCGGACACGTGTCCACTCTTGAACACGTGTCTGAATCCTGCCGTGTCCAGTCCAAGCCCTTTCCATTAAGTATGAATTTATTCAACAAAGCCACAGGAATTTCAAGCCACCCACCTCCCCACCTCTTTAATCATTACAAAAACTCAGAGTAAGTTTGATATCTTAAGATCTTGATCTCAATCTCAATCTCAAACTCATAGGAAATGCAAGTTCCTGAAACAACAAAGTTGGAAATTTTAAAAACTCACTTTTTCTAGGCACAACTTTACCAACTTTAAAATCAATTTTAAAGTATTCCTAAATAACAAACTACATTATTCCACAAAAATCTGATAGCCCAAAGTGCGAAATTATGAAATACAAAGAAACTCACTCTTGGAGCTGGGTTCAAGTTCAGCTTACCTGTTGTGATATATAGTGCGAACAAAATTAGAATTGTTAGGGCAAGAAAGAGCAACAGAAGACTTACATGTATGGCATTTCATTTTTGAAATGGTTTCGATTTATTTACAATTTTGCCATTTCCCACACACTCTTTGTTCCCACCTTTTTGCCAGTCCCGAGATTGAAGGACGAACTAGAACCTTTCAAACTTTTCTTATATATTTTTATTGGAGGATTCCGTTGTTAAATTGCATATATATATATATATATATATATATATATATATATATATATATATATTTAATATCCTCTATGGTTGCAAAATTTCAAGAAAATCAAATAAATAAATATTTGAATTTTAAGTTTTTATAGTCTTAAATTATGCATAAAATATATGTTTATAGATGGAATAATAATTAACATCCGATTTGAACAAAATTTAGCATACATGTTTAGAATATAAAGAACATGCAATTTAACAGTTAAATTTCAAAATATATAACATTGTTAAGTTTTTAGTAGGAGCTTGAATGATTTCTTTCCAAACTAGTTTGGGGAGAGAAATTTTATCCTGAATTGAATGACTTTCAGTATTTTGAAGTGGCTTCAAAAGTTTGTACATCTTAAAATGGTGAAAGTGTTTTTTTATTTTTAGGTAAAAACTTACAAAGGAGAAAACAAAATCATATTCCCAAAAAAAAAAAAAAAAAAAAAAAATCTTAACCATAAGGTTCTTTATTATTATTATTTTTTAGAAACAACCATAATGTTTTTTTTAGAAGTAGGTAATTTGAAATCTAGATGTCTCCACTCTCCATAGGAATATTAGGAAGTATCAACCAATTGAGATACAAGCTCTTGGCACCATAACATGCTTTATTTTAACTAAAATGAGTACGCATTTTGAGTACCACTTTATAGGTGCTGATTAAAAAAAACACCACCCACCCAAACATATGTTTTGAAGAGAAATACTAATAACCCTAATAGTTAACTTGGACATAGGTTATTCATTATTGCCTAATTTAATACTAGTTAATCCAATAGTTAACCGGTAAAAGTCAAACCGTACAATGGAAAAATGAGCAATGCTAAGAATACAACATTTTTCACAATAAATTTTATAATTGTTAACTTGGCAAGTTATTAATTCTCATATGAACCCACTAATGACACTAATTTATATACGGACAAAGTGATGTAGGGAGGAGAAAATAAGAGAGCTGGGGTTCAATCCCTACCTACACCAAAAACTAATTGGTGTCTTGGTTTGATGATAAAGAGTCATCGTCAAGAGCGGATGCCATAAGTTAAAACTCTCTCAATAAATAAAAAAATGTTGTTTTCTCTTTTATAGCGGAATTAGGATTTTAACTTGAAAACATAGGTTCCAATTAACTTAATTGGTAAAGTCTTTGATGGTTGTATAAGAGATTTAGAGTTCAATCCTCGCCTATACCAAAAACTGATTAGTATCTTGGTCTGATGATAAAGAAATATCATTAGGAGCAGACGCTATAGGTTGAAACTTTCTCTCAAAAAAAGAAAGAAAGAGGATTTTAACTTGAAAAGGCAAATAAATCCTAATTCAGCTAAATAAGAGAAAACAAAATTGTCTAAATTTGAATTTGATAACACTCTCACTATTTTTGATGAGTACACATAATATTTTTCCATTGGCTATGATCCGTATAGGAATATGAGATTGGCCACCATGATGAAAAGGATAAATTATTTCCTAGAAATGAGATTAGGAAAAAAGAATCAATATGTTTTAGAATTTCCTGATTACCTTTGTGTCACTCCTCCGTTTGGCCTAGGACATCAGCCTACTGATTAAGATTTAATGAAAAAAAGAATAAAGAGTTAGATATCGCTTTTTTATTTTTATTTTTTTCTTATTGGGAAGTTAAAAGGGCTCCCATATGATCCAATACCTATGAAACAATACTCTCCAACCCTAAATGGAAAATTCATCAAGCATGGTGAGACCCACTTTTACTATGACTTTCTAGAGCCTTGGTGTGATTGCAAGGGAGGAATAAAAAATATCGATTATGGATTTCTAAACTTTCTAATTTTTTTTTTTAAAAATAAGCCTTTAGTAAAAAAAATTCCAAATATATTTTTTGATTTGAAATTAGAAAATAGAAAATAAGCATTGTTTGAGTGGATTTAATGGCGCAATTTGATGTCGGTGAATTCAAAGAATTACGTTAGAAATGAATACAAGTTAAAGAAAAAAAAAAAAACTTTTTTTTTTTGATAGGCAAAACAAAACCTTTTATAGACGTAGACATGCTCTTTTCTCAGTTACGTGGTTCACTCATATATGTCACAGTGCCATTAGGCCGGCTATGATAGTACCCATTGAGGGACACAAATGAGAGTAGTTTTTAGATTCCACGTTTCTACACAAATGGAAAAAGGAAATACTAACTCTTATCAACATGACATTATGAAAGATAGAGAGACCAATACATCTGTAGGTTTATAAACATTGATGCTAAATAGATTTCCCATCAATTTTTTCTGTCAAAGACGTCTGTATTGTATTGGAAAAATAATGAAAGGCTCCAATGGTGGCCGGCTGAACCTATTTTAGTTATAGAACCTCTATCCTTTTATTGAGGGAAAGCTCTTCGAATTGACATAAAGGAGGGACCATAATAGAGCAAAGATTACCCATCACTGCTATGTACGGAGTATCAATAAAAAACAGATAAGGATAATAAATAACTCCAAAGTCAATATAAATTGATTTTAGAGTAAATGCTCTCTCTTAGTTGTGGCATGTGGGAACCAACCAAGCTTGTTTCTAGGATTTAATTTTAGAGTAAGGGGTGTTTGGTAGAGGAGTTTGAATAATGTTGTTTGAGTGTTTTTGATATACATGTGAGTGAAAAACGGTGTGAAAATGTGTGTAATATTGTTTAAAATGCTCAAAAGTATGTTTGAACTTACCTACCAAACACCCCCATACAAATTATATTCCTACAATTTAGGAGTGTGTATTTAAATTTTATATTCTGAAATTTCATAATTTAGATTTTACCTCCCTGATGTTTAGAAGTGTTTGAATTTTACACCATAACGTTTTAGAATTTAGAATTTAACCTTTAAAGGTTTGGAGTGTTTGGATTTTACACCAAAAAATTCTGAAACTTTAGGATGTAAAATCCAAATTTTGAAATGTTAGGGTGTAAAATTCAAACACCTCCAAATTCACGAGATAAAATCTAAAATTTAAAATTTCAGGGTGTAAATCTAAACACTCCAAACTTTAGGAATGTAATTTGTAATTTACCCTTAATTTTATAGTCTTCCATAACAAAGCATGTTTCTTAGTTAAACGAGTTACCATTAAAACTTAACTACTTGCTGTTTAAACTAAACAAGAGTTTGAATTAGAACTTGATGGTTAAAATTATCCAAGTAGAATATAATTTGAAAATACAATTAAGACTTTTTTAAATAGAGGGCGCGGTTTGTGTTTAGGGCCATAAGCTATTGAGCTCACATGCATGTACAGACAGCATACTAATGTAACTGTACCTCTACAGCACGAATCAAGGGATGCCTAGCACAACCTCTGATCTTAATGGTTTGCCCCAAGGACCTGGGATCTTTCTTACAACCTGTGAACCCCATAAATGTGTGGACTTAATATATTGTGTGAGAGATGATGCCTATACAAGATGCATGAGAAAAATTATTGCTTGGAGCTAAGGTTGAACATATCACTCTTGAAATGTATAGGGACTCTACTATATTGGCAATCATTTAATTTTCAAAGAGGTAATAGATATGAGATTGTCTTACAAAAATCAAGTTCACATTTTTATTGATATGTACGCTTAGCATGATGTGGAATCTATACATACCACATTTCGTGTCCAATGCACAAAAAGGATGAAGTGATCTGATGTTAACAAGACAAAATGATTACGGTTACCAGCAGGAAACTGATTACATTAACAAAAGGACCCCCCCAAAAAAAAAGAGTGACATGAAGGACAGTCAAGCTCGATTTGTCCGTCTTCCAACTAAAAGGGCCAACTCAGTATCAATCTTGAGGGAGATGTCAAGTGCTTTTACAGAATGTGTTAATGCACCGCTGCAAAACAAAATCAAGCGTGTAAATCATACTATGAATATTAGTATCATTAGTAGCTTGTAAATTGATGGAAAGTACTATTAAGAACAAAATACTTTGATTAATATAACAAGCTGTGTCTCCAACCTTCAGTGTTACTAATTATATATGAAGTGAATCAGATTCAACTTCTCACCAAAAAGAAAATGAAACCAGTGACACTGGCAACCCGTGTAATGCATGCATTTCTATAGTAGTTATTATGGACTATTTATAATGGGAGGTAGATTTGCAATCCTATCCCATGCTAGCTTTCCCATATTCTAAAAATACTAACCGTGTTCAAAAGTAAATTCAACTAATTTCCATCATTCTAGACATAAAGTTGATCACCAAATATGTGACTCTCCTATGCTATGACACTGACACGAAGCAACAGTACACCCTGTCAATCAGCAGTTGTGCCACTAAGCTCACACCAACATAACATCCTAATTTATGAGCAATACTTCCACAGCCAATGCAGCCAAGAGCCTCAGTGGCATTACCCAGTTCTTCCCATGGGGAAAGCTTAGGTTCAAATGCAGTGGTACACTCAGGGAAAGCTAGGATTTTAGTCAGGGGAGATTAAAAATAAAAATAATTTTAAAAATAGAAATCTATATGATCAAAAAAGATATGTAATTTTCATGAAAAATATATAATAAATGTAAATTATAATTCTTTTTCTCAAGTGTATACATACAAGTATAAATTTCATAAAATTAAAATAATTAGAAAAAATAATTGATATGTATAGTTTACACTTAACAAGAAGTTAACTCAAGTGATCAATCTATGCATAAAAGTTATGTAATTTGATTACTTAAAAGTACATTGAAAAAATATATTAATATAGAACGTGAAAAGTCTTCTTTGTGCTTTGATTGTTTTAAACAATTTAGAGCATCTGAGCATCTAAACTTTATCTCTTTCAATTATTCAAAATTTTGGTTTTATAGCAAAAACCATTGAAAGCATGACAGAGGTGGGCAGAAGAATTTAGGAAAAAGAAAAACTGACAAATTTTTCTAAGTGGCTGCACTGGCTTGGTTGTGGAAAACCATTGTTCTTTTCTTTTCTTTTCCTTTTTCTGAGTTTAAAATGCAGGTCCCACAATTGCTTATAATAAACAAGAACATTGGGTTTGGGTTTGGGGAGGGAATGGATCCCATGATGTAGAACAATGAATGCTCCTATATAAAAAACGCTGAACACTGTAATCCAAAATTCCAAATTGATGCAAAACAAAATTCTTCAAGAAATTTTAGGAAAACAAAGCAGAAAATAAAATAATCTAAGAATCAGCACTTAGGAATTGTTTGGATTCCGCACAAAGCAGGGATAGGAAATCTAGAAATCCAGCACTTAGGGTTGCCTGGAATTAGAACCAAGTCATTGGAAAAATCTCAATAGAAATTTTATTCATCATAAACTTGTATCGTAGGAGTACAATAACACACTTACATAGAATACTAGGACTAAATCCTAACCCTAATTGATTTTTGAGCTTGATTTGGGGAGTTTTTTTTTTTTTTTTTTTTTCTAAATGGTTTTGGGGAGGGGGTTGTAATAGGCACTTATGGGGTTTTGTGTGCAGTCGGGGGAAGTTGATTGCCTCCCCTAGGCTCCATCATTGGAGAAACATCTCCATTATCAATGGAACTAGCTATTCCTTATGCAGCAACATGACAATTTAAGGAATCACACTATATCTCACTTCAAAAGGAGTACATCCCCCTTAGTGAGTTTTAACTTCTATACACAGCCTGTTGCTCTTGTCAATTAGATAATCTCCATTGGACAAGTTGAACAGCATAGCTCCTATAAAAAACAACTCTATGGTCTGTTTTTGGTAATTAAGAATTAAGAGTTGCAACAGTACCTGGAAATATAGGTCACCCCAGTTTGTCCAATTTTGTGTATTGTTTCAAGAGTAACATTGCCTGATGCCTGTCACCATGAAACAAACCATCCCCTAATTAGCTTTGAAAAAGGTGCACAATAAGTAATTCATCTTAGAAGTTATCATCAATTCATCTAGAAGTTATTATCATGCAATTACAAGATAGAGTTCATAATATATGGTAACAAAGAATATTGCAATCGATGCTCTAAGCCAATAACAATGATGATGAGGAAATGAGTGCTGGTTAAACTAGATTTGAAGTGATGGAAAAATAACGCAAAAAATCAAATCATGGGGTTAGGGCTTGAATGACAATGACAAGATAATGAAGCAGTTATTCAGTGATGACAACTTGTTATTGTTGCACCTCTCCTCACAGGCTTCAATTAACCATGAAGAGTCATTACATTGAGGTAATAGCATGAGAATGAGGGAAATGTAGAATGTCGCTAAGGAAGTGTAAAGATTATGCCTGAAGCTTTGCGTTTGTGTTAGTCAAAGAATACACCTATATAAGAGATCACAGAACTGAATAGACAAAGTACCTCTCTTTCATTTGTGCTAGTCAGAGAAATATTTATGCACATGGGTGAAAGCATGATAAACTAGACTATATCAGCATTTTTTTTTTCCTTTAGAAAAATAAATAATCTAACTGGAAGATAGATATCGGTTACAGCTCCTGTTAATTCCACAGCTAACATAATACACAAAGATTTTGGTACTGAACTACATATCATTCCCAATTTCTTCCATGAACCATCGATTGTTTCAGTTATTCAAATTGCATCAATTACCAACTATGCAAACAACAATTGCTGATGTGAGATGCTTTTTCATACACATCCTTATAATGTTGATGTGTATGTCAGTCCATGATTGTCCCACAAAATTGAAAGATATGGAGATTTTTAATTTAACATAAAAAGAGAGTAAATAAACAAATAAATTGCACTTCCTAATGAGTGGACCTACCTAATCTATATTACTAATACTTGGTGTAAATTTGGTTTTGTGCCTTTGTATGTCCTAATTTCTTTTTTTGTTAAGTAACCTTTGAATGTCCTAATTTCATGAGAGTAACATGTTTAATGTGCCACGACAATATTATAAAGATATGTGTATAAAATAAATGTCTACCACATTAGTGATTACGATTTGCATGGTAACGGTAAAGCAATGTAAAGATAGCATCGAAGTGCTTTTAACTTCAAGGACTGATTTGGAACAATGTATTTTAGGAATGACATTGATTCCTGAAACAGAGTTCACTGACCAAAATCATATTTTGACCAAAAATAAACGAATAAGTTAGAATATTAGTTACCTCAGTCTCAAATTTCCCATTAATCAAATTCACAGCTTCTTTAAGCATAGATACATCTACATCTCCATTTGGTAGTGGCACAACCATGTTATCCAACATTATCCGAGTCAAGGAAGTCTTTGTTTGAGCTGCATAATGTAACACCTCATGTACTTCCTCGAGTGTCCTAGTTTCAACCTGTGGGGAAATTTAAATAAATAAAAATTGTGTTGTAACAACCATAGTTCCTGCCAAAACAAATTCTGCACATGCATGTGAAATAGACAGATACACACACACACACACACACACACATATATATATATAGAGAGAGAGAGAGAGAGAGAGAGAAACCTGCTGGAAAACTTGACCAAATAAATGGGAGGACACATTAAATACAAAGTTGATATTAAACAAATCATTGATGAACACTTCACTTAAATGCAACCAAGAAACAATCAGAATAAAGAAACTTCACAATTTTTACCGTTGCTTGTAGATACTTGACATACTTTAAAAACTGTTTAAATTTTAAAGGTAGAGAATACTACCTCAACTTCCATTTTAAGGTTCTTCTGCTCTAAATACAAGTCAACAGATTTAACGGCATTCATGATGCCTCCAGCTATTGATATGTGATTATCTTTTATCAATACCATATCAAATAAACCCATTCTATGGTTCCTCCCTCCACCAATCAGTACCTATAATGACAGAATGCTACAAGGTCACAAAAAAATTTGAACAGAAATTGGAGGAGAATTGTAACATTCAAGTAAAAGCAACGAAATGATCTATACCGCCCACTTATCCACCAAACGTAAACCTGGAGCAGTTTTCCTCGTCTCTAAAATACATGCAGGGTATGCAGCATCTGCCATTTCCTGCAGAAAACAAGAACATGACCATAAATGTCTCCTTCAGGCTTTACACATCTGTCAGTGATTATGTATGCCAATAAGATTTAGCTCAGTTCAGTTTGCCTTAAATTGTTGGACTATAAATCTAACATCTAATTTGGATATTTATATAAGATTCAAAAATTTAAATAATTAGAATATACCTTGTTCAATCTTAGCCACTCAACAAAAATTATGTATGATCATATTTTTTAATCATATGTGCAGGTATATGAGACCCATATTTTGTTATCACCCAACTTAAAACCTAAAACTTGACAGATGAGCCACCAAGGAATAATTGTAAAACTTCAAGAAAGGATATAGAGATCAAGTACTTCTCAAAATACAATTTGTCCTGTGGAAATATAAATTAAAAGGAAGCTCTGAAAAAGAAGCTTCGCTAGAATTACAATCAAAGATTCAACATATTCATGAAATCAACTGTAGATTTACAGGAACCCCCCCCCCCCCCCCCCCCACAAAAAAAAAAAAAAATTTGTGCACCAATCTGATAAAGAGTGCGCACACACACACCAAAAAAAAAAAAAGACTTAATTTCCAATACAGGTCTCTCCACTCTATCAATTATTCCACTCCCTCCAAATTAACCACATAATACAATGAAGGTCGCAGACAATAGACTACTGTTTTGATGCTTTCTATACATCCATATCCAACAGGAGAAGACATCTATCACAATAAGGCAGCATCACCCAATCCACCCAAAAGACCATAACTCAAGCACAACAAGTCGATGGCGCAATAAATCATTCATAGATGAAACCCCACTAGCCATATACATGCAACACTGGTTTACCAACACCCTTTTCCTTTTGATTTGGTTATCTATGGTTAAAATCTTACCCAACACTGTAGTTCACACATAGAAAGCCACCATTTTAGGTATCTTATTATTCCAGAAACACCTCCATGGCCCACAGGAAAGACCTTTTACTAGCACCTCCCAGGAATTCATGGTAAAATCAAACACTACACATACCATAAGTTCAGAACTATAAGGTCTCTATCTCATGCAATCATCCCCTTTGGAAAGAGAAATCTGAGAATATAAAGAATCCATCAGAAATTCTATCCCCTCTAGTGCCCAATCTTGAAATTTATAAATGGCCCTGAGATTCAGAAAAGAAATTCTGTCCTCTCTAGAATATAACAAAATGGATACCGAGGCGTCCTTATTCAACGCAATTGAGTATCATTCCAGGTATACTTCTTTTAATGCTAAATCACACACCACGCATTGGGACAAAATCTGATTGTCCTACCATCCCCAACTTTAAAGTATATGAAATTGGGAAACTTGTCTCAGTCAGTTCTAATTCCTTTCCATAGACTACACCCGTGTGGCCTACGCATTTCCAAAGTATACCAACCAGCTCCCAAAACCCCATATTTAACAACTACACATCTACAGAAATGGTCTTCCTCCCCATAACCACTTACCAAGCAGGGGTAGGTTAAATATTAGTCTGATCAAGCAATGACAGTAGGCTACACATATGGGCACGAAAGGCTGGCATTTTTTCCCAATCCAAGTAATCATGATTCACATTGAAATAGTTTATGTGCTATAGTAAAAATGCATGTGAAAAATTATAGTGACCTGTTAATCAATTTCATTTACTTGGGGGGGGGGGGGGGGAGAAAGGAGAGAACTATACCTTTGTTAGAGTTGCTATTCCACTCATCCTCTGCATAAAATTTAGTGCTACTCTTTCAGCTACAACAATGTTGTGTGCCCGTCCTGCACATAAATTGGTAAGGATTATAAGCGTCTTCTTTTTAAAAGGAATTTCTAAGGTACTGATAATTCCTTTTCTTCTTGCCTTCCCGGCTTACCGTAAACTTTTCCAAACTGCAGTCCTTTATGAACACAATCTCCATCTTTTTGAGACCACTCAACCTGACATTAAAAGTTACATTTAAAAATGACCAAGCATGCAAACCAAAATAAACTACATACATATTGCAGTTCCTTTATACCTTCAAAGAAGGATCAACCTCACAAAATACCATCTCTGCAAGTGCAATTCCAGCAATAATACCATCTTCCTTTGCCAAGAAATTAGCTTCCACTTCCATGTCAACAGGAATAGTGGCCATACTTGTCACATCCCCTATAAATAATAGTATCATACATTATTAAATATTTACTGTTGGTTATAAGAGCCTTTCCTATGTTAAAAATGTAAAAATCATTACAAAATGACTCTGCCTTAAGTCATTGACACAGAAACAAATTAAGACCAGATATTATATTCATTTGTTAAATGGTAAGTTATAGACACACCTAATTGACATTCAAGTCAGAGCTCATTGGCTCAAATATTAGATTCATTAAAATTAGTGAGGGTAATTGGACAAAAACAATAGAAGATGAGATAAGAGAAGATAAACCTTGACCCCCGGCATCTTCAGCAAGGGCTAAGTTGATGATTCCCTTCAAATCATAGGTAGGGTGCAATGGAGGCTTCAAAGCCATGGATTCAAATGATACGCTGGGATTTCTGGCAGTCACAGCCACCCTAACAATCCGTCTGCAATGTCTGGATAATTAAAACAAGGTGAACCAACAAATTTATTAAACATACTTGAGCAATATATGCATAAACAAACCTTGATGTTGTAAATAAGCAAGGCACAACTATTGGAGAAACAGACAGGATCCGAGCCATTAATTGTTTGTTTTTGATGCTCTTAAGAAGTATGCAGTGTTTTGCTCAGCTCTTTTATTCTATTCGTCAAGCATCTTCGATTACACAACAACACTCATGTTCTTTTGAGTGATGAGAAAATTTCAAGAAAAGATTAGACTAACAGCTTGTCTCTTATTCAACAAAGTCAAGGTGAAGCCCATTTCCTGAAAAAAAAAAAATTACCAAAAGGCATGTATATAAACAACTTTTTTCCTTTATACCCCACCCAAAAAAAGAAAAAAAAAATCCAAAAGTATTAATGCATTATTTTCAGAATTCCTTTCCTATCTAAAGATTGTAGCATCAGACATTTAAGGACACAACCATTGTGTCCAGTTGTGTATGGACAATTATCTACAATTTAACTCACTTATCTATAGCATATTCTACTACTCAAGAATGGTTTACATTTTTTTAATAGGTAGATTACAGTTACACACACCTAGATGGTTTTGAACCCATAAGCCATAACCTCTCTCCACCTTATCATACATGGTGTCAATGAAAAATTAGAACAGAAAAACAATGTATGCTCTTGTATCCTAATGACATATGCTGTAGCATTGTGAAAAGCAATCAGCCAAGTGTGCCCTGAGTGAGTATTTTGTGCTAAGGGACCTTGATTTCCTTTATCCACTGTAAGAAAGTAACAAAGGTTGGGAGATTTCCCCTATAAGCACTTTTTTTTTTTTGGATAAATAACGAAATATCATTAATTAAAAAGACCCAGGTACACCGGGAGTGTACATCAAGATCGTAAATTACAATGATCAAGCATAACAAAAAGATTAGACTTTCCCCTATAAGTTCATATGAGCTAGTTGCCTGTTTTATTCACCAAAACTGTTCTAAGTTTCTGTTAGCATATTGGCAGAGAGACTAAGTGTGCAACTTGGTGCCATCAAAAGACAGAAAATTTGTGTGTAAATTCTGCCCTGTGATACAAGGAGAGGAAATGTCATTGGCCAAATGTGTCATACAATGTTTTCAGTAGAATTGAACAAATTCATCATTTCTATAGCTTTATACTAGCTATGGTTCTTCAATCAAACAAAACACTAATGAACACACATGAACTCATGCATTTTTTTTTTTTTTAAATTCTTTGTTCACAACCATTTCTCTCCCACACACACACACACACACACATAATAGATTCTTGTTTTGGGTATGAAAAGAAGCAAGAAATATGCTAAATGATTTATTGAGTTGCAATAAAAAAAAAAATTTGATAAGATATTCAGAAAATTCATCATAAACATCATAAGATAAGATTAGAATATAGGCACAAGAGGTGTTTATTTTTTGTTTTACCTGGTTGGAAATCTTAAGAACGTTTTGTGAGTGTGAGGCCTAACTGATTATGTAGAGTCTGAAGCAAAAACCTTAAAAAAGACAACAATGGGTGAGAGATCAAATAAAAGGTTAAATGACAAATTGACTCGCGCGTGACTTTCTGAAATGACAAAAACACCCTCAAGTGAGATTGTGGGGGCTGTGGCGCCAAGAATGACATAAGAGTGGGGCCGGAGCAAAGAGCATGTTACATTTTTCTTGTTTAATGAGAAACAGATCACAACATTTTAACGGCGCAATTCAGGGATTGTCTGTGCCACGATTTTTTTTTTTTTTTTTTTTTGGAGAAAGATTTGGGCCATGATTTTAAGGGGCAAGTTAATTATTTTTTTAATAAATAAATAAAACTTACTTTTATTACCTAACTAATACTATGCTTTTGTAATGAATGGCTTAATCAAAATTTATATGTAAATAATTTTTTTTATTAATTTACTTAAAATAAATCATAAAAATAAATGAATATTTTGCTTTTAAGTGATATAATGAATGCATGTTGTGTGAGACTAAAGTATCATAAAATGCATATATATATATATATGAATAAAACTTATGTACAGTGTCTTAGATGCTGTTTCTTAGATTTTCCTCTTAAGATTTAGTCATGTAATTACTTAATTAAAAAATACACTTTCATCCCAAATAAAAAATCCACATGACAAAATTTTAAAAGGAGAACCTAAGAAATAACATCTAAGTATTGTACATAATTCTTACTATATATATAGACAAAACTTAGGTACAATACTTTAGGTGTTGTTCCTTAAATTCCTCTCTTAAGATTTAGTCATGTAGCTATTTAACTAAAAAATACACTTCCATCTCATGAGAAAAAATCATATGACAGAATTTTAAAAAAGGAACTTAATGAACAATACCTAAATACTCTCTCTCTCTCTCTCTCTCTCTCTCTATATATATATATATATATATATATATATATATATATATGTGGGAACCTAAGATGTGTAGGCTTTGCTTAGCAACTTCTAGGCATGCTTGGCAACGTCCTCGGCATACTTTGCAACGTCCTCGGCATACTTTGCAACGTCCTAGGCATGCTTTGCAACATTCTAGGAGTCCTACATCGAAAAAAAACCCCCCACTTGCTGCTTTATAAGCTGTGAAGCTAAGGAAGTAGTGTCCACCAAATTTCATATATAAAACTTGGTGGTATACTACTCCCTTAGTTTCACAGCTTATAAGGCAACAAGTGGGGGGGTTTTTCTTCGATGTGGAACTCCTAAGACCTTGCAAAAAGCATGCCGAGGACGTCGAGGACGTTGCAAGCATGCCTAGGACGTTGCAAAGCATGCCGAGGACTCTGAGGACGTTGCAAGCATGCCTAGGACGTTGCAAAGCATGCCTAGGACGTTGCAAAGCATGCCGAGGACGGCCAAGGATGTTGCCAAGCATACCTAGGAGTTGCCAAGCAAGCCTACATATCTTAAGTTCCCACAATATATATATATATATATATATATATATAAAATGATTTTCAATAATACATTGAACTTTAAGGCTCAATTAATCACATATATTTAAATGGAAAACCCTTGAATTTAATAGTTAAAAACTATCCAAAACAATAATTGAAATCATGTTTAAGTGAAACCTCAATTCAATAATTAAGAATAATATAAATTATTAAACATTTAAAAATTTGAAGTAGAGAGAGACTCACATGAAAATTTAATTTTTGTCCTTGAAAACATGGAAGAAGGCACTGAAACTTGAGTGAGTTTCACCTTACCAAGTTTGAGTTTAAACTTAAAGTTTAAGTCTTATGCATTGCATGCTACATGTGTGTGTATATGCTTGAAAAATGATCTGAATTTAACATTTATTGTAGAAAAGAGGTGCTGTAGTCATACTCCTGTCTAGCTAATTCTTGTTATAATCCCTTGTGTAGCATGTGTATATGCATGAAAAATGATCTGAATTTAACATTTATTGTAGAAAAAGATGTGGTGTAATCTTATCCCTTTCTAGCTAATTCTTGTTATAATTCATTTGTTTTGTAGGAAGAGAGAGAAACCCTTTTTTTGAAAAAAGAAAAGAAAAAAGTCAGCATATAATAAATAATAGCTAAGATATTAATTTTTATAAGTGGTATCTCATATAGATTAGTATTTCAATTGTGAGTTTTGGTAGTTAGAAGTTAGCGCATAGTAGTTAATAATTAGAAAATTACTTTGAAATTTTTTTAAACCAATCCCTTAAAAAAGTTTTAGCGGAGTTTAAATCACATTAATAAATTATCTCTCTATTCAAAATTTTTTTTTTTAAAATCATGTTAATAAAAAGTTAATAATAAAACTATTATTAGTAAACATTTCTTAGACTTATCTATTTAGCTTTGTTACCAAATTTATATAAACTTTTTTTTTCCTAAAAAATATAACACAACCAAAAACTATGTTTAATAATTTAGGTTTTTCTTAATTCTTAACTATTAAGTTGAGGTTACCACTTAAATAAGCTTTAAAATAATTTTTTATCATTTTTAATTATTGAATTCAAGATTTTTTTTTTCATTTAAATATGCGGTGGTGATTACTTGAGCTTTAAAGCTTAATATATTATTTTGCAAACTCCCTTTATATATTTTTTAGCCATCTCTTTTTATATTAGTTACAAAGTTAATTTTGGACTTATATATGATTTTTTTTTTTTAAATAACTTAATCTTACATGCATGCATTCATTACATAATTAAAATAAAAGATAACTTCTCTTTACTTTTTTTTTAATTATTTAATTTTAATTAAATTAAAAACTATTTTCTTATTTTTTTTAGTTTACATATGATTCTTGATTAAGTTGTGTATCGCACGGGCATAATACTAGTAAACAAAAAAAGAGGAGCTCACCAAAGGCCCACTTAATTTCCATGACAAAGATCTTATGTTAAGTAAGGATTTTGAACCTAATCTCAATTACCCATTTTTCTTCTTTTTGGAATGGGCCATAAGAGAGAGCTCTCAAAGGCCCACTTAATTGTCATGGTGAAGTAGGAATTTTGGACCCAATGTCCCAAACCCAATTATTAAGCTCGGTAACAAGTTTGGCTGCCAATGGGCCTAGAGCTCCAATACGCAGAGGTTGTGGGCCTTGTGGCCTGTACAATATTTGTAAGAAAGTAGGAGAGTTTAGTACATATTATTGCATGGCTCATTCAGATTGAATTTCATGAAATTAGATTAGATTAGTATTTAGTACCGTGGCTCAATTTTGAACACGTTACTTTGACGCTCATAGTTTTAATTTGAAGATACAATTGAATTGTCATTTTGTCACGTGTAAAGTTCTGCTAACAGTTAAGAGAGTCCCTACGATCTCTAAGCCATCAACCTTGAATAGTCCAAATGCCATGACTAAAACAATTATACTTTAATCATGTAAAAGTTTACTACTACATATAGAACTCCATAGATTATTTTTACTAAGTCTTAATTGAGATATATTGGGGGCAATGTTGCTTAATTACCACTAATTACCTCTCCTATACCCCGTTAAAGTAATAATTTTTTTGTATGGGTGCAACCTTTAGACTTAATTGTAATATATTTTAAAGAAGAAAAATTCTCCTATTGCACCTACGGTGGTACATTTGTGTGAAATGATTTCATATTGAAAGATCAAGTAAGCATGGAAGACAAATTGGAGATGGTATAGTAGATGAGAAAGCCAGAATTTCAAAGTTCAATTTACTGTGTTTCCAAATTGGCTGCTATTGCAGTGTTCAAACTTACATTATTCAAAAAAGAACAATTAAATTCAACTTCTTAAAGCACCCTACGTTTCTTGGCGTTGAAACTGATGCATTAGCATTCTAAAATATTCCTTTTTAGTTAGTTGTAGTCCAATACAAAAATTCAACCTCTTCTCTCTCCCACTACTCCCATATTTGTCTATATATATATTGATAAAACTCTCTCTCCCTTCTGATAGAAAGAAATTTGTGCTACCTATACAATTTGAATTGGAGGAAGAAAGAGATTAAGTAATTAACCATGTCAGGTTCGAAAAGATGGTTAGTGGGTTTACGATTTGTTGTTTTTCTATTCCTTGTACTTTTGGCAATGGCTTCAATGGGAGATTGCATCAGAGAGTTGAAGGAATGGGACTTCAAGAGCACATTTGAAGGACGACTTCCCAGAGGGCCAGTGCCTCCTTCAGGACCTTCTCCATGCCACAACAAACTCAGCCCTTACAATCAAAGTGAATACTCTCTTCCTAATGATTACGTCATTTGCCCATAACATTGGATATATAGCACTTTTTTTTTTCTTTCTGTTTTTGCTTTTGTATTTTGGAAACCTTGGAGAGAACATTATTTAGATTTATTGACTCATTTCTCTTTGATTAATAGGTCAGTTGAGACTTAGAGTTAGCTTGTGCAGTGGTTAATTGAATTCTTGTACAATTCCCTTGAAATTAGTGGGACTTCAAGTATAGAAAGATAGTAGGAAACTTTCATGTTCATTTGTTTGTTCTTTCACCAATAATTTGCGAATAAGCTGCTCTTGTTTATCTTATTCTTTATTCATGGTTATGGGCTGTATTCGATTCTCCAATTCAATAAATTTGACCCAACTCGATAGCTCGGGTTGATTTTTTTGGATTGATGAGTTCGGTTGAGTATATATATTAAATTTGTTCGCTTTACTTGTTTTAGACTTTGATAATTTGCTTAAATTGTTAGCTCCATTTATTTTGATATTTTGAGGCTTAGTTTTGATAAACTGAAATATTATACTCAATTATATAAACTGTAATCATTTATCAAATGACTCAAATGACGGATTTATATAGTTTAATATAAATCCAAATTTTTTTCTTAGGCATGACAAAATTATCTCAACAATTCTAATGTATTAGGTTGGATTGGTTTTTTAGAGTTCTCATAGGTTATTAGATTGGGTTGAATTGAAAATTTCTCACTCCAAGAATGTAGGGGGTAGAATTGAAAATAATAAGCTGCTCTAATTTATTCTGTTCTTCATTCTTAGTTTATCACAATTTGATACAATCACGATGATTCAGCACTTGACATTGAGTTTTCATGTTTGTACTGCAATAAGCTTCATGCCATTGTTTCACTTAGCAAGAAGCCCTTAAAGGGTCCAGCCCATCTCGCCCTAGCCAAAGACCCAAGCTGGGAGATGGTAGCATCCGATTAAAGCCCAATCTGTTACATGAAGCAGGCCCAAGCAACTTTGAGCCACTGGCTTCTTTCACCTATAACGAGACTCCTCAGTAAATTATGTGACTATATATATATGCCTACTAAATTTCAAATATTTTATTAATCCTTTAAAAAATAAATAATAAAAAAACTTTGATTTTGTTTTTTTTTTTTTTTTTTGTTTTTTATGTTAACCAGGTTCAATTTTATTTTATATTTTGGATAGAAAGTTAGAAACAGTTCAATCATTTTATAGTGCCCTAGCATGGTACACCAAAAATTCTCTTACAACAAGATATTTTAGGGTCAATAGGAAAGAAAGTGGAATGGTGGTTGTAACTTGTAATTACTAATTTCCAAAATTCCACCAGCTTTTATTTTTGTTGTTGTGGTGGTGGCAACAGGAACCCAATTGCAGAATAAAAAAATATTTTCAATTCAGTTGTTTTCCAAAAATAGGTTATACTTATTGGGACATATTGGGTATGTTGACTTTTGCATTATTTTAACCATAATGAAGCAACTTGCATGTTATATCACATCTCAGTCTTAACTCTTATGAAACACATTTGTGGATTATAAACAATAAAAAAGGGTAAATTAAAATATTGGTCTCTATCCTTTACATCATATTTCAATTTGGTCCCTTAACCTTTTAATTGTGTCAATTTGATCCATAACATTTTCAGTGTCATGTCAATTTAATCCCTACCGTTAAATGTTAGATGAAAAATATTGATACGGCTAACGGTCCAAATAAATTTTTTTTTTGGGTCACCTAACACTTGTATCGCCACGTCATATTACATTTATAAAATAAAAAAATAAAAAAAAGTAATTTTCCCCTACTATGAGGATGGCAATAATCAATTTTTCCTTTTTTTTTTTTTTATACAACAAATAGAGTTTATCATAGAAGCCCTACAAAAATGCTGGGCTAACCCATTAATTTTGCTTTTCGATTTATAAGAATTTTTTTAAAGGTAGAAGGAATAATTGAAGTACACACTAAGGTAGAGTTTGGATAGCGCATCTGGAGTGTTTCTCAATGCGGCTGCATTTTTCCGTGGGTCCCATGCACTATTCACCGAATCCATAAGTATTTTTTTCACCAAAAACAACTTTAAAACTGGGTCCCACGGAACTATTTACATATTTACAAATTATTTTGCTACAACATTTTCAGTTTTTAGCAATAAGTGGTATCCAAACAGACTCTAAGTGTACTGTTTCCTCTCAAAAGTAATAATTATAAAGACAAAAGATTAAAAATTTTCCCAAGGAAGAAGGTATATTGTCATCTACAAATGTCCACTGAACCAAAGAACTAAAAGAATAGGTATCTTTGCCTATCAAGAGGAAGCTCAACCCCATCAAATTTCCTTTGACACCAAATCATCCATGAGAGATAGCACTACATTCCAAACCTTTTGCTATTCGATTGCCCAAAAATCCATATCAAACAAAGAAGCAACTCAAACTTAAGTTGCCATGCCGCCACCATCTCAAAGTCCAACCTTCAATAGATCTCAACCAAGCCCCAAAACACTACTTGAAATGAACAAATCCAATGACCCATTTCAATTGAGAGAGAGAGAGAGAGAGAGAGAGAGAGAGAGAGAGAGAGAGAGAGAGAGAGAGAGAGAGTATACCATCGGGCTAGTAAAGGAACCAGAACAACCTTAACACCAGTCCTCATTGCCATTCCTTATCATCGAGCACTACAGTCAGTGATCTTCAGGCCTCACCCTTTCTCTTTTGACCAAAACATGAAACTCTGGATTGTGGGTCGTAACTTGTAACAGAGATGGATTTTCTATATGAGATTTAGGGATTTTGATCATGTTGAGTAATATTTTAAAATTTTTTTTAATTAAATATGATGTGGCAGTAAGTTGACATGGCATTTTTCATCCAACACTTAACGACAGTGATCAAATTGACACGACAGGTTAGAGACTAAATTGACACAATTTAAAGGTTAGGAACTAGAATGAAATATGATGTAAAGGATAGGGACCAAGTTTGTAATTTACCCAAAAACAAACCTATTTGTGATCCTCCATGATCATGCATTATTGTGTGGTCTTTTGAGCCTTTTCTTGTAATGCATTTGGGCCTTTTCCCATCTCTTTCCTCTCCTTTTTTTCCTAGGCTTTTTGAAGAAAGATCATGCTGACCCTTCTGGTTCTTTATAGAGAAATAAATCCTTTTATTTATGGGAAAATTAACACACACACACACAAGTGTGAGATTTTGAGGTTCGATTTTGGACATGATATATTGATATGTGTGTTTGTATTTTGTACACCACGCAAATTCAGTGATACAATTTTGGACACCGCCCACCAATCCAACTAATCCATGTTTAGTAGATCTTAGGGGAACAAGTATTAGGCCAAAATGGCCAAGTATCACTGTTTGGTAAAATATGTATGAATTTATCATTGTTTGCGAAATAATTAGGGATCTACTACTATTTTAAAACTCGAGCTTGTGAAACTCAAGTTTCATGAAATTTTTTTTATGAAACTTGAGTTCCATAAAAAATAACATGGCAAATTTGAATGCTATTTTTTTCAAAGAACTCAAGTTTTTGGAAATATTTAGTAATTTACTACCTTTTTGAAACTCGATTTTAGATGGTAAATTGCTAAATATTTCACAAACATTAGTATATTGCTAAATATTTTGCCAAACAATGGTATATGGCCATTTTGACCCAAGTATTACTGGTGAAAGCAAACAAAATTCGAAATGCGATAAATTTTGTGCCAACTTGACCTTTGAAGAAAATGTTAAAATTACCATCAAATTTTTTTTTTTTGAGAAATAAACACATACACGGGAGAGGGAAATGAGTTCTAACACAAAGTCAAGCCACAACTCTACTCAAAAATCATGGTAACTTTTATAACAAAATGTCATGTTCACGAGTGCCCTTAAGGAAATTTTTAATAAACAATTTTAAAAATATTTTGACATCACTTTCATGAAAAATATAAAAAGCAGTTAAAAATATTAATAGTTTTTTTTTTTCCATTAAAAAGTTTCTAAAAAGTATTATTTAAACCAATATCCTTATCCTATAACAAAATAGATATAAAAGATTAATGTGATTTGTGTCAGAGGCTCATAATATTTGATTTTTAAAAAAAAAAATTAATAATAACACAGTAATTTATAGAATTCATGCAGTTTTATCGGAATATTAGTAAAGTTAGAATAAAAGGGAAAGAAAGACAGGTAAATAAAAAAAAAAAATTTAACAAAAATTCTAAAAAGCCCCATGCCATTAATATATATTACATGTCCGTTAATAAATGTATTAATACAAATTTCAAAAGCAAAAAATTAAAAAGAAAAAATATAAAAAAATAACTGAGTTGTATATGGTTGATGAGGCGCATCTAACTGACTTATAAATGATTACTTTCAGCAAACTAACATGTATAGTTCTTAAAAAAGGAAAAGAAAAAAGAAAAAAAAGACACGGGTCACGATGAGCGACATGCTTAAAAATAAATAGCCTCTGTGCACGCGCTCACGCGCGTGCTCAGAGGCTCTTCTATTTTTTGGGTAAAGATTAATAATTTGGAGTTATTATTATTTGGATTTTCTACTTTTTCCAATCACAAAAAAAAAAAAAAAAAAAAAAACCTAGGGTGTAATGAAATTAAAAAAAAAAAAATTTGAAAAAAAAGGAGGACAGAAGAAACAAATACATCATGATGAAAAAAGAAAAAAAAAATGAATACGTGAGTTTTGTAGATTGGAGGAGTTTTAAAACTAACAAAAGAGTAATCCTATTTTGTAGGGAGTTAGTGAGTAGAAGTAGGAATTTAAATCAACATAAACTGATAAAAGTAGGAGTTTATTAGAAACAGAAAGACATTTCAACGTAGAAGTAGGAATTTATTATTTTTGTCAATTTACTATTTTAACCTCATTTTTAAGTTTTATGTAGGGGTATTTTTGACAATAAAAAAAGCAATAACTAACTTTCTTTTTCCAATTTCCTATTTTAACCCCATTTTTAAGTTATTGGTTAATTAATTTAGGGGTATTCTTGACAGGAAAAAAAGCAATAACTAACTTTCTGAATCCTCTTAATATATACAGATAATAACAAAATAAATAAAGTCACATGTCAATAATTCGCAAAGCCTGCTTTTAAAAGCATGAATTTATTAAACTAGTTTTGGTCGAAACGTGAATTAAATAATTTTATATTCTTTTTTTTGAACTTAAATAATTATATATTCTTATCATTAAACCATTACGAGCCAACATGAACCGACATGAATGATGCCCAAGGGTGTTTGATTTGTGTTTTCAAACAACCATTTTCAGTTTTCAAACAAAATTTTACGTATTTTCACACACTTCTTCACCAACACGCAAATGTTTTCAAATAACAATTTTCAGTTTTTAAATACATATACCAAATGAGCTCTAGGATGGGCACAAATTGTCAATATCGTAGTCGCAGGTGCCACCCCACTACAATTATTGTACAATAACAAGAAATATACATACCAATAATGAAAAAAAAAAAAACAATAATATTTTTTAGAGGAACAGGAACAAAAAAAAAATTCCCCCCCCAAAAAAAAAAAAAAAAAACACATAGAAATGGGATAGTTCATGTGGTGGCAATATTCTTTATAATAGTTATATATGTAATTTGAATTTCACTTTTCCCTCAATTATTATTTATTTGTCTCAAAATAATAATGTAGGTAGAAAGGCTACCTTATATTTGTTGTGGAATTCACACAGAGTAAGCAAGAATGCATATAACATTTTCTTTTATTTTTTTTATACTTTTATCTTATTGATTAAGGGACCATTTGTTTCAACAAATTCACACACCTTTTTTTTTTTTTTAATTTCACTTTTTGTTAGGTATAAATTTTTTAAAATAATTTATTTATTTTTTTAAAAAAATTGAAAAATAAATTGTACCAAACATGCATATGACTTTCCCCAATGAAATCCAATCACTTTAGTTAATTTGTACAAGGAAATTAGAAACTGGCAATTGTGTGAGTCATGTTCATGATTCCAAATTTTATCTTGTAAACATAGTTCCTAGCTAATATATGGGGCGAAATACGTACATTTTCATTTCATGTAGTTTAAAATTTTAACATTAAAATTCAGCATAATAAAGGAAATGGGAAAATTTTAAATATATATATATATATATGGGTGTATATGAATTTTTTTAGGAGGATACTTATGTTATCTTGTATAATTTCATAATATATTATAAAATCTAAGTAATTAATTTTTTAATATATTTAGGATATTTTAAATGTCTGGTTGTGCTTTCAAGCAAAAAAAAAAAAAAAAAAAAAATGAATGGGGGAGATGATTTTTAATATATTTATTCATTAATTTAAAATAAAAAAGAAGAAGAATGAACAAAGTTATTTATTTTCTCGTATTATTTTATTTTAAAAAATTTTTGTGTATATAATTTATAATAAGTTAATAACATATATATAAATACATATTATGAAATTAAGATCTAATATCATCTAAATCATAGAAAACTCTTAACAGATCAAAGAAAAAAAAAATGAAGATTATAATAAAAGTATGAAAATGTTGATGCATGGACCTAGAAATATTGATTTTGTTAATTTCGTCTTATATATTGATACATATTAGCACAAAAATGTTTTATATATGTTTTATACATTTAATTATAGAAACCATTTATTTTTAGATGTTTGATATATGTCATAATTTTAAAAAAAAAAAAATACATGCATATAACATATGATATCATATGGTACTTTTTTTTTTTTTTTTTTAAAAGATATAATCTGATTTGAAACTTATGACTTTCACTTTATGATAATTATCATTTATTATTAGACTAAGACATCAGTTTATTTATTTTTAGTGTATGTGAGATATGTGAGATTTGAACTTATAACCCATATTTGTCAAAAAAAACTTTATTAGTGAAACTAATTGAAATCTAAGTTACATGTATTTTAGTAAGTATATATGCTTGTAAGACAAAGTTTCAAACGAATTTTACAAACAAAATTAGAAGACTGATTTGTTTCTCAAAAAAAAAAAAAAAAAAATAGAAGACTGGTTCCTTTTATCAAACTAATGGTCAATGTCTTGTTAGTACTTAGTATAGTTAGTACATATATAGTGATATAGCAAGTACTAGCTATATATACGTCAATTGAATTATAGGGTTTTATCAATGGAAAAGTCATCCCCCGTGATCAGGGGCGTAGCTAGAAATTTTTGCTTGGGGGGGCCAAGGTAAAACTATCATTTTGATTCAACGAAAAACTCAAAGTACAATATATCTATAACACAAGCTTATTGATAGAATTTTTTTGTCAGTATAATTCTATAGCACTCAAAAATCAAAATACTAATAAGTTAATCGACCAATTAAGCATCTTAAGTCTTTTTTCTTGAGCTTCTCCTTTTTCTTTTTTTTTTAATTCATAAGTCCATAACATTCATAGAAATCAAATATAAGTATACAACAAAATTGCAGAAGAAGAAGAAGAAGAAAAAGAAGAAGTTGGTATTTCTCAATATTTGCTTAGCTTTAAATAAGAAAACTCTTTGTTAAGGAAGAGGGAGAAACTAAGGAAAATGTGATTACAAGAGAGCATCTTATGGAAGAATTAATGAAAAGAAACTGAAGAGAGAGCACCAAGTGATGAGGAGAGTCTTTTGTGGAATTGTAAAGTGGAAGGAGATATTGTAATAGTTTTGATAAAGTGTAAAACTTAAGTACAATGTTTTAAGTGTAATATATTAGGTTCTTCAATTAAATTCAAGCACATATTTAACATGTCCAATAAAATACAAACAATGATATTATTTTTAAGTACAATTAAATTCAATATATATGAGTTTAATCAAGTAATCTAATGTACTACACCTCAATATTATCATTTCACAAAAATTGAATAACTAAAAACTAAAAAAATATGGACATGAATATCATGCTTTAGAGAAGAATGGGAAAGACAAGAGGGGTTAATTTTTATGATTGCATAGTTGGGATTTGGGGTGGGAAGAATTTTATGAGTGATGTGTTGGAGGGGGGGCAATCTTTTAATATTGTGGGGGCCAGCTCTTAACTCAAAATGATTGTAACCTACATTCACTTATAATTAAAGAGGTTTTAAAAAAATTTGGAGGGGCCATGGCCCCCCCAATGCATAAGGTGGCTCCGCCCCTGCGGCCGTGATTGATGCAATAATATTGCACTCCCATCAATTTCCTCCACTCAGTTTGGTATCACAGTGGCCAAAATAATTAAAATATGACACCCAAAATACAAGGATCGATGTTTCACTCAAATTTTCTTCTGTCAAATATTTCTGCCGAATTCCCATTTAAATGAAACGACAACCTCTGGTTTGAGTGTAGGAAAAAAGAGTATTCTCTCTCAGATAACTTAAAGAGTACAAACCAATAGTTTACATTCTTGTGAAAAGAGAGAGGAAAAGGACGACTAATTGGACCATTGGGAATGATTTTGTTTTAGAAGAAACTGAACAATTACTTAATAATCTCACTTTCTTGGTCCCACTTGGGAAAATAATGAAGGGCCACACCTAGCACTATATGCTTGAGAGCGAAAGCCAAAGTAGGTTGTATCTGGTGGAGTGCACTGCTGCATTTATGTCTGGTCCATTATCGTTCTCTTTCAAGTTTCAATGGCTTCAACCCTATGTTGGTGGTGCAATGCATTTGTACGAGCAAGTATGCATCATCAATCCCTTTTTAGGGTATAGAAGGTGACAATGGACATTGCAACAAGAAGATAAAAAAAAAAAAAATTTTAAATAATGCCAAAAATTGGAATAATGATTAAGAAATCTTCGGTAAGATCTCAATCATTGCAAAGATGAAAACAAAAAGGTGAAATTTTTTAATTATATCATCTAACTTTGATGCATGGTTATTCAATTCAATCATTTAAGGTTGTTTTTTCTTCAATTTTAGTTTTTTTTTTTTTTTTTTTACTATAATAAGTTTTCAATTTGATCTTTCTGTTGAGTTCTGTCCAATTTTGTTGTCTTGGTTTTAATATTTTTTTAAAACCTTTTAAAATTGAGGTCATTTTTATAGACTTAACCATTCAAATTGGACGGAATGATGATTACATTACAAATGAATATAAGCTTAAGAACTTAAATGAAAAATAAAAAACTAAATTGAAAACATGTAAAAATTAGAATGTGTAATTTGTAATTTACTCAAAAAAATAATAATATATCAAACTATCAAAATATTTATGGGAATATTGGTTCGTCTCTTTTGTAAAGTAAGAATAAATAATAAAGTTATTTATTATTATTATTTTTTATAATAAAATGTATTGACTGCTAGCTAGTTTGAACAGGATCATTTGTAAATACATGGGTGATAGGGTGCTTTTAGCTATTGCCATCCATTTCACTCACTCCAGGATGCTTTTCAGGTTAGTGTTCAGTATTAATTAAACATGTGTTGACTGAAATAAGAAAGTTTTAAAATGCAAACATGAGCTATGCCGTCCATTTTACCCAGCTAAAAGCAACTATTGATTTGATAGATGTCCATTAGTTTTTTTATTTGATAGATGTTTATTAGGTGAAGCTTAGAAACCACTTCTATATTAAAACATAAATTTTAAAGTTACAAATGCTTAGGGCTTGACAAAATTTTATAATATTTAAAAGACATAAAGCTTTGGTTTTGTAATTATGACCAGTAAAATACGAGCGACCCTACTTGTATTTTTATTTTTTGTCATAGGTTTTCTACCTTCTTTATGATATATTTTTATTTTTAACAAATGAAGCATTATTTATTTAGGATAACAATTAAGCAAATTAAGAGGAATATAAAATATCTTCGAAAAAGTTATGATAAAATAAAGGTAGAGAGGATTTGTTGCAACCGTGTCTGCAACAATTGCAACATACAAGATAATGTGACAGCTAAAGAAAAGTAAGCATTTGGACATTTGTCACTTCTCTATAGCTTCCTCTGTCTCACTCTATATGATATGTTATTATTCAGATGTGGATATTGCAATTTAGCAATGTAGCCGTGGACGTCGGACAACCTTCATGTTAAATTTTCAGTCCTAGGTTTTCACTGCACTGTTCAGTGGTTGAAATTTGAGTTGTACAATTTAACGTTATTATAGATGCAGGCCCAACACACCACAATATTAAATTGATTAGTTAATGAATAGGGAAGTTTGTGGGCTTTGGTTCATGTGTGCTTGTCGGTGTTCACGCTGTCAAAAACTTCTACCCCTAGTGTCTGCTACGTGCCTTAGATATACCTTGTACCTGTTCTGTCAAAGGACAAGGTTCCTCCAGCGTGAGAGGAATCTCATCTTTCTATGCGTAAGAAAACTATTTACGTATATTATTTAAATAAATTATATAATATATTTAAAAGTCTTGTATTGAAAAACATGAAAATAAATTTTTCTTTTTAATGTGTATAGTGTTGTGAGTTTTAGGTACAATTAGATTATTTGTATAACACACATTTTTGTACTACACTCTTACTTGTATTGCACTCACATACCTCCTATATATAAAGACATTTGTGTATATTTTTTGATTATGAAATACAATACTACAGATTTCAGTATTTCTAACATCTTTAATTATCATAAAGTAAATTGGAGAAAGTTTTCTTTAGATTAGTTGGGAGATAAACTTTTTCTTTTTTCTATTTGACTGAAGTGAAATTGAATTATATAAGTAAGACTATTAGCTCGTTTTCTAGCTGTAACTTTGGTACAATGTCCAACTGCATTAGAGCCCGTCAAAATATTTACATGTATCATCATATATCTGGAAGGATTCAATGTGATTGAACAGTAGACCTAAGCTAGATTCCTCCGAATTATACAGTAAAACCTCGTACCGTCGTACCTAGTCTATAATGTGAAAGGTCTTTGCCCTGTCATTTTAACCACATTAACTATAGGCCTTTTCGTACTTGGACCCGCAAATGGTAATGGTGCAACGAGTACTGGCCGGGTACCACATAAAACTGATGGTTGATGCAGCCACACGTACGTGAATGCCAAATTTTTTAGGTGGAATGGAATTAACCATTGATAAGATTGTTATTACAACACAGTGACAAATTGTAGTTTCTCCAAAACACTAGAACGCCTTGAATAGTAATGATTTGGTCACACACTAGTATTCGGGTTAGTTTGGAGTATAGATGTACTTCATATTCTTGTGATTTTGAAACTAGGGGAAACATTTTCACACAAAAATCCACTATCAATCATATGGATTATGATTACTTTAAACTAAAACTCACAAACCAAAGTACAAATTCTCACAAACAACCAGTACAAAAAACTAAGACACTCTTACAAGCAATGCTCACAAAACACAAGCAAAGTATAAACAAATTAAGTAAAAAAAAAAAAAAACTTGCAAACCTCTCTCACACACAATAGTTTCAAAACCCTAATACATCCAATAATTCATTCAAACTCATATAATAAATAAATTCATTAACTCGTATGCGCAAGTATCTTTCAATCCCCCGCCCCCCCGGCAAAAAAAAATATTACCACATAACACCCCACACAAGAGGATTGCTTCTTTGAATAGAGCCCTCACTTAAGACTAATGGTTCGTTTGGATTGAGGGGGAGAAAGAGGGAGTAGAATAGAGTAAAATAAATTTAACATAAAACTAACTTATTTTTATCTAACACTACTCTACTTTCTTCACTCCCCCTCCTTCCCTCTCCATCCAAACAGGTTATAAAATCTCCAAATCAACACCTATTTATTAATTTATAAGGCTTAAATTTTATTTTTTAATAGACAAATTAAGAATGGCCAATATCCTCTTCAACAAGGAAAACTATTTCCTTCCTTGATAAGGAAAATCGTTATCTTCCCCACCTTTCGTTCCACACCGAAGAAACTAACTCCAAATAAGATTTCGAGGCAATTTGTAATAGAAATACAATATATTTGATGTATATTGTTGGGCTCACTTTTAAGTTCTTAAAACTTTTCAAAGTAGTAGTTATGGACCTTATGGTTGTTTTATATACTAGAATGTGGGTCGCCAAGCCCTGAATCAAAAGCTTCACCGTTAGGTTTTAGTACTTGTTGGACATAGTTTTTGAAAATGTACAAAATCTTTAGCAATGAAATAAGTTCAATACAAAAAATCAGCAACAAGAGCAGAAACCCAAATTAAAGTTTATGAACAATCTCACTAAATTATAGAATCACACAATGCATCGTCTTTGGAGAACAATTGCACAGAATTAGACTGTAATCTCGAGCTTTGTATCTGACGCATTTCCACACAACAAGAATCAGAAACAACCTTGTATAAAGAATTTCCTTAATGATCAAAAGAGAAATTCAAAGAGCCAAAGAGACCTGTGTGAGACAACAAGAACACACTTAAGAAAGACAAGAAGTCAGAGAAGTCAAATAAGTCTGTTCGTGTGTGTTTGAGAAATCAAAGTAATCTGACAAGAAAAGTGTCTAATGGTGTCTAATAGCTAAACCGGATTCATAGGATAGAGACAAGACGTAATGTGTGTGTGATATAGATTATGTACATACCTAATCTTGGTCTTATAGCTAATGATACTAAGGGAAGTACATAATATATAGTATATTAATTCAAATAGAAGCACACTTATAATTGTGTGTGGGACACAAAAAAGTTCTAAGTGTTTGGAATAAACTATTGTTTTTAATACTTTATTATTTTGTACATGTAATGTCCTTCATTTGGGATAGATCTATTTGTTAGTTGGATGCATGCCTGATGAGCACTGTTTAACCTAAACTTATAAATAGTTTAAACATTCGGAAAAGCTAATGATTATCGAGCAATTACTAATTGACTACAACACTTCAATTCGTAGTATTTTGTAAATAAACCATTTATGTAGTGTCATATGATGAGGTTTACAATGATGATATCTAAGCTTATGAGTGGTCTAGCTCGTTGGGAATATGGAATTTGTGGATGCTCTTGTAAGAGCATTAGCATCAAAGAATGCTATCCTACTCTGTTTTACCATTTCAAAAAGCAACTTTATTACTTATACCATACCATTTTACAATAACTCCCACATCAAAAAACTCTATTTTTATTAAAATAATATTTTTTAATATTTTTTTATTATTTCTTTCCAACTGTTAGTTTTTTTCAGACTTTTCAGACTTGGCATGATTCCAACGGCTCCACCATCACCACACCACCACCACACCACACCTCTACGGCTCCACCATCATCAATCACCACACCACCACCTCCACGGCTCCACCATCATCAGTCACCACACCACCACCACCACACCACCACCAAAATGCTTCTGCCTCTCATCATACACATTACACAATTAGAAAACCCAAACCTATTTTAGCAGGCCCACAGCCATTGATGAACACAGAAGGAACTCATGAACCCAGATGCCGATCAACCCCAATCACAACAGGAAAAAAAAGAAAAAAAGAAAAAGAAAAACCCAATTCAACCCTGATCAAAACCCATACACCGCCGCCGCTAGTTTCCTCCATCATTGATCAACCCAGATCAACCACCAAAATCCCACCGGAACAAAAACAGAGACTTCGCCAATCAACCCAGATAAACCACCAAAATCCCACCGGAACAAAAACCCACACATCGCCGATCAACCCCGATCACAACAGGAAAAACAAAAAAAAACCCAGATCAACCCCGATCAACATCCAGACACCGCCGCCGCTAGATCAGTGTTTCCTCCATCGTCGATCAACCCAGATCAACCACCAAAATCCCACCGGAACAAAAACCCAGACATTGCCGATCAACCCCGATCACAACAGGAAAAAAAAAAAATCTGTTAAAGCTAGCTTGTTATTTTCTCCTCTTTGTTCTCCGCCTAACAGTCCTCCCCACTCCCCACCTCTTTATAAATCTGTTAAAGTTTGCCTTATATATTCAAATTCAAGGAACCCCAATCAGCTCACCTCTGTCTCATGGTGTGTGAATGGCCTTTGGTGCTTTTTTTTGGTGAGCTTATTGTTATTAGTTTATTGGGTTTTAAAAATAAACTCGATAATTTTACAATTGTCTCTTAGAAATAAAAATAAAAATTTATACATATGTCATATTAGAGTTATGATAAATTGAATAAACTAAATATAAACTTTTCTAAACAAGCATGATCCCCAAGTGTTAATAATTCCCATCCCATTCCCATGTGGTGCCCATGATACAGCTAGGGTTCACTCCCCTTTTCTTTACTTAGGGGGGAAAAAAAAACCCTTCTCATATTAAGCTCAAGCAAATCCGTGAGGTGACAATAGCAATAAATTAAGTATATATGTGATAAAAGTTATTTGGTAGGTTGTTTTTAATGAAAATTGGTAAGTATTGGTTTTCTTTTTGTTAGAGGAAGGTAATAAGTATTACTTGAACTCTAAAGATGATTTTTTTTTTTTTTTACTTTTCAAATGATCACAATTTTCTGTCATAATTTTGATGTTTCAAATTGTAATGTTTATTATTTTTATATAAACTCATTACTTACTATATATCATATTAGAGTTATGATAACAATTGTAACATAAAAATTGTATGCACAAATTTTCTATACAATAGATTATAGATCCTGTCGTATAAAAAAGAGAGTGTGGAAGCAACCATTTCAAAAGCTGAAATAGAATTCTCAGAAACAAATAAAAATGCGGTTTGAAACCCTACCACCGTTCTTTTAATACAAATATATACGTAAAACTTTTTTTTTTTTTTTTTGAGGGAGTATATATGCTGCTTAAAACTCGTTTTGATGAAAAATACAAAACCTTAATTAGTCCGGCAAAATATTTTAGTTGTTTGAAGAAATATATGTAGATTCTATGGTAGGTCCTTAATTAATTTAGGCTCATTAGTTGGTTGACTTATTGGTAGATAGCTGATAGCTTGATTTTGGATCACGTTTTTAGTTCTAAACAACGCCTAACAAAAACTTGAAGACGTTTCAATAACAAGTACAATTTAATGAGTATATGTGGGCTAACCCATTTCTCCTACAAGCGGGGAAAAAAAATAATAAATAAAAATCGTGCACATATATATATATATATATATATATATATATATCTATCTATATATAATAATAATAATAATAATAATAATAGTAGGTGAAATTGAGAGAAACTTAAATTAAAATTCCAAATTAGAGTTCCAATTTTGTGTCATGTGTCATAAATTATTTATTCTTAAAGAGTTTTATTTCTTAATTTTATAATAAAAAATGTGAGATCACATTATAAATATTCATATAAGTGAGTTACAAAGTACAAAAATTAAAGAGTCTAGAATAAATGAATCTTTAAAAAAAAAAAAATGCTGCACAATAATTTTTAAAAAATTGACAATTTACATTTTATACCTAATAATATTCTTACAAATTTTTTTAAAGAGTTAACAAAATATAAAAATGACTATTGATAATATTTAAATTATATATATATATAAATTATATTATATATCCTATTGTATATTTTTAAGTGTTTCCATGTATATGCATGAGATTACAAGTTAATTTGTTATGGTGCAAAGCTACATAAGGATTTTCAAGGAGAATCAAGCTCCACTCCCACAAGCTCTATTTGGATGATGTATTCCAATTCAATTTAGTTAATTAATAAAATCATTTATCTTTTTCTCAAAAAAGAAAGGAAAAAAATGCAACACTCATTAATGCCTTTTCGATTAGGCATTGTTAATGTACATAGAAAAGGAACAAATTCAATGTACTATCTCTTTTTTTTTTTTTGACCAAGACAATCATACTTTCTTTCAATATTTCATTTTAATTTAAAAGAGATTCAAAGCCTTTTATTTAAATTTTTTAAATGAATAAGCAACGTTTCAATCCTAGGACTCAGTTTTTGTTATTTTGAAAGAAATTCTATGAACTTTATATTATTATATAAAGCCTACTTTTTTTAGTGAAATTACATGGTACTAATTTCAATCTTTAGTATTTACATATTTATTATTAATAAATTTAATATTAGTTACTCAATTTCTCATTGTAAAGTTTTATCTTCTTTGTTAGATATTCTATAATTTAAAATACTTAATTTAATTGATTTCTATTTGACAAAAAAAAATAGTGATTTGATAGTAATTGTGGAAATAAATTTACACATCTTACTAGCTATTTCGGGGAAGAATAGTCTAGTCATTTTTTGGAATAAGATTAAAAAGTCACAAGTTTGGTAGCTTAGAAACTGTAGCAAAAATTTTCTAACTACTAAAATTTCCAATCATTCCAAATCAAGCAGTTGTCTAGATTTGACATTTCATTTCTTTAGGAAATAGTACTCTTGATACAATACTAACACATTTATTTTTATGTCAGGTAAGCCTTCTTTATATAGTAAAATTGGAAGTAATTTTAGATGGATGGGAAAATGATTATATATAAATGAAACCTACCATAAATGAGTGATATGAGGGTATTTCAAATTTTACTATGTAAGTTTTTACAAATTAACTATGTAACTTTTGAATAATTGCTTTACTCTCACACTAAGAGAGAAGGTAACTCTGTTGTTTATAGTTTGATTACATATGTTATTAGCATTCCAATTTTTTTAGTTTGAATGAAAAATATTCCACTACAATTTCATTTTATATTATAAGTTGATTTAATCGGCATTCATTAATAAAGGTTCATTATCTTCCTTCTCAATAACCAAAAAAAGAAAAAGAAAAAAGAAATCTAACTTTCATATATTAAACAAAAAAATAATTAAGAAACTTATTTATTATATTGTTAATTTAACATCAATCACATTATTCCAATCATATTTTATTATACAATTTGAAATAACTTTAATATTAAAGGAATGCCAACATGAATTAGGTCGTATTCTTTTAGGGTGCATTACAATGTCAACACAAAGCTTGCGAGGTAGGTTCCATTTTTCATGCATAGGGTGCATCCAAGAGTTTTGGGTTGAGGGGAAGAAATAGGAAATGATAAATCCAAAGAGCACATGCATAATCCTTCTTATATAATTTGCTTTCAAGTGGTGGAAGAATAACATGTAAATATTACCTCTGGTTCACATCAAACTCTTTTTTTTCTCACATAAAAACGATATGAAAGATAAATCAATTTTAACACCTCAACTTTGAGAGAGGCAACAAAGTTGAACAACAAAATAGAAAATTATTAATAAGAGAGGAAATTAAAAGCAAAGCACTCGTTCAGCAAAAGATGATGCATGTCTTGTCTGCTCAAGCGGTAAAAAACAAGTAAATTTCGAAGACACCTACGATTTGATGAGTGAAGGGATCGAAATGTCTGAGTTTTAAAGTTCATTAAATATTCATTGATTTCTCTCTCTGTCAATGTCCTTCCACTTTTGGAAATCGTTTTATGGTTGGTTTTCCGTTTGCCTTACATCTTGTTAGAAAATAGCAAGACCTTTTCGGTTCTTTGAAGAGAAAGTGACGTATGATCGAAGTATAAAACTTACCAATCAAATTCCACCTCAATCCACATAAAACAAAATTTACATATTTGATAGTTTTTATCAAAAATAAAACCACGTGAAAAATTTCTCATTTGATAGTTTTTTTTAAAATAAAGTGTAAATCCTATTACCATTTATCAGATTAAGTTATTCAACGATTTAACTTTTTGGGTATAGATAGGATTCGAATCTAAACTCTTTATTCAATAATAATAAACTATTCTATCTATTAAGTTAACAACAAATTACTCGTTTTTCCATTAATAATATAAACAAGAAAAGTATAGAGGGGGTCGCTTCCTTACTATATATCTAAAATTATACTGTTTCTTAAAAATTTAGTGGATAGTTAAATATTGATACAAAAGAACGTGTTGTTTAGATCCCAAATTTTAATCGACTAAAGTAAATTTCTGTGTTAAGCTTTCTAAGTAACCCATTGCGCAAACTATTGCCACCTGCAAATCAAACCAGGGATGGACCCAGGTGGGGCCCAAGGGGGGCCCGCCCCCCTGGCCCATAATTTTTTTTTTTTTTTACATATTATATATTTTATTTTTGTAGTTAGACTCTCCTTTTAAAACCTTAGAGCATTCACATCAGTTCTTTTATAAATGTGTAAAATACACATTTTGACCACTTTTACACATTTTGAACCAAAAAACACTCCACATTAGTCCGTTTAAAAGTGTGTAAACTTTTGTAAAATTATCAACTAGCTACAATACCCATGGAAATTTACACGGGTACTGTAACATGTGTATTTAGTTTTTTAAAAGTTTTTTCTCTCTCCTTTCTACCTGACTCTCACCTCTCTCTCTCTCTCAGGCATTGTGCGCTCTCTCTTTCTCTCACAAAAAACCCACTCCATCCTTTCATCCTCAGTTCTCTCTCCCTCTCTCACATCTCTCTCTCTCGTTCAAAGCATGCCATCGGAGTTCACAGCGTGTCGAGATCAGTGCTGTGGGTCACAGCGTGGCGAGATCGGCACGTGGTGTGTGGCGTGGTCTTGATGGTGGCGGTGTGGATTTGGGTCGATGATCGATGACGATGACGTGGGGAGGTCTCGATGGTGGTTTAATCTAAGTTTATGGTGTGGGTTGGTCTTGGTTTGTGTGGGTTTGCTTGGTTTGGGTTGATTTGGGTTGTGGGTTGATCTGGGTATGTGTGGAGGCGTGGAGATGATGGCGTTTTGATCGGCGTTGATTTTTCTTTGTGTGGGTTGATCGGTGTTGGTTGATCTGATGTTGATTTTTCTTTGATTTTGGGTGGAGATTGGGTGGGTTCTGATGGAGTTTTAATCGGCGTGTCTGAAGACCGGTTTCTGATTTAATGGCTTTTGGTTTCTGATGATGGTGGTGATGGTGGCTGGGTGGTGATGATGGTGGTTGTGGGTCTGTGAGAGAGAGGGGCAGTGAGGAAGTGAATAATAAAAAATTGTAAAATAATGAATATTTTATTGAATAAATGTGTAGAATAGATAAACTGATGTGGATGTTTTGTAAAATAGAAAAAGTAGGTTTTTTCGTGTAAAATAGACAGAAAATTTAGAAGAACTGATGTGAATGCTCTTAGACCATTCTCCTCCCCAGTCAACTTAGCTATCCTAGCTCAACTAACAAAAATCTAGCCTAAAAACTAACAAAAAACAATAAAAACATTCACAATGGTGATTATATTTTAGCAAAAAAAAAAAAACTATTTTACCACAAAAAAAAACCATGTGTTAGAAGTTAAAACTAATTTTTTTACAATTACAGTAAACTGGTATAAATACCAATTGACTGTAGCAAGTTGTTAAAAATAAATGCAATATTTTATTAAGATTATCTCTCTCTTCCTCTATTATTTAAATGAGTTGTTTATATTATTTTAAATGAAGTGGTAAAAAAATAGAATATTTGATGTTGGATGTATTGTAAAATGAGGTGGAAAAATAGATAAAGTAGTTTTTTGAGGTGCTAAAAACTAAAATTTTTAGCACCTTTACTATGAATGCCCTAACTTAAAAAAAAAAAAAAAAAAAATCCTAGCCCGCCTAGTATTAAAAAAAAAAATTTATTATTATTATTATTATTATCATCATCTTTGTTGGTAAATGATTACATTTTAATGTATTAAGAAATAACGATTTTGTGTATTTATATATTGTTAATATTCGTTTCTCAAAAAAAAAAAAAAATTGTTAATATTTAATACTATATGAATACCTGTTTAGAATATTTTTTTTCCTTATACTTTGACCTCTTTGACTTGAAATTTTGGATCCGTCCTTGAATCAAACCATTGGCTACTCCAACAATTTCTTGTGTAGTTATGTTTCAACAACATCATCAAACACACATGTAGTGGTTAGGTGTTTGGAACAATGAAAACCTCTCAAAGATGCACGATTGGAGAGGCCGAAAGACAAAAGTAGTTCTCAGATTTGATGATGTGTCACTTTCTCCTTAAAGAACAAATAGGCAACCAATAATTCTATGTAGAAAATTTTCTTAAATTGTGATTTCGTACATATATATTAAAAAAAAAATCATTTATAAGCTACGGAATGAAGTTGGTTCCTCATAAAATTATAGAATATTATGAATCAATAATTTTTCAAACTTGAAATATTATTAAGGGACCTATTTTGGTAACAATATTTTTAAATTTATTATAGTTTTCTGCTTTTATATATATATATATATATATATATATATATATATTAAGATGAGTTCAAGTTACACCTGAATCAATACTGAGATGGGTTCAAGTTTCTGCTTTTATTAATTATCCCTTATTTATTGAAATCAATACGTATCTCTAAACCCAACAAAAGAAAACGTCTCTCTCTCTCTCTCTCTCTCTCTCTCTCTCTCTCTCTCTCTCTCTCTCTCTCTCTCTCTCTCTCTCTATGTTTGGTGTTCAAGCCCTTTGTGTCACGACCCAAATCCATGGAACATGCATTTAGATACATGACTAACTAAGCATAATTAATCCAAAATAATTCAATACTCCATAGAAACAGTACTTTTTAAAAAAAATCTCTTACAAAATCTAAACACCACAAATGAGAAGTTAATCTCCACCATAACAAAGCATGAATTACAAATTAAGGGTAACTAAAATCCTTTAAGGCTTCAAGTAATATTAACGTTGCCTACAGCTCCCACGCTCTACCTTGCACCTTACGAAGTAATCCAAAAGTTCTGCTCCCCAACTAAACTTTAATCTGAAAATTGTAATTGATGGGGTGAGCCACACATCCAGTAAGCAATTATACACAATATACAACGGAATAGAGTCAAGCAAGGCACGAGTTTGATTTCACAATTTAACTCAAAATATTCGATATAGTTTTCCAAACATATAAGGAACCACTGAACACATATATATATAATCAGATCTTAAAGTTATTCGAAAACACATACGGATAATTGATCAGAGCACAGTGTCACATATACACATCACATATTCTCACATACGATCCTGTGAGCCGATACCAACATCTAACCCCTGCTGGTGAGGGATCAACACATATTCTCACATACAATCCTGTGAGCGAATTTACACATATATCTGATCAATTCTAAAAACACTTATTTTGAGCCACATATTACAAAAAGCAAAGTTTAAACAACATAGAATAGTTTCCTTAATATTAACAATTATTCTAACAATAAAGGCATATCAAATATCACAATATCAAATTGAAGCATAAATCAATGGATGCTCGACTCTCTTAGGGAATGAATAAGAACTGAAGAGTTTATACAAATATTTTACAATTCCTAAGTAAGTTTGAAAATTCAATTTGCTAAAAGGAACACTTTAAATACCATTTGGAAAATAGGGATATGACTTTGAAATCACTTGGTTTAAACAAATTTAAAGAACAAGCACCATTTTAGAAAAACTTACATTGAAACTCAATTATTTTCTAAAAAGAGTTTAGTTTAAAAATCATTTTTTAAATGAGATTCAGACATTCAAAACATTAGTTAAAATTCGAAATTTCTCTTTTAATGATATAAAAATGCTTTCAATAAACTTTAGGAAACGTTAGCTTAAAAATATGACTTTTGGAAAAACCTTGACATCTAAGAACCTAAATGACAAAACTTGTGCATATTATGCATAATTACTTACAGCACTTGAATCACTTTGAAAGTCCAGCTGAAACACCCTTCAAATAGGTCTCAAAATACTCTTAGATAGGACCTAGAATCAATCATGGAAATTACTTAATATCCTCCATAAAATATAAATCTTACTAAACTATACAAACTGACTCGCTAGTAAAATACTTTGCTGAACTAAATGATAGCACTAATGCAAAGCATCTCTTCCCAAAAAAATGTGTTTCCTTGAATTTTTCAAATCTCATAGGCAGCAACTAATACTATAGGATTTAAATATATAACCCCAAAGAAAAACTGTGGGCCAAATCTATTATGACTTTGCTCAATGACTTAATTTCATTGACCCTAATGGATTTAATACCACAATATTTTGGGATGAAATTACAATTTGGATAAAAGAAAAAAAATCTGACATTAACCCTTTTAAGAATAGTAGATGTAGGTATCACTTTGTTTGGAATTAGTCAACATCTAGGCAATAGACCACTAAAGCTACAATAAGAAGAATAGGACCTAATAGATACAAATCTAATAGAATACCTGATGGCAATATATATATATATATATATATATATATATATATATATATATATATATATATATATATATCTATTCTATGGACCCACAGAGAACAAAGTGAGAACCATACTCCCACAAAAGCCAATCCCAACCTTTAATATATAACCATGGTTTTAAAAACCGAACCGGGTATCGAACCGTTTTTTTTTAAATTTCTGGTTCAACCCCGGTTTTTGACCGGTTATTGACCGGTTTTGAGGCTTTTAACCGGACCGGACTAGCTCCTGGTTCCCGGTGGGACCGGCCATTCCGGTCCGGTTTTTAAAACAGTGTATATAACATCAAAGGTTCTAATAGCATAATATCAATGGAACGGTGGCAGCAATTGTTGACTTATTAACTAATTATATATATATATATATATATATATATATATATCCTAATGAAAACGTAGAAGTCATGCCATGAACGTACTCAATGACAACGACAATCCAATCGTAAAGTATCAGTAGAATTTTAGGACCAAAAATCAAACTTTTGAATAATCAATTCCAAGATAATCCTTATAAACTTTTAATTCTTTGTTTCTAATAGTGAGAAATCATACCTTTAAAAATCTGATTACCTCTTCAATTGTATGTGCTCTAACCCTAAGGAAAACCTCTTAGCCTCTTTGATAAAACCCTTTCTATGAAAACTCTGACTGACTCTTCCTCTACCCTGTAGTTTGTATTAGAGATGTGGGCTAAGTGGGTTAGCGGGCTGCAATTACTAATAAAAAGAATACCTATGGCCCATCAATTATCTTTTAAAAGAAAATATAATAATAACCTCAAATAAAAGTATGTGGGGGTATTACACTTTGTCTCTCCGTTTCTCTCTCTCTCTCTCTCTCTCTGTTTGTCTCCGTCTGACTCTCTACATTGCTCCTCCACCATTGTTCCAGGTTGCCACCAGAAAAAAAAAAAAAAAAAAAAAAAAAAATCGCATTAACATGTTGTGAGTGCTCTGTTTCTATTGTGAGTACAAATTGCATTAAAGCTCCACCATTGTTCCACCTCCACCATTGTGAGTACTCTGTTTCTATTTTTCCTTTCTTTTCTGTTGTGAATGCTCTGTTTTTTTCTTCTTCTTCTGGAACATAGTAAATGGTTCACAAAGAATCATGTGGCAATACAGATTTGTTTGAACTCAAAATACATATTCAATATAAAACCATTGTATGTGTAGTAAATTTAGAGAAACTTACACTGTGACTTACATCGTTGGTAGTTCCCTAGTTACATCCCCAAGTTGTGAGTGCTCTAAAAAAAAACTTACACTGTTGAATAGTTGAAGAAATTGATAAACAAAAGACATCATTGAAGCTAGATATGAACATATTAATTCTTTTTTCTTTTGCGAGAAAGAGACATGAACTTATATAGGTGGCCGATAACGATATAATAATGGACAAATAGCAATTTGCCAACCAATTAATGATTTTGATGATGCAACTGCTCTGGAGCAATTTAATAAAAAATAAATAAAAGACACTATCCGGTAGAAATATCTCGTTTTCATGTTCCAAATCTGTAATTAGACTGATAGAATATATATATATATATATATATATATATATATATATATATATTTTAAATCTCATGTTTTCAAAGTCTAAATTGAATTTGAGTGTCAATTTGAGTGTTTGGTTATGATTATGTACATTTTTATATCTTTGTCGTATTTACAACTTCAAGTCAATTTGAGTGTTTGATTATGATTATGTACATTTTTATATCTTTGTCATTTTAAACATTTTTATTTAAAATGTTTGCATATTTTTTTTATTTGTGTTCATTATTTGTATTGGTTCTTATAGTTACTAAATCGCAAATGGAACGTGAAGAGTTATATGATGCCCCAAACAATTTGAGAGCATCAGGGCAAGAGTTACCGCTTGAAGATTTTGGTGATTGTGTGTTGAAACCCAAGCCATAGGTCGGAATTGCAATTTGACTTCCTTGATCATTCCTTTGTGGAATTTATATATATATATATATATATATATATATATATATATATATATATATATATATATATTGAGTCCAAGTAGCTGAAGGAACTATGTTTAAGGACCTATGTTATTAATCATGATAAAATAGTTTTATTTGTTTATTTGTTTTGTTTTTTTAAGAACCTATGTTGGAATACTGTTTTTGCTTCAATTTAATGTCATTAACAGTGTGTTTGTAAGGACCTATGTTGGAATGCTGTTATTTAAGGACATATGCCTCAATTTTATTTTATTTTATTTTAGATTTTCTACTGCTCACCTCTTGTTTTGAGGGGGTACCTGCAGCTTTGTGTTTGCTTTTTTAATAACAGTTTCTTAGGGATGATCTATCTTTGTTTGTGGTACTAAATAACAGGTAGTATAGCTGCTTTAAGTTACTGCATTAGTGGTTTTTCACTGTTTACTGCACTGTTCTATTTACTGCATTGCATTAGTATAGCTGCACTGCACTGCACTTTACTGCCTCTGAATCCTCTAATGTTAGGAAATGCTACTTGAAGTTACAATTTAATATATGCTTGTTATAGAAGTTACAATTTCTAATTCAGCAATTTTCTCGGTACAATAGTGTGTAAATTCCAAGAATCTATGTCAAGTTATTTTTTATAAGTAATAGGCAACTTTTATTGATAAAAATAGAGGCATAAGCATCCATGATGTATACAAAAGAATTTCCGAATACAATCAAAGGTAGTCAATGAAGTCCATACAAGAAGAATAAAAACATTATTGAATCCAGTGAACCAATCTTATAGAGATCATAGAAAGACCTCAGCTCACCTACTCAAGTAGGCATCTCAACAATCCTAAAATTCCAATGATTTCTCTAGAAAAACTGCTTTGTGCTATCCAAAGACTCCAAACAATTGTTTCTAACAAAAATACACATCAGCCACTTTTCAAGTTTTCACCTATTTAACTCCAGTTGTTTAATTAATTTAGAATGAAAACTTGTTTAGTGTCAATAAAAAGTTTGGTCTAATGCCTCTTTTTTGGTAAACAGTTTGGTTTGGTGTCATTGTGATGCAGGAGAGAAGCTTGAATGGACTCTGATTCAAATTTTGATGTAGTATCCTTAGGAACTCAGCACCAAATTAGATTTCTTGATGAGTCTTGAATAGGGTTTGATATTGAAGGATTTAGATGAATAAAAGATTGGATCTTGAATATGTTTGATGACTGCTTGGTATTAAAACAGTAAGTAGAATGTGAAATAAAGAAAGATAAGCAATAGGAAACCACACCTAGGTTTAAATACAAGACTTGCATCAATCACTGTCCTTAGCATTTTTTCTATTGGTGTAATTGCAGGGAAAAGCAAAGCCAAATCAAGGGTCTGAACAAGATGTTACCAAAAAGTATCTCCTAGATATTGCTTTTACAAGATGTCCATCCCATTGATATTTTATTTTATTTTTTATTTTTTATTTTTTTTATTTTAGCAATAACATAATAATCTTGCAATCCTTGGTTTTGAGATCAACTACTTCCTACTTTATAGACTTTATCCACTTACTGTGGGTGTGTGTGCTTCATAATCTGACTTTGATGAGAGAGAGAGAGAGAGATTCATTGGCTTAACTGCCTTTACAATTTCATAAAGAAAGTTTTCTTAATCCTGATGCACTTCTTGCCTACATCAGGTATTAATGATTTACTACAAACTTGTGCTATACATGAACCTTAACATGGAACAATAAGGCCGCATGGCTGCACATTCATTTTAGTCTATGTAATATTGTGTATGAATTAGACAAGTAGTAGTGAGCTGAACTCTTCATTTCCCATACTTATTTCTCAATCTTTCTTTGATGAAATAATTCCAAGCTTTAGTTCAAGTTTGTTGAGGGACAATGTTGACATAAGAGAGATGCACACCAGCAGCAAAAAAAGTAGCACCAAAGATGAAGTATGCCACAGTCATCAAAAATTTCTTGGGAGTTGAAGGAAAGCTAGCACCATTTTCCTTAATTATCTACATGCAAAAGGAGAAGATTCAATCAAAGATAACCAAAAATACACTCTTGACTCCAATTCCTATAAAGTATAAAATAAGCTAATTAGAGCCACAACATCTCATATCCTGCCCAACCAATAGCTTAAAGGAAAAAATAAAAAAATCAGTTTTATCTAAATTCTAATAGGTTCATACTTCCAACAGCTTACTTGAGTATTATTAACTGGCAATCATCATTAAAATTGTGCATATAACCATAGTAAGGTTGGCATAGAAGTGACTTCACAAGCATTAAGAGAGGGAGAGAGCTCTAATGGAACGTTGATTGTATTGCTAATTTGTAGTCTAAAAGGAAAAAAAGGAGGTTCAACTTATTTCTACATCTTTCCATTGTTATTTTTAAAAGAACACCATGGGTTTTCCAACTTGAGAAATTTGTTGGAATCCCCATCTTACAATCATGAAATTTTCAGGCTTTCTCAAACACATGAATAGAGATTATAAAAAAATTTTGTTTCCTATCAATTCAAACCATAACTATTAATCTATACTTTCAATAATTCTGTTACAACTTGTGTTTTGCAAAGGTATTCCATTGCTTATTCAAGAAACTGTCATAATCTATTTTATTAATGATGATCTAAACAATGTCATACTGTAAAAAACATAGATAACCCAATCATTACTAAATTGCAGAAAAACAATTGAAAACCAAAAGAACTAGACAACCACCAAACTTTACAATCACAAAGGGCACTAACGAGTTTTTTTTGGTTCCCCTGAAACAGCAGGAACATTTAAAAAAAAAAAATTAAAGTTTGAAACTTTTGTTTTTTCATATTATTTGAGACCCATTAAATCTAAAACTGAGCCTAATAAAATCCCTTTACCAAGTACAATTGAATCTTTCAAGCTGATTTCCTTTGATACCAAACCAGGTAAAAAACATAAAACCCAAGACAACCAATTTCTAGGATTCTACTTTCTAAGCAAACAAATGAATCAACATAAAAGAAAGGAAAAATGGAAACAGAGTACCAAACAAATTAATAGAAACAGTTCGGCTTGATTTCTTTTGATACCAAAGAGAGTACTCACAAAAAGAAAAGATTCTACTTTCTTAGCAAACAAATGAATCGATAAAGCAAAACCCAGATAAAGAATTACATTAAAATAAATAAACAAAAAAAAAAGAAGGAAAAACAGTTGACCTTGAGAGAGAAAGAAAGAGAACCAACTTGCAATTGCTATGAGCTAAAATAATGGTGACCCAAGAAACAGAGTACTCACAAACACGGCCAAAATGGGTAAATAACAATAAAAAAGAAACTATTTAGTTAGTAGGCGCTGATTAGAAACTATATATATTTCTAGCAACTCGAGTCTTAAAGACTCGATTTTGGGCTCCTAAATCGAGCCTTTAATGCTCGATTTTCATGGGTTGTTCCCCTCTTACGTGGCACTTTTTCCAGGTGGCGTCTACATGGAAATCGAGTCTCTAAGACTCGATTTCTAACCCAAAAATAAAATATCAATGATGCAGCAGCGAAAGAAAACGCAGAAAGAAAGAAAAAAAAAAAAAAAAGAAAGAGAAGAAGAAGAAGAAGAGATGGAGATCAGAGAAGAAGGTGTTCATCAGAGAAGAAGAAAAGAAAAAAAAAACCAGAGACGCCGCGACCTGGGTCGCGCGCGGCGACCAGGGTCGCGCGCGGCGACCTGGTCGCGCGCGGCGACCTGGTCGCGCGCGGCGACCTGGTCGCGCGCCGCGACCTGGGTCGCGGGCGCGACCTGGTCGCGCGCCCCGACCTGGGTCGCGGGCGCGACCTGGCGCGCGACCCAGGTCGCGGCGAACCCAGGTCGCGGCGAACCCAGGTCGCACCGTCTGATGAACACGTTGGCGAACCCAGGTCGCGGCGAACCCAGATCTGGTTTTTGTTTTTTTTTTTTTTCTTTCCTTCTTCTCTGATGAACACCGTCTTGTCTGGGTTTTTTTTGTCTGGGTTTTTTTTTTTTTTTTTTCTTTCTTTCTTCTCTGATGAACACGTTGGTGCTGCCTTGTGGTTTTTTTTGTTTTCTTTTTAAATGTAAATCGAGTCTCTAAGACTCGATTTCCATGTAGACGCCACCTGAAAAAGATGCCACGTAAGAGGGGAACAACCCATGAAAATCGAGCATTAAAGACTCGATTTAAGGGCCCAAAATCGAGTCTTTAAGACTCGAGTTGCTAGAAATATATATAGTTTCTAATCAGCGCCTACTAACTAAATAGTTTCTTTTTTATTGTTATTTACCCATTTTGGCCCACAAACACCCACAGTTCGGCTTGGTTTCTTTTTTTTTTTTTTTTTGGCAGCAACCAATGGTGACCTTGGTTGCTTGTTTGTTTGTTTTTTTTTTTTTTTTTGGGAACAATGGTGGAGAAGCGATTTGTACTCACAATAGAAACAGAGCACTCACAACACGTTAATGCGATTGGTCTTTTTTTTTTTTTTTTTTTTTTTTTAGCAGCAACCTGGAACAATAGTGGAGGAGCAATGTAGGGAGTCAGACGGAGACAAACGGAGAGACAAAGGGCTTGAACACCAAACGTAGAGAGAGAGAGAGAGAGAGACGTTTTTTTTGGTTGGGTTAGTATTGAATGGAATAAATAAGGGATAATTAATGAGATATTTGTAAGAATGTTAGCATTAATAAGAATCTTTTTTGATCATTGGATCTACTTAAATTTAATGGTTTAAAAAAAGTATAACTCTTTAGAGTTACACCAAGTGTAATTTGAATTCATCTCATATATACTAGTCGCTAATCCGTGCGATGCACGAGAAAACTATTAAAAGTAAGATCTGAAATAAATTATTCACAAAATTATGGTATTAGAATTGTGGGGGAGTAAAATATGGGCCCATGATCTAGGCCCAAGAACGACGTTTCGTCAACAATACGCCCGAGGAGAAGAAGTCACAGAGGACCGTTGTAACTAACAGTAGAGCGCGTAAGGATCCAAAGATGCCGGTCCGAGAGGAATACGCTCCTCGGACATGACGTCTGATGGTGAGAGGAACCTCGGCTTTCCCTTAGTCCACCCTCCAGGAAGTTCCAGAGGTAAGGATAGATTACCAATGCATATGGAAGGGATAAGGATGCAGAAATATCTTGAGGAAAAGCTGCTACCACCGCATTAAATGCATCACAGCTGCTTTCCTGGCCGCATTTATATGGAGAAGACCCCTGAACAGTGTTGAAAGTGATCTTTATCCCCAGGAAGTCAAAAAGCTGTAAGAAAGGAAATGGAAACTCAAGTACCGTGCTAGATGACAGACAAGTGGACGATGAGATCGGGCAATGAAGGACTATATAATGGAATAAACCCTTCATAAGAAAGGGGGGGAAGAAAAAAGAAAAAGAAAGGAAAAAGAAGAACATCAAGAAACAACTACTGTAGCACCGGGAAAAAGGCAACCTAAAAGAAAGCATCTTATCCAAGATCATACCCCTCGGATTTGATTATAACCCATGAAAATTACCCAAACCTTACTCCTCGGACGTAAAATCTTAGCTCGATTATGTGTTTTAGCCCCCTCGGCCAAGTACCCAGATCCCAATAACTGTTGTAAAAATCGCTGCTAGCCCAACTCTTTAACCCACTCTCTCACAAATTTATTGTATTGGGCTTGTTGGGCCCATTTCCTGTTTCTATTAAGGTGTGGGCTACAATTCGTGACCCTACAATTGGCGCCGTCTGTGGGGAGAATTAGCGCTAGTAGAAAGTTACGGCAGTTATGGCAGGTTCGGGACCGCAACAGGCCAGTCCGCCCTATGCAGAGTCAGTAAACGTCAGTCAGCAAGATGAACTCCATAATCTTGAACGGGAGAACCACGTAGATAACCAGCGTGAGGGTAGTTCGCGAACGATCCATGCTGGGAAGAGTGGCTATTGACGAAAGAGCCATCTGGTGCAAGGACACGCTGATGAAAAGGACTTGCAGCGTGAAATAGAAGGATTGAAAAAGAAGCTTCGTCGAGCACAACGAAATCACACCCCTGCAAGTTCTGATGTCTCCTCCAACGGTGAAGGGGATGACAGTTACAGGGATTCCTCAGAAACTCCCCCCAGTGAATCCTATTCCTATGAAGAAGAGCATTCTCACAAGAGGAGGAGGAAAAGTTCGTCTAGAAGGGGAGTGGGGACCAAAGACATGAAGAAGGCTCTGACCCAAATTTCTAAGTCCCCCTTTACTAGGGGAATAGAAAAGGCAAAGCTTCCCAGACGTTTTCATCAGCCTACGTTCTCTATGTACAACGGACGTACCGATCCTGTAGAACACGTGAGCCAATTCAGACAAAAGATGGCAGTTTACTCTCAAGACGAGGCTTTATTGTGTAGAGTATTTCCCTCTAGCCTAGGACCGATGCCGATGAGATGGTTCGATGGGTTGAAAACTGACTCCATCGGCTCCTTTAAGAAGCTCACTCAATCATTCTGCTCCCGGTTTGTTACATGCAGCAGAGTTCCTCAACCCCTTGATTCCCTGCTGTCCATGACAATGAGGGAAGGGGAATCTGTGAGGTCATATGCCGAGAGGTATTGGGAGATGTTTAACGAGATTGACGGAGATTTTGATGAGGTCGCTGTCAGAACCTTCAAGGTCGGTCTTCCCTCCGATCATGGTCTGAGGAAGTCCCTGACAGGGAAACCGGTCACCAGCTTGCAACAATTAATGGATAGGGTGGATAAATATAAAAGGATAGAAGATGATCAACAACAGCAGTAACAAGGAAAAGGGAAAGATAAGCTTGTCCCTCAAGAAAGAAGAGAGTTTAGGCCGGACAGGTACAATAATAACCGGCCGAAAAGGGATTATGCCGAGCAACAGGCATCTAGTAACAGCCAAATAGTTGGGGCTGTATTCCGAGAGCCTGTGCACCAAGTCCTGAAGAAGATAAAAAACGAGCCCTTCTTCAAGTGGCCCAATAAGATGATGGGAAACCCCGAAAAGAGAAACCGAAATCTCTATTGTCAATATCATAAAGACCACGGTCATACCACCGAGGACTGTAGAAGTTTATGGGATCACCTCGACCAGCTTGTCCAGGAGGGCAGATTAAAACAGCTGTTGCATCATTCCAATAGCTTGGGTAGCCTTATGGAAACTCGGTCGGAAAGGGGGAATCCTCCGAGACCTCCTCTTGGAACCATTAATGTTATCTTTGCGGCACCTGGCAGAACGGGGTCATGCCCCTCCAGAGTAATGTCAGTGACTCGGCTGTACCCAGAGGATGACTCGCATGAGTCAAAGAGAGCTAAGTCAAGCCGATCCTTGGTCATGGGATTCTCGGATGAGGACAAGATCGGAACTGTCCAACCTCATGACGACGCCCTAGTAATTACCCTCCGAATCGGAGGCTATGATGTAAAGAGGGTAATGGTCGATCAAGGCAGTGCAGCCGAGATCATGTACCCTGATCTCTTCAAGGGGCTGAACCTAAGAGCTGAAGATCTGACGCCTTATAATTCCCCTTTAGTGAGCTTCGAGGGAAAGACTATTATTCCGAGGGGACAGGTCAGGCTGCCAGTGCAAGCCGGAGCAGAGATAGTGGAGGTCGATTTTATAGTGGTGGACGCCTACTCCCCTTATACGGCGATTGTTGCAAGGCCTTGGCTTCATACTTTAGGAGCAGTCTCTTCCACCCTGCATCAGAAGATTAAATACCCCTCTGGAGGCAAGATAGAAGAGATATTGGGTGATCAAACCATGGCGCGGCAGTGCATGATAGCAGCTATCCGACATGAGCCTGAAGCAGAATCTAAGGCTAAAAAAGAAGAGCTATAGCAATCAAAACCCCCAATGTTGTCCAAAGATGGGCTGTCCGAGGAGGCGAAATGTGAAGATCTTGTAAAGGTCATAATAGGAGATGACCCTGATAAATTCTTTCAAGTCGGATCTCAACTACCCCAGTCAGAGAAGGAGGAGTTGATAGAGTTCCTCAAGCGAAACATAGACGTCTTTGCATGGGATGCTTACGAGGCTCCGGGGGTAGACCCAGACTTCATTTGCCACCATCTGAATGTTAATCCGATGATGACCCCCAGGAAGCAGCTCCCTCGTCGGCCGTCTAAAGAGCATGCAGAAGCGGTCCGTCAGGAAGTGTCGAAGCTAAAGAAGGCAGGGGCTATCAAAGAAGTCTTCTATCCTGAGTGGTTGGCAAATACGGTGGTGGTCAAGAAAAAGACTGGAAAGTGGCGAGTATGTGTTGATTTCACAGATCTTAATAGAGCCTGCCCTAAAGATCCGTTCCCCATGCCCAAAATTGATCAACTGGTAGATGCCACAGTCGGCCATCCTCGAATGAGTTTCTTGGACGCCTTCCAGGGTTATCATCAGATACCTTTAGCATTGGACGATCAGGAAAAAACTGCTTTTGTCACGCCAGTAGGGAACTACCACTACAAGGTGATGCCATTTGGTCTGAAGAATGCGGGTTCCACCTACCAAAGAATGATGACGAGGATGTTCGAATCATTATTAGGGAAAAATATGGAGATTTACATAGATGACATGGTGGTGAAAAGCAAAAGAGCATCTGAACACCTTGAAGATCTTCGAGTAGTCTTCGAAATTCTCAGAAGTTATAAACTACGTTTGAATGCCGCCAAATGTTCGTTTGGTGTTGGCTCAAGCAAGTTCTTGGGTTATATGGTTACTCACAGGGGAATTGAAGTCAATCCCGACCAAATTAAAGCCATCATCAGTATGCGAACTCCTCGGAACCCAAAGGAAGTGCAAAAACTAACAGGAATGACCGCTGCGCTGAATAGATTTATATCTCGATCGGCGGACAGGTGCCGACCTTTCTTTCTGTTGATCAATAAATGGAAAAGCTTTGAATGGTCGACGGAATGTGACGCGGCTTTTCAACAACTCAAGGACTATCTTGCTCGGCCGCCTGTCATGTCAAGCCCTGAGCCGGACGAGGTCCTTTTTGCTTACATTGCAGTGGTCTCCTATGCAGTAAGTTTAGTATTGATAAGGGTTGACAACGGCGTGCAACGACCAGTATACTACGTGAGTAAGTCACTGCATGAGGCAGAAATACGCTACCTTCCACTGGAAAAGGCCATATTAGCGGTGGTGCTGGGCACACGCAAGTTGCCTCATTATTTCCAAGCGCACACGGTGATTGTTCTTACTCAACTCCCATTAAAAGCCGTACTTAAAAGTGCAGACTACACGGGAAGGATAGCCAAGTGGGGTACAATTCTGGGAGCCTTCGACATTAAGTACATGCCTCGCACCTCAGTTAAAGGCCAGGTACTGGCCGACTTGGTGGCAGAATTCACCGAACCGGAAGCGGATAGTCAATCAGCATTAGAGGAAAGAGGTGCAAAACTAGCCTGTAGTATCACCAGGTGTCCCCCTCCGACGTGGGAAGTGCATGTAGACGGAGCATCAAACCAAAAAGGAGCGGGTATTGGGCTAGTGTTGACATCTTCAGAGATGATCACCGTTGAAAAGTCGTTAAGATTAAGCTTTCCTGCCACGAATAACGAAGCAGAGTACGAGGCGCTACTGGAAGGAATGACTATGGTCCTAAAGATGGGAGGAAAGTCCATTAACCTCTTCTCGGATTCAAGGCTAATTGTGGGTCAAGTCAAGGGTGAATTTGAAGCCAAGGATGAGAGAATGCGAGGCTATCTTAACCGAGTGAGAGCCATGCAAATGGAGTTCGAATCCTTTAGCTTGCTACATGTCCCAAGAAGCGGTAACACGCATGCGGACTCCTTGGCCACTCTTGCAACTTCCTCGGCACAGAACTTGCCTCGCCTAATCCTTGTTGAGGACCTGCATCGACCCTCAATAATAGCAAACGTAGTACAGATCAATCAAGTAAGAATGGGGCCGAGTTGGATGGACCCCGTCGTGCAGTTCTTAAAGGGTGATATTCTACCCGAAGAGAAAACGGAGGCCGACAAAATAAGAAAGAAGGCTCCTAGCTATTGGCTGTCACAGGATGATAAGCTATACAGGCGTTCCTTCTCTGGACCTTATCTACTCTGTGTTCATCCCGATCAAACGGAATCGCTCTTGGAGGAAATGCATGAGGGAATCTGTGGAAGTCATACTGGAGGCAGATCCTTGGCGCATAGGGCCATTACTCAGGGTTATTGGTGGCCGAACATGCAGAGAGAAGCTTTGGAGTACGTCAAAAAGTGCGATCAATGTCAACGGTATTCACCAAGTATACACCAGCCAGGAGGAACCCTCAATCCAATATCTAGCCCATGGCCATTCGCTCAATGGGGCTTAGACATCGTCGGACCATTTCCTAAGGCTGTAGGAAACAAGAAGTATCTGATAGTTGGTACTGACTATTTCACAAAGTGGGTTGAAGCAGAGCCTCTGGCTAATATCCGAGATGTGGATGCGAAAAGATTTATCTGGAGAAACATTGTTACTCGGTTCGGTGTCCTGCATGTACTTATCACAGATAATGGACTTCAGTTTGACAGTAAGATGTTCAGAAACTACTGCGGAGAATTGGGTATCACTAACAGGTATTCTACTCCGGCTTACCCCCAGGGGAATGGCCAGGCCGAAGCTGTAAATAAGGTCATATTAAGCGGATTGAAGAAAAGACTGGATGATGCGAAGGGAAGATGGGTGGAAGAACTCCCACATGTACTTTGGACGTACAGGACCACACCTCGTAGGTCCACTGGGGAGACCCCTTTCTCAATGACTTATGGGGCTGAAGCAGTCATCCCTTTGGAGTCCGGGTTCCCAACGACGAGAACAAGCTCATTCAATCCAAAAGACAACGATGAAAACTTGGCGAGAGGTCTGGACTTGATTGATGAAAAAAGGGAAAACGCAATGGTTCAATTGGCTCATTACCAACAAAAGCTAAAGCAAGGTTATGATGCCCATGTAAAGACAAGACCTTTGGTCTCAGGTGACCTGGTGCTGCGCAAAGTCGTGGGCTCGGCAAAGAACCCTGCTTGGGGAAAACTAGGGCCAAATTGGGAAGGACCATATCGCATCACCTCCAATGCTGGCATTGGAGCATATTTCTTGGAAGACTTGGACGGACTTGTAGTACCCCGCCCTTGGAATGTCAATAATCTGAAAAGGTATTATTATTAATAAACTTATGTTTGATCAATATTCGTCTTTTATGTTAAATATGTATACCTCTTTTCATACCTCTCTACTGTTCTGTGAAGTGTTTAAACTTAAATTCAATCATGCATGAGTCCTCGGACCAGATGATTTGGGTTAGTTAACACCCTTACCGCTCTCTGATGTGTTTAAACTTAAATCCAATCATGCATGAGTCCTCGGACCAGATGATTTGGGTTAGTTAACACCCTTACCGCTCTCTGATGTGTTTAAACTTAAATCCAATCATGCATGAGTCCTCGGACCAGATGATCTGGGTTAGTTAACACCCTTACCGCTCTCTGATGTGTTTAAACTTAAATCCAATCATGCATGAGTCCTCGGACCAGATGATCTGGGTTAGTTAACACCCTTACCGCTCTCTGATGTGTTTAAACTTAAATCCAATCATGCATGAGTCCTCGGACCAGATGATTTGGGTTAGTTAACACCCTTACCGTTCTCTGATGTGTTTAAACTTAAATCCAATCATGCATGAGTCCTCGGACCAGATGATTTGGGTTAGTTAACACCCTTACCGTTCTCTGATGTGTTTAAACTTAAATCCAATCATGCATGAGTCCTCGGACCAGATGATTTGGGTTAGTTAACACCCTTACCGTTCTCTGATGTGTTTAAACTTAAATCCAATCATGCATGAGTCCTCGGACCAGATGATTTGGGTTAGTTAACACCCTTACCGTTCTCTGATGTGTTTAAACTTAAATCCAATCATGCATGAGTCCTCGGACCAGATGATTTGGGTTAGTTAACACCCTTACCATTCTCTGATGTGTTTAAACTTAAATCCAATCATGCATGAGTCCTCGGACCAGATGATTTGGGTTAGTTAACACCCTTACCGTTCTCTGATGTGTTTAAACTTAAATCCAATCATGCATGAGTCCTCGGACCAGATGATTTGGGTTAGTTAACACCCTTACCGTTCTCTGATGTGTTTAAACTTATATCCAATCATGCATGAGTCCTCGGACCAGATGATCTGGGTTAGTTAACACCCTTACTGTTCTCAAGTGTTTAAACTTAAAACCAATCGTGCCTAAGACATCGGACCAGATGATCTGGGTTAGTTAACACCATCACCATTCTGTGAAGTGTTCTCATTCGAATCTAATCATGACTGGGGACTTCTGACCAGATGGTCTGGGTTAGTTACTACTTGTTTTATTTCCCTTTTTAACATTCCAATATAGATAAAAGCGCATGACTCAAATTTCTTGTTTGGTTATGTGTTTAACTAGTATGTCAACTTCCGGAACTTTTCAATTAAGTCAGCCATTCTTTTAATGCAAGTAAAAAAAAATGAATGGAATGACAGCGGAGGGATTAGCTATTACTTGCCATAATACGTAAAACAAAAGAAGTATACTTTCATTAATGATTAAAACAGTACATATCTTTAAAGTGATGAGCATAAAAAAAAAAAACAACAAACAAAACAAAACAAAAAGAAACACTAAAACAAATGTCCTAGGCCTTGATCTTGGGGTCTTCGTGGCCGACTGTTGGTTGAGGCTTCGAAGAAGCAGCACCCGGAGCTTTACCCTGGGAGGTCTCGGCCTTTTCCCCTTGACCGGCGTCCTGACGGGTGGCTGTTGGGCCTTCCACAGATGCTGGAAGGTCTAAGTTTGCCGCAGGAGCTTCAGGCGCTGAGGCTGGCTACTCTGGAGGAGGAGGGTCAGAATCTGAGAGCGGTTGGATTTCAGGATCGTAGTACACGCTCTCAGGCCTCCTAAGGCTGGAGTCAGCCGGGACCCCAGCGGCGTCAAGGGCTTTCCCCCACGTGACGTCACAGTAGTCCCTGGCGACCGAAGCAAACTCCTCAGTTAACCTGCTCTGGGTTTCTTCCACCCCCAGAGCATAAGAAGCTTGCTTCTCGGCCTCGGCTGCCTCCTTCTGTAGCTGTGCAGCTTCCTTGGCCTTGCGGAGCTCTTCGCACAGACTTATCACCATCTGCTTCTCCGTTTCTAAGTTGATCTGGCAGAGGTGCAGCTCGCTGCGAAAAGTCTCCGCCTGCTTCTCCATATTGTTCCTTCCAGCCTCAGCGCTGGCCTTGTCCTGGTTGGCCTTCTTCACTTGCTCGGCCAACTGCTTCTGCTGGGTTCTCAGCACGCTCAAATGGTCCTCCGCAGTATCTCAGGCCTGGTGAGCAGCCTTCGTCTCATCGCGATTCGGCCACGTACACTTGTTGCGCGACCTATTATGCAAAAGGAAAAAGTGTGTTAGACTTAAGAAATAATGCACAAATAAAAAGAAATCAAACTGAAGTAACTTACCATGGCCAAGTCCCTCTTCATGGAAAGGAGCAGATCAGGGTAATCAAAGCTCCTGTACGCCGCCAGGTCCGACGGAAGTAGGAGTGGTTGTAGCAGAGCGTCGGCCAAACGACCTGCATGGCCACCTCGAAAATGCCGAAGGGAGGCATCCATCATGATGGGACCGCCATCGACCTCCAATTCAGGTGACCAGGTTCGTGGTGGCTGACGAGCCTGGGCCGCTGGTCGCTCCTCGTGGCTCTCCACGGAGTGGGACCTCCTACTCCTTCGCTCTGGTGCAGGCCTGGCCTGCTTGTTGCCCCTTGATGGGCCTAACTCCCCCTCCTCTGCAGGCTCCACCGGCCTCTTCCTCCTCAAATCCGGATTCGGTTTGAGCCCAAGGTCAGCAGGCACTTGGGGCGGAGGAGGGGGAGGGTGGGCAATTTGTTTGGATTTGCCCTTATCCTGAGAGGATGGCTCTTTATTCCTACCCTTCATCAATTCTTTTAAAGAAGGGCCAGTCCGGGGAGCCATGTCTTCCTCCTCGTCGGTGGTATCGGCAATGTAAGTTATCACCTGAGCCGGAGGGTGCACGCTCGACTACTCGTCTGCCCCTTCCTCGGCCTCTGATATATGTACTGTTTCCTCTTCAAACCTGAACTTGTCAATCTCTAGTTCTAGGGACGAAGAAGAAGCTATCTCTTCTCTAAGGATGGCTTCCCCAAGTGTTACTTCGCGCAACGGTGCGACGGCGAGGGGAATTCCCTGTGGAATGGGATGGTCAACCGGCGGAAGGTCGTAGCTGGCGAGGAAGTGTGGCCGAGACACGTCTATACACGCCAAGCGATGGTCCCCGGCTCGGATAGAGTTGCCGACGTCTAAAAAGGACCGAGAAATGGGTTCAAAATCCAAAATGAGGTGGACCACTCGTAGTTGTCCGTCCTCGTTCACGAAAATTTCTGACCTCAGCAAATAATTCAATGCTGGAACGTTGATCAGGCTGAGCTTCGGATTGGTAAAAAATTTGTCTGTCAAACAAGAAAGTTACGTTATTAAGCCTCGACTATAAAAAAAAAAACATATGAAAAGTCACTAACACAAAATAACTAAGCAAATGAGTGTAAAGGTAACGTAACAATCCTTAATGCTAAAGTTAGAAATCCTAGGTCTAAAGTGTTCCACCTGGAGTCCCGGCCTTGGTTGGGCAGGCTAAGCCGTCGCTCCAAGGCCCCGACAAGATCAGGTAGTCGTCCTTCATCCCCTTATTTGACTTGGGAAGGCAGGATATCAGTTTGACCACATTGCTACGGGACTTAAGGTAAAAGCCTGCCCGAGTCTCTATATGGCCCTCATACAGGTGGGCGACGTCGTACCATGTCAATCCTAACCCCAGATGCCGATCCAAGGCGTCGATTGACCCTAGGACTCTAAAGAAGTTAGGAGCACACTGATGGGGACACAGCCTATGGGCACGAAGGTAGTCCCGTGTAATCCTACCCATGGGAATGGTCATCCCCCCTTCTATGAAGGCAATCATGGGGATGACCACCTCTCCCATCTTCCGGTCAAACTCCACTCCCTCTGTGGTGCAATGACGTACCACCACCTCTTGGGGAATGTGGTACTTCTCCTTGAACAACTCTATCTTGGCCGGAGTATCCACTAAGCGCTCGAATCTACCCATGGTTAGTCTCTATAAGGTGAGGTGGTTAGCCGAGGAGGTTAGCCAAGAGTACAATGGAAGTCGGAATGCGAAACTTACGTAGAAATGAACACGGATTGCTTCTCTGGTCACTGGAAGATCGTCAAGCTCTCTTTCTTGCAAAAAATTGGTGGGCGCCTGGATATGAACACTCTGAAGTTGTAAGTTCTGATAAGAAGCAAAAAGTCACGCCTGGAAGTTTTTATAGTGGGGTTGAAAAAAGAAAAGAACCATAATCCCGCCCAAATATTGAAGTTGCGATCTAAACCGTTGGATTCGTATTTCACCGTAGGATGTCTGGTTGAAACGCAATTCTAAGCGTTTAATGATGATTGTGCGAGTTCCCAAGCGTCAGAAGCCCTTACGAAATGACAGAAATGGCCCTTACGTGCGCCTAAATTTAGATACTATTATGGACTACATCGTAATTACTTTTATACATCAAAATCCTAATTTTCCTCCTCGGATCAGAAAGAAAAATTAGAATTTTGAGGGGCTATTGTGGGGGAGTAAAATATGGGCCCATGATCTAGGCCTAAGAACGACGTTTCGTCAACAATACGCCCGAGGAGAAGAAGTCACAGAGGACCGTTGTAACTAACAGTAGAGCGCGTAAGGATCCAAAGATGCTGGTCCGAGAGGAATACGCTCCTCGGACATGACGTCTGATGGTGAGAGGAACCTCGGCTTTCCCTTAGTCCACCCTCCAGGAAGTTCCAGAGGTAAGGATAGGTTACCAATGCATATGGAAGGGATAAGGATGCAGAAATATCTTGAGGAAAAGCTGCTACCACCGCATTAAATGCATCACAGCTGCTTTCCTGGCCGCATTTATGTGGAGAAGACCCCTGAACAGTGTTGAAAGTGATCTTTATCCCCAGGAAGTCAAAAAGCTGTAAGAAAGGAAATGGAAACTCAAGTACCGTGCTAGATGACAGACAAGTGGACGATGAGATCGGGCAATGAAGGACTATATAATGGAATAAACCCTTCATAAGAAAGGGGGGGAAGAAAAAAGAAAAAGAAAGGAAAAAGAAGAACATCAAGAAACAACTACTGTAGCACCGGGAAAAAGGCAACCTAAAAGAAAGCATCTTATCCAAGATCATACCCCTCGGATTTGATTATAACCCATGAAAATTACCCAAACCTTACTCCTCGGACGTAAAATCTTAGCTCGATTATGTGTTTTAGCCCCCTCGGCCAAGTACCCAGATCCCAGTAACTGTTGTAAAAATCGCTGCTAGCCCAACTCTTTAACCCACTCTCTCACAAATTTATTGTATTAGGCTTGTTGGGCCCATTTCCTGTTTCTATTAAGGTGTGGGCTACAATTCGTGACCCTACAAGAATGTATTAAAATTCATGTAATTTAAGTATCCTCCAAAATAAATACTTTTTTTTTTTGAGAAAGTCTAAAGTAAATAATTAATAAGCACTTTTTCTACATTTTTTATAATAATATTAATAATGTATATTTTCAATTAAGTTCATATATTACCTTGCAAAGAGGTACATAGTATTTGCCTAGAGTACCTATTCTTTATATTTATACATTGTTATATATCCTACATAAACACAATCTATATTTGGATATAGATCACTGTAAGTTTCTTTAAGACCTTATTCTCTCTTGTTAAAAATATTTAGTATTCTCAAAAAAAGATTCTATATAATTAGAAAATTGTCTAAAAATCAAACTGAATTAACCATTGTTTTTTTTGGAGAGAGAGACCCTCTAATATTAATGAATTGATAGTAAAGTGATATTAAATTCTTGGTCAATCACATTGACCATCAATCAATTATAACTTGTTTCATGACCATATTTAACAAAAAGAGAGGAATTATTAATAACAAATTTCATAATTTAAATCAAAATTCAAATCTACATATATGCATGGTAATTTAAAAAAAAAAATCAGAACCAAATACTTTTCACAAACTTCAACAACAAATATGTTTCTCAAAAAAAAAAAAAAAAAAATCAACAACAAATCTTACAAACCTCAAAACCTCACCATTCATTAACATATTCTAAAAATCGCAGTTCATGAACATATTCTAACATAAAATTTAATAAATAAAAGTGTAGAGATTTTTTTTTTTAATTAACATAAAAAGAAAATTAGAGACGTCCTCATCAAAAAGTCTATATTTTATAAGTATACATCAAAGCACTATCCCAAAAATTTTGGTTTGGTTTGATTTTTATTTATTTAATTATTTAGAGAGAAATTGCATTAAGATTTATTGGTTCTAAATTCTAAACAATGAAAATGAACCATAAACAGTCATAGGCACAAAATAAAATAAAATATTTACAAAGCAAATATAAAGAAAGACATTAGCTTTGAATACAAATGTTAAACCCTAGATCCACTCACACCAAAAATGAAAATAAAAATAACACCAATAATGAACAAAATTGAAATAAACAACCAACAAAGAAGCTAAAGCTATAATCAAAATATGCCAAAACTATTTCAAAAACAAAAGCGTGAATGAGAGAATTTTTACCTCGACAGAGAGATTAGAACACTCAAAGAGAAAGAGAGAGATTGAGAGTGCTTAGTGTGTGTGTGTGTATATATATATATATATAGAGAGAGAGAGAGAGAGAGAGAGGAAACGTCCCAAAGAGAGGGGGATTTCTTTTTCTATTTGGTTTTGAATTTTATTTTGATACTGTGGGGGCCTATTATCTAGAAAGTACTATTAAAATTGTATGAATTGGGCTTATGACCCAATGGCCCAATCCGAGGATGGTCAAATAAAGGTTATAATGGGAAGGGTATAAGAAGAAGAGATAAAGATTGTATGTGATAGTTCAATATACGTCCGAGGAGAAAAGTCATCTCGGAGACGTAGACCTGAGATAATTAAAACTGTCTTATCATCTTGGACATTCTTCGAAGTTGCATCACAACGAGGAGTCAGACATTGGATAAGGGATGAGTAAAGGGAGGCAAAAAATATCTTCAAAAGCTGCTACCTCCACATTAAATGTCTCCCAACTAATTCTTTGGCCGCATTAATGTGAAGATGATACCTGAACAGTGGTTAAGTAGCCTTACAGTTACTAGTTGAAGGTTCTGTGAGGGGTTGGATGGGACAAGAAGGAGTTCCTAGAATCTAACCTACACGTGTATGGTGGAGATGATATCAGAATTATAGTATATAACATGGAAATGTGGCTAAAGGGACAGGGATCAGAAAAAGGCCAGAAAGAAAAACCCCTTAGGAACAATCCATTGAATACTGCAACTATTATGGTCTTTCTTCTGGAATAGAATTAGTTCTTTCACTTACTCTCTCCAAATTCATTGTTTGGACTTGTTGGGCTAAAATCCAATTCTATTTTGGGTCCAACCCAAATTCGGTCCTTATAGATACTTTTTTTTTTTTTTAATTCGAAGTTTTTTTATTTTTATTTTAATACTAATCCTAATGTGTGTCTTTCTAATATTGCAATTTGCCCATATTTCAACTCTCATTTATTGTCCTCCATGGCTCCAAGCATTCATTATTATTTTAATTTTAATTTAAATATATATATAGAGAGAGAGAGGAAACGTCCCAAAGAGAGAGGGATTTCTTTTTCTATTTGGTTTTGAATTTTACTTTGATACGTTTTTTTTTTTTTAATCCAAAGTTTTTTTTTTTTTTTTAAATCCTAATCCTAATGTGTGTCTTTCTAATATTGCAATCTGCCCATATTTCAACTCTCATTTATTGTCCTCCATGGCTCCAGGTATTCACTATTATTTTAATTTTAATTTTTTTCCTTGTTTTAGTTTATCTCTTCCATGGTTCCACCTATTTCCTCCTCTTTTGTCTTATCATATTTCATTCTACTTTATCTTTTAATCAAAATTTTGTATTATCCTCTTTTGATGGCTACACGTTTGTCAAAAAGTAAATTTGAATGCTTCACGTCTTTTACTGAGGAGTCTAGTTTCAACTTTCACATGAAAAAGTGAGAAAAACAATAACAGAGAGAGGGAGGGAGAAAGTATAGAAGAAGATGCAGAGCAAAACACGCCGATGGATGCCGGTGAAAACGAAGAAGTAATCTGAAAGCAAAGAAAAAACAAAAAGAAGGGAGAGACCAAAAATCTAAAATCATCACAGACATTGTTAGATCAATCTAACCAAAATAACCAAATCTAAATTTGTCTATTCAAAATACCTTTACCAATTCCGGTTGTGGGATGCTGGCCTATGCTTGCTTGACGGTTGTAGTGCCCTCAAATTTCTCACTCTTTTTTCTCTCCATATGCCATACTTATGTTTTCTTCTCAATGACAATTTTTTGTTTTAATATATATATATATATATATATATATATATATATATGTATATCTCTTATGTAGTTAGTTAGTTACTGAAAATTGAATCAACAAAATGAAAAAGCACAATTGTTCAAGTTAATATCTTGTGAAATGAATTGAACTAAACGGTAAGTTAAAATCCCAAAAGAAACAATTGTTTAGTGTTTTTAAATGCAAACGTGTCAATAATTTATGTAGCCACATGGTGCAATGAGGTGCGATCAACAAAAATTCAAACGTTTCGGTTATTAGTTATGAGAAGTGCTACATCTACAACATTTTTACAATATTTTTACAACAAATCATGGGTGGTTAGTTATTATTGGTTCAAATTTGAATTTAGCATTGAGATTACTTTTTTAACCCAACAATAACAACCTGCCACTTAGGATTTGTTGTAAAAATGTTGTAGACATATCATTTCTCTATTAGTTATTATATATATATATATATATATATATATATATATATATATATATATATATATATATATATATTTACCACTGCAACTTAAATAATGCTCCCAAGTGCAGGATTGTCACGAAATAATAACTTGGTGAGTCCGAGGTCGAATTCACAGAAAAAAGAGAATTGATTGGCAAACCACAAGAGAATAAAACTAAAATAATAAAGTTTAATTGAAGAGATTTTTGATGGTTTAGTAAAGTTAATTTAGATTGAGAGAAAATAACAATATATTAAGGTGCTAAGGTTTAGGGATTCACAAACAACACATCTATTAGTAGTCTTAACAATATTTATTTTATAACTCAACTAAAATTCATACAAATGATGGTTTTTGTCAGATGATTTAACAATAAAAACTCAAGAATTAATTGTCTAAGGTAGTTTCATGAAATTGATTGATTTTAGGCAAAACAAAACTAGTGAATTAGTTTGCAGGAAATACTAAGCATTTAACGTGCCCAGAATATACGATAAATCAAATAATTATATAGAACTAAACACTTTTCTTGATAAGTAAATCAATCAAAAACATAATAACATAAGCATTAAAATCATAAAATAATTGTTAAGAACATACTAATAAACGGTTGGATTTCACCTCTTATCTTAGCAAGACTTCTAGCAAGCCATAATACAAATAAAACTCTAAAAACTGTAAAGAAACTATAAGAAAACCTAAATTAAGTTCTACGGCAGCTTCCTCCTGAATTTTTCCCTAAAGAGCTTTTAAATAGGTGAAGGCATTTGTTAGGATTGTGTGTATTTGTTAGGACATATGTGATTTGATGTTAGGAGCATATGTCAACATTTTATGTAATTGGCTAATCTTTTGACGAAACGCACTTCATTTGCAATTCGGTAGATTTAGGATATGTTTAATGCTTCAAGAAATAAGGTTTTAAGTTCAAGTGTTAAAGCCATGCAAGTATGTCCAAGAATCAAGTCAGAAAGTGCAGGATTTTAAAACTCTACAGCTAGCATCTATCAAGTTTTAAAAGCTGCTAAAACTCGTGGCTCGACAGCTAACTCAATAGATGGCTATCTATCGAGGTTTATGAAATTCAGTTTTTCAGGACTGTTTTTTATCCAATCTGTGAATGTATGTTTGGGCTTTCTTTTCTCACAACCCTAAACATATATAAGGATTATTTTAAGAGCCATAAAAGGTTACACAAGTTGCACGAGAACACAATTCCATAGTGTGAAGAAGAGTGTGACCAGAAACCTAGTTTGCCCTAGTTCTTCTTTCTCTTGAAAAAGCTGCTGTGTTTTGTACACCTTAGGATTTTGTGACCAAGAAATTTCATGATCTTCATCGTGTGATGAACTGAAGAACTTTGTAGCTAACATCCTTCTCAAGTTGGTGATCAAGTCGCGTACTGAGATCCGCACAATTGGTTAGTCACGTACTGGGAGCCATGCATTGAAAATGAGAGATTGTCACTACAAAACAAGTCCAATTGGGTATTGGGGTAAGGGTTCAACTGTAGGTTGGTATAAAGTACTGAGATTCCTTTACTTGTAACCGTTTATTTTGATAATAGTGGATTCTTGGGAGTGGTGAACTTAAAATCACCCGGTGGGGTTTTTGTCGTGTATGTTTTCCTCATTCGTAAACAAATCACCATGTCAATTTAATTTCCGCTGCATACTTAGTTTAATTGGTGATTTGTTTGTGTTGCCACATATATTGCATGTTAATTTGATTAATTAATAAACTTGACTAATTAATCAATTAATTTATCACAAGGGATCAATACGTTTTTGGCTTATCAAGTGGTATCAGAGCAGACACACTCTGATTAAGGTTAAATCTTTACTGTGTGATCTATTGACCCATGTTTTGTCATGGATAAAGGACAGTCTCTTATTATATCTCATTTGTTTGATGGCACTAACTATACATACAGGAAAGTAAGCATGAGTGAGAGCTTTCTTGCAGTTTTTAGATGAGAAGGTGTGGAAAATTGTAGAGATTGGCTGGACTAAGCCAACGGAAGCGCCTGCCGATTGGGATGATGCTAAGATCAAGATGACAAACTTCAATAGCAGGGCATTGAATGCCTTGTTCAGTGTAGTCACTAATGAGGAATTCAAAAAGATATCCTCCAACGAAATTGTAAAGGAAGCATGGACCATTCTTCAGACAACCTATGAAGGAACTAAGGTTGTCAAGGATTTGAAACTTCAGAGGCTCATAACAAGCTTCGAAGAGATCAAGATGGAGGAGGATGAGTCGTTTGATGAGTTCTATGCCAAGTTCAAAGACGTAGTAAACTCATCATTTAATCTTGGGGAAACCATTCCTGAACCCAAGATTGTGAGAAAGGTACTCAGATCTCTACCTGAGAGTTTTCATGCCAAGATCACCGCAATTGAGGAATCGAAGGTGATAGGATACTGAATTTGTGCGATCTCCAGTTCGTCCATAATGGTCGTCCATGACCAAAAGTGGACAGTGACAGGAATCATTGACAAAAGACTGAGTTTCCTAAGACTAAGAATAAAGCATACAGTTGACGAGGTCCTCCTTGGACGATCATTAGGTCGTCCGTGGAACTTGTCTATAGACCACAGTGAAGCCATCCATGGACTTCGTCCATGGACGATAACGAGGAGTGGACGATTCAATCGTCCATACAACGGACGGACAAACAGACCACTTGGGAAAACCCGACATGATAGAGCGGTTAATAAATCCATGACTGTCGCCCAAAGTTCTTGGAGCAGTTGATCTCCATCAGCAGTTTCCAGCCGTTGAGGAAGTTATCTCCGAACTCCCTGGCTTCCGTGAATCTTGGGGAAGTTACCAAGAAAATAACTACCCCAAGATCCCTATATAAAGGACCGGTCTAAACCAAATGGAGGTAAGAAATCTCTAAAACACAAAATTCCAAAACATTCGAAACTCCATACTAACTTTCTCATCGGAGGGGGTTTGGCCGGTCATCTCCGGTCGCCTCTTTGACTGCGTTTTCTTCTTTACAGGCCTTCCACCACCGTCGGTAGTCTCACCGAAGCCAGATTATCCAACCCACTGATTCGAAGCGATATCAGTTGGCGCCGTCTGTGGGAAGAGGAGGCTGTTTTGCGACTTCTTTTCCGCGACAAAGGGTTAGGATGGTCAGGACTAGGTCGAGGGCTACTAGCCCAGGCCGTCAAGGAAGCAGAGGCGCTTCAAGCGATCCCCAGCGCGATCGCCAATCTGCACCAGCCATGCAGACATCGTCTGTTCCGCATGCGCAATCTATGGCGGCTGCAATGGCGGAATTGACTCGCCAAAACCAAGAGTTAAGAATGGAGATCAATCAGAGAAGACAGATGCGTGAGGAACATGAAGGAGGAGCACAAACACAAGGTCATGGCGATAGAGAAAATCCTGAGATTGGAAGTCAGTTAAGGGGCACAACTTCACGGACGGTGAAAGAAGAGATGGACCAAATGAAAAAGGTCATGCAGGAAATGAAAGAAAACATGAGGAGGACGAATCCTATAGAAGACTTGGTCCACAGAACTGACTCTCCCTTCACGGCTTCCATCAACGGTCATCCTCTACCATCAAAGTTCAAACTGCCTTCCCTGGATTCGTACGATGGAACGCGTGACCCATTTGATCACATTGCTACTTTCAAAACGACAATGCACCTTCAAGGGGTTCCTGACGAAATCATGTGTAGAGCCTTCCCAACCACCCTTAAAGGCCCAGCACGAGTTTGGTTCAGCAAAATACCCCCAAGTTCTGTAAGTTCTTTCGAAGAGTTAAGCAAATTGTTTGTTAACAATTTCATTGGGGGACAGAGACACAAGTGTTCTTCGTCCAGCTTGCTGACCATAGAGCAAGGGGAGAACGAAAGCCTGCGGTCATTCATCACTCGCTTCAACAGGGAAGCCCTTAGTGTGGACGAGGTAGACGACAAGCTTCTATTGGCGGCCTTCCACAACGGGATTAATTCTGACCTATTTATCCACAAGCTGTATGAGAAGGAGCCTCAAACCATGGCCGAGCTAGTTCATTCAGCTCAGAACTTCATGAATGCAGAAGATGCGATCATAGCCAAGAAGAGGAAAAGAGCTGAAAGGACGGAAGCACATCCAGCACGCCACTCAGAGCAAGGCCTTCGTCCAAAGAAGGGACAGACGGAAGATAAAAAGGAACGAGATAACAGGAAGACTGGTCCTTCGGGAAGAAGTTAAAACTACACGCCCTTGAATGCTCCCCTTGATCAGGTGCTCATGCAAATCAAGGACGACCCTTCTCTAAAATGGCCAGAGAAGATGAAGGGAGATCCCAATAAGCGCAATAAGAATAAATATTGTCGCTTCCACAGGGACCATGGGCATGACGCTGATGAATGTTACGATCTGAAACAGCAAATTGAAAATCTGATTAAACAAGGAAAGCTGAGGCACTTTGTCGGAAGGGATCATAGAGAGGAGAAGTTGAAAGGAAAAATGGAGGAATCGTCCCGCCCCCCACTTGGAGAGATAAGGATTATCATTGGAGGAAATTCAATGGGGCAATCTTCCAAATCGAAGAAAACGTATCTCAAAGTGGTTCAGAACGTCCAGCTCTCTGGACGATCTCCAAGGACGAATTATATGGACGACCCTGCCATTTCCTTCACCAACGAAGATGCTGAGAGGATCCATCACCCGCATGATGATGCAATTGTCATTACTCTGCTTATTGCAGATTATACAACCAGGAGAGTGTTAGTTGATAATGGAAGCTCAGCAGACATATTGTACTATCCCGCCTTCCAACAGATGAGGCTTGGGCGGGATCAACTTCGTCCAGTTTGCTCACCACTGATAGGGTTTGGAGGAATGAAGGTGCAGCCTGTGGGCACCATTACATTACCAGTAGTGGTAGGGTCATACCCACAGCAGGTAACTAGGGAAGTCAATTTCCTCGTGGTGGATTGTTCATCTTCGTACAATGCCATTATCGGAAGACCAACCCTGAACAGTTGGAAGGCGATAACGTCTACCTACCATCTATCAGTCAAATTCCCAACGGAGTATGGAATAGGCCAAGCACAAGGAGATCAGTTGGCAGCTAGAGAATGTTATTTAGCCATGATGGCTCTGGACGAGCAGATGCAAACATTGAGTATTGAGGAGAGAAGGGTTGTTGCAGAGCCCATAGAAGTATTGGAAAATGTTCTTTTACAAGAAAATGATCCCGAGAAGTTCACTAGAATTGGAACAGGTATAAAGGAGAAGGCAAGAGAAGACCTCATCCAGTTCCTGAGAAAGAGTATCGACGTCTTTGCATGGAGTCATGACGACATGCCGGGAATCGATCCAAGTGTAATCACTCATCGATTGAACGTGTACCCCTTTTTTAAGCCTGTTCGCCAGAAGAAGAGGGTATTCGCTCCGGAGCGAGATAAGGCAATCAAGGAAGAGCTTCAGAAATTGACCATTGCCCAGTTCATTAAGGAAGTCTATTACCCGGATTGGTTAGCCAATGTGGTGATGGTGAAGAAAGCCAGTGGCAAGTGGAGAATGTGCGTAGATTTCACTGACTTGAACAAGGCGTGTCCCAAGGATAGTTATCCTTTGCCACACATTGATCAACTAGTAGACTCTACGGCTGGCCATCAATTGCTGAGCTTCATGGACGCCTTCTCAGGATACAACCAGATTAAGATGGATGAAGCTGATCAGGAGAAGACTTCCTTCATCACTAGCCAAGGCTTGTTTTGCTACAAAGTGATGTCCTTCGGTCTGAAGAACGCGGGGGCAACTTATCAAAGGCTGGTAAATCATATGTTTTGTTCGCAGATAGGACGGAACGTAGAGGTTTATGTTGACGACATGCTTGTGAAGAGCATAGACGAGGGAAGCCATTTGGACGATCTACAGGAAACCTTTGAAACACTTAGGCGGTATAAGATGAAATTGAACCCAAGTAAATGTGCGTTCGGAGTATCATCGGGAAAGTTTCTAGGCTTCATGGTCTCGTAAAGGGGGATTGAGTTGAATCCGGACAAGATCCAAGCCATATTGGACATGGAGCCACCAAGGAATATCAAAGAAGTCCAATCCCTCACTGGACGAGTTGCTGCTTTGAACAGGTTTGTTTCGAAAGCCACAGACAAATATCTACCTTTCTTCAAAGTCCTCAGGAAGGCATTTGAATGGACGGACGAATGTCAGAAGGCGGTATAAGATGAAATTGAAATTGAAACACTTAGGCGGTATAAGATGAAATTGAACCCAAGTAAATGTGCGTTCGGAGTATCATCGGGAAAGTTTCTAGGCTTCATGGTCTCGCAAAGGGGGATTGAGTTGAATCCGGACAAGATCCAAGCCATATTGGACATGGAGCCACCAAGGAATATCAAAGAAGTCCAATCCCTCACTGGACGAGTTGCTGCTTTGAACAGGTTTGTTTCGAAAGCCACAGACAAATATCTACCTTTCTTCAAAGTCCTCAGGAAGGCATTTGAATGGACGGACGAATGTCAGAAGGCTTTCCAAGACCTGAAGGACTATCTCACTAGAGCTCCATTATTAAGTCCGTCCGAGCAAGGAGAAGAACTGTACCTGTACTTAGCGGTGTCCCCACACGCCGTAAGTTCAGCTCTAATCAGAGAGGAAGGAAGAGTGCAAAAACCCGTGTACTACACTAGTCGAGCACTTAGAGGGGCAGAGGGAAGGTACCCACTTATAGAGAAATTGGCTTTTGCACTAATAACAGCTTCCAGGAAGTTAAGACATTACTTCCAAGTCCATGTCATCAATGTCATGACAGACCATCCGCTCAAAAAGGCAATGAACAAGCTGGAAGCCGCAGGACGACTGATTCAATGGGCGGTGGAACTTAGTGAATTTGACATTCGGTACCAACCGAGAAATGCAATAAAGGCTCAAGCCCTAGCAGATTTCATTGCAGAGTTCACTCCCAATTACGAGGACCATGGCGAAGGAGAGTACAATAAAAAATGGGTTGTCCATGTAGATGGATCATCTACATCGTATGCTGGAGGAATTGGAGTTGTTTTGCAGTCACCAGAAGGAGACAAGTTGAAGTACAAAGCTCGTTTGCAATAGCAGACTACTAATAATGAAGTGGAGTACGAAGCCCTTATAAAGGGGTTGGAGTTGGCTAAGTCTGTAGACGCAGACTCAATACTTGTCTTGGGAGACTCTCAGTTGGTCATGGGCCAAGTAAATGGGCTATGTGAAGCGAAGGAAGACAGAATGAAGAAATATTTAAAGAAGGTAGTGCGCCTTGTAAAGAAATTTAAGAAAGCTGATTTCATTCAAATCCCAAGGGAAGAGAATGTGGAAGCAGATACTCTGGCAAAGGAAGCGTCTGCAAATGAAGCAGTAGACGAACTGGATGCAGTACAATACATGCCTAGTATAGACCTTCCAGAGATGCTGCAGATAGAGGGTGATGGAAATTGGATGATCCCTATAGTGTCATACTTGAAGGATGGAAGGCTTCCAGAAGAGAAGGACGAAGCAAGGAAGCTCAAGGTCAAGTCAGCGAGGTACGTACTTATAGACGAAGTGTTATACAAAAGAGGTTTTTCCCAACCTCTCTTAAGATGTCTGGCTCCAGACGAGGCAAACTACATGTTAAGGGAGGTTCATGAAGGAGCATGTGGCAACCATTCGGGAGCCAGATCACTCGTCCATAAAGTCATCCGTAGCGGATTCTATTGGCCAACCATCCAAGCTGATGCCAAGGCATATGTTAAAGTATGTGATCAATGTCAGCGCTTCAGCAACATTCCCAGACAACCCGCAGAGTATCTCACGCCCATGATAGCCCCTTGGCCTTTCGCGCAATGGGGACTGGACATTTTGGGGCCCTTCCCAACTGGGACTCGGCAAATGAAGTTTCTGGTAGTAGGAATAGACTACTTCACAAAATGGGTGGAAGCCGAACCCTTAGCAAAAATTACACAACAGAATGTCAAGAACTTCGTCTGGAAGAACATTGTATGCAGATTCGGCGTACCAAGAGCACTAGTGTCTGACAACGGACGACAGTTCGACAATACACCTTTCAAAGAATTCTGTGAACAGCTTGGAATGAAGAATCACTACTCCTCACCCGCCCACCCACAGGCCAACGGCCAGGCAGAAGTAGCAAACCGATCCTTGTTGAAGATCATCAAGACTCGGCTTGAAGGGGCAAAGGGCGTATGGCCGGATGAGCTACCAGGTGTTTTATGGGCTTACAGAACAACAGTGAGAACTCCGACAGGGGAAACTCCTTTTAAACTAGCCTACGGAAGCGAGGCAGTTATACCAGCAGAGGTACACATGATGAGCCACAGGGTGAGGAAGTATCAAGCTGAAGAAAACGAAGAACAGCTCCGTCTTAACCTTGACCTCATGGACGAAGTCAGGATGGATGCAGAACAGAGAACAGCGAGGTACAAAAATCTCATGGCTAGACAGTATGATGCCATGGTGAAGCCTAGGCGCTTCAATATTGGGGATCTCGTCCTGAAAAAGGTTACCTTGGCAACAAGAAACCCAGCCTATGGGAAACTGGGACCAAATTGGGAAGGACCCTACAGGGTCATCAACTGCAAGAGGCAAGGATCTTATTATCTGGAAGCTCTGGATGGACGGAGGCTTGAACACCCTTGGAACGTTGAGCATCTAAGAAGATACTATCAGTAAGTGTTGGCTCCGTACTCTGGACGAAAGTGGCCATAGACGACATCCCTGGACGAATGGAATTTACTGTTCGTATTTGTTTACTGCTTTATGTTTGTTAATAATCCCCTAGAAAGTACTTGTACTATTCTAGGATGAATTTGTGTGGTTTTTATTATTGTGTGTTTTCATTCCCTAAGGCACTAGCTCTCGAGCATGTGCCATACCTATGGACAAGTATTTGCATAAGTTTGGATTTTCAGTTATATATATATATGATGTATTTTCAAGTACATACATAGTTGTATGAGAATCCTTCATCCTTTTTATGCATTTATCCAGAAGGATCCATTAGGGGCAAACAAGCATGGACGGATAAATTCCTTGGACGCAAGGATGTATCGTCCGTAAGTTTGACTCAAAGGAGAAAAACACCAAGGCATGCACGTCTAAAGCTTAAGACAGGATGCAATCCTAGCAACCCTCGTCTAAGCCATGAAGGAACCAAGGTGTGCCAAATTATAGATTCCTTGTCCAACACATGGACGAATAAAAGCAATATCAAACCTACCGTCCAAACCTTGGACGGAAAAAGGTTGTGTAATGCAAACCCATAAACGAGATCAAACCATCACAGCAATTCTGTGCATGGACGAAAGTTTAATGGAAATCATTCTATTGACGTTGTACGTAGACGAGCTCTACTTGACGAGCACAAAAGTGATTTTACTCTATTTTGGTGATGTAAAAAGAAATTCACCTATATACTCAAGACGGGGTGAAATGATTCCCTTAGTGGACGAACTACATGTCCACATAATACCAATGGACGGTATAAACAAGTTCATATATAAAAATGGACATATTCAAACACTGGTGTAGATGAGAAATAATCATTTATTCATAAGATTTGAAAAAGGGTGGACGACCAACGTACCAAAAACCCTCGTGTATAAATAACTCATCCATAAACTTGGACGAGGTAATTGTACTTGTACAAATTTGAATTTAAAGGCAAAAATAAAGCCCAAAACAACGGGCACTTCCAACAAAAAGTAAATTAATGTTTCAAAAGAAAATACAAATCATTTGGACGAACCACCAGGTGCGCTACCCCCAGTCTTTGGATCACCTTGGGTTACCTCGTTACTGGCATCGTCCATGACGTTGACATCCTCAGAACTCGTCTGCAAGACGGAGCTTTCGGTGGCAAGAGGGAGCTTGAAAGAGTCAAAATCCAGATCTGGGAACGTCTCTTTGGCGTCAGCACGGAAGTCCTCATAGCCAGCAGCATAGTGACTGTCTAGACGACCTTTATACTCGTCAGACTTCTTAAAGGACGCTATAGCTTCCTCACGTGCCTTCTCCAAGGACGAAACCAACCCAGAGATCTGCCCTTCAAGATAGACGATGCGAGTGTCTTTCTCTATGTTATCAGATTTGAGCTCTTCCACCTCATTCTTCAGCCTCGTCTCACTCCCTTGCAGACGGTTAAAGTCTTCTGTCAGTCTAAGGACCTCCCCCTTTTTCAATAAAACTTCATTGCTCAGTTCCTTCGCTTTCTCCTTAGCCGTCTTAGCCTCTGTAGCAAGCTCCTTAGCCTGGCATGTCGCAGTATAAAATTTGGACATAGCCTATGCATAGACGAAGGTAAGTTAAAACATTATTTTGGAAATATTTTCAAGTGCACCAAGACGAATAAGACTTACCTTGAAAAGGTCATGGATACCAGAGCGTTCAAATTCTTTCACTGACATGTTGTAGCATTCATTAACTTCATTGTCAGTGACGATCCCTTTGAACGTTCTCCATGCATAGCTCTCGTCCAACACCAGGTTAGAAGGACAATCAGAGGGCTCAGACGACGGAGGCTTGCGAGGAGTCTTAGTCTGTGGGGTAGGTTCACCTTGACCAGGATGAATTGTCTGGACGGGTTCCACATCTACTGGAGATTCGTCCAAATTCACCGTCGGAGGTACAAATTTAGGCACCTTGGGAAGAGGAGCCTTGTCTGCCTTGGATTTCTGTTTCTTAGGACCTCGACGACTTGGAAGGTCGTCCAGATCCACAGCAGATGAAATAGGCTTGGCTTTTCTCTTCCCAGCCTGGACGGAGGTTTTCTGGACGATAGGAGTAGCTGTAGCATCCTCGTCCCCACTTGTTACGTTCTTCTCCCTATTTTCTCTCATGGTAACTATTCCTGTAACAAGGAAAATTAAGTTTAAAAAAAAAAAAAAAAAAAAAAAAAACAGAACAAGGACGAGAAAAGGGAAAGACGAATTGAGGATACTCACTGCGACGGGTGGTTTCCTCGTGATTAAGGTTCTCTGCAGTAGGCAGTGGACCAAGTCCCCAAGCAGCTAGACGACTGAGAGTAACCAAATCGTGAAAGGTTCTCCCAGGGAAGGCGCGTACTTTTTCTATACGCTCTAAATGAAATTTGTCCAATCGTGGACGAATGACAGCTGCATCAATATAAAGGTTAGTTAGACGATTGAAAGTTAAAAAAAAAACGAAAACAATAAAATAAATTGGGAAGAAAACATACCCTCAGGACGAAGGCGACCTATAGGACTGGTAAAAGGTGGGAAGGGGGCTCTATGCACATCTACTGGGTCCCCAGCCCAGTTTCCAGAAATAATAAAAAATTCTGTTTTCCAGAGCCTGTCAGACGAGCTACGGCCCTTAATCAAACTATAGTAAGAGCCTCTGGACGAGAACTGATAAAAACCAGCAGATCTCTTTATCTCAGAAGGCTTATAACAGAAAAGGAACTCGTCCACGGTGATAGGACAGTTCCCTTCCAATGCTTCACGCCACAACACTTGCATGGCCACTACCGTCCTCCATCCATTGGGGTTAAGTTGGTTAGGTCCAATACCCAACCTATGGAGGAGACCTCTACAAAAGGAATTCAAAGGAAACCTAAGGCCAGCTAGAAGATAAGAGCTGTACACTCCCAACCCAGAAGAAGGAGAACAACACCATTCACCTTCTCTGGGAAGACGAGGATTAAATTCTTTGGGGATTTGATATCTATCTACAAGGGTTTTCAACTTAACATCGTCTAGAATGGATGCTACTTCAGGGGCACAACTATATATGATTTCTTCCTCCTCGTCTTGAGGGCTAGGGGGTTGTCTAGACGAACTAGCCCCAGACGTAGAGGCCTTCCTACGCTGCAATTCCTGGAACTCCTCTAAAGAAATTCCAGGTACCCCAGACGTAGAGGCCTTCCTACGCTGCAATTCCTGGAACTCCTCTAAAGGAATTCCAGGTACCCCAGACGAGTAATGCTCGTCTGAGGACTCACTACTAGCTGTACTGCTATCACTACTCTCATAACTACCGTCACTCCCAGAAAACACGTCCTGATACTCGTCTATCTCCCTCTCTAAGCTACTATTGGACGAAGACATAACTAAAAAGTATAAAAGGAGAACCTAAGAAGGAAGAATAAATACCTGGAAACTAAGAAGGAAGCTAGACGAGGATCTCGGACGAGTTGGCAGGAAGGGAATTGTTTAAGATGTGAGGGGCAAGAGAGAGAATATACATATATATATATAGGGCCCAGAAGTAGGGACAACGAAGCGACGTCACCCACTCAGCGTGCAACACGTGGCGCAGTGGGACAACGAAACGACGTCGTCCATCCAGCGAACGACACGTGGCGAAACTGTTGGGAAAAGCAATCGACACAACAGGGTTCGCGAAGCGACGCGCACCAATCAAAATTCGACACGTGACATTTCTTGGGAAGACGAAATGAACGAGCTATAGATTACATTTTTATCCTGGACGACCCTTTGAACAAAGGGGCAACTGATAGGATACTGAATTTGTGCGATCTCCAGTTCGTCCATAATGGTCGTCCATGACCAAAAGTGGACAGTGACAGGAATCATTGACAAAAGACTGAGTTTCCTAAGACTAAGAATAAAGCATACAGTTGACGAGGTCCTCTTTGGACGATCATTAGGTCGTCCGTGGAACTTGTCTATAGACCACAGTGAAGCCATCCATGGACTTCGTCCATGGACGATAACGAGGAGTGGACGATTCAATCGTCCATACAACGGACGGACAAACAGACCACTTGGGAAAACCCGACATGATAGAGCGGTTAATAAATCCATGACTGTCGCCCAAAGTTCTTGGAGCAGTTGATCTCCATCAGCAGTTTCCAGCCGTTGAGGAAGTTATCTCCGAACTCCCTGGCTTCCGTGAATTTTGGGGAAGTTACCAAGAAAATAACTACCCCAAGATCCCTATATAAAGGACCGGTCTGAACCAAATGGAGGTAAGAAATCTCTAAAACACAAAATTTCAAAACATTCGAAACTCCATACTAACTTTCTCATCGGAGGGGGTTTGGCCGGTCATTTCCGGTCGCCTCTTTGACTGCGTTTTCTTCTTTGCAGGCCTTCCACCACCGTCGGTAGTCTCACCGAAGCCAGATTATCCAACCCACTGATTCGAAGCGATATCAGAAGGATATTGACAAAATTCATTTGACAGAGCTGGTTGGCAATCTGTAGACCTATGAGTTGGGTTTGTCTAGAATTGAGAAATCGAGCAAGAGCAAGAGCATAACACTGAAGGCCAAGAGCAGTGACACAGATGAGTCTTCAAATGATGAAGATTCTAAGATGAAGTCTTACATCACCAGGCAATTCAAGAAGTTCATGAAGAATGCAAATGGGAAGGGCTTCGACAAGGACTGTAGGCAATCTAATTTCTCTCAGTTCAAAAGCCAAGACAAGGGGAAGAAGGATGCTAGGGATGGCGGTTAGTACACTGTTCCTTCAGGACCAAAGTGTTTTGGGTGTCATGGCTTCGGTCACATGAAACAAGAGTGTCCCACATATCTCAAAACCATTGGGAAGAGCAAGGCACTTGCTACTACATTGAGCGACATCAAGCCTAAGGATGATTTTGACAATGAGGATGACGAAATCCTGAATGCCTTCATTGCCACTATCAATCCTATTGAGGGGATTGTTGAAGATGTGGATGAAGAAGAGGAATTGGTGGAGTCTAAGTTTGAAAAGATGGATGAACAAGATGACATCCATACAGCCTATGCAAAGTTATACAAAGTCTTAGAAAAGGATGAGAAGTTGTATAGGTTGGCCACCAAGAAGCTTAGTGATGTGAAGCTTGGGCGAGAAGAAATCTCAACAAAGTTTGATGAAGCTAATCAGACTATTAGAGCACTGAGATTTGAGAATAATTTCTTGGCTGAAAAGACTAAGAAGCCTGAGGCAGAATTGTTCCAAGTCAAAGCTCAGCTGGAAAGGACTTCAAGCGCTAAGCTTGATGATACGCTTAGTCTTTAGAAATTTGCTTCCAATTGAACTGGTTTAGGATATGATTTCTCTTCTCCTATTATTGCTTCTACTAGTACTACTGTTTTTGTTCCTCCTGCTAATAATGTTAAAATTGAGAATAATGATGTTAAAAATGAATTAGCTAGTGAGAACATAGACAAGGGTAAATCTATCTTAAGAGCACCCCCTAAACTTGATAAGAAAGAGAGTAAGAACCCTAGGGCTAAGAAGGGAAACTCTCAAAAGCCAAAACAAAAAAAGCAGCATTTATGTCATCATTGTGGTGCAGCTAGACATACTCGACCTAATTGCTACAAGTGGTTAGCCACTCAAAAGAGCAACAACATGATCGCATTCGAAGACTAGAATCAATTTCCTTCCTTTTTTGCTCCTCTTGGAGATCTTCTTAAAGCTCTCATGTTCCTTTTGAACTTGAACGGTTTAAACTCTTCCCTCTCACCACCAGATCAAGGGTTTGTTAAACAGAAAGGTTCTTCCAAGGTGTGGAAAGAAAATGGCTCCAAGTGAATCTGTTACTTTGTCTCTCTCCCCTTCTTGTTTTTGTTTTGCATTACTTGTGTTTTTTGCTTTATTGTTTTGAGTCAGTCTAGTTTTATGCATTGCTTTGTTTAATTTGTTTTTGTTTGTTTTCTTTTCAGTTTGGTTTATTTTGTTTTTCATAAAAAAAAAAAAAAAGGTGTGAATGCACTTTTGGTCCCTACATTTTGGGCCATTTCTCGATTTGGTCCCTAAACTGATTTTGCTCCTAGGTCAGTCCCTGATTTCAAAAAATCATTTTTATTTTAGTTCCTGCCATCAACCCTGTAATAGAAAATGCATACGTGGCAAATAGAATGCACTATTTGCTGACGTAACTAATAAAATAAAAAAAAAAAATTATATTTAGCATTTTTAAATGCCATGTCAGCAATTAAATTAATAAAAAAGCCAACTGAGAGTTTAAAAAAAAAAGTAAATTAAAAAAAATTGAAAAATCAGAAAAATACAAGAACAGTATGTGTTTGTGTACATTTGTACTTGTGTACCTTGGATGGCCATTGAAATAAAATTTTCTAAACTTTATATCTTTTGTAACTTAGATGAGCATCTCTGTGCATAACTATGCAAGTGAGTTTTGTGGCTCGTATTTGTGATGAGTAAGATTAAGTGATCTCTTATACTTAACATTCATATCACTCTTTTTGACGGGAAGGACTAGAAAATTCTAAGAGAAAGGCATAAATAACCATCTCATCGCTGTTGTCCACCAATCATGAAATGACATCTATATGCTTCGACATGGTAAAAGTGCAATGTCAAAAGCTTAACATCATTGGGTATTTCTTTTCTCTCCCCCTTATGCCCATGTATGATATGCTTATTAAAAGAAAAAATATGCAAAGAAAATCAAAGCAAAAGAATAAATATGATTTATATATGATTGCAAGCGTGTATTCTAAGAGATATGGGAGTTATAGGATGTACCTCGAAGGTGATGATCCCTATCAAATAGTTATGATTGTGTGTGAGTTAAAGTGATTTTCTCATATCTCAAATCGTCATAACATGTAGACACTTATGCAATCTTATGATATTTTTCACACACAACACGCAATATTCTTTGCTACTCTTGATACATGTGCAGGTACAATGTGATTTTGTCATCACAAAGAATACATGTGTTAATGTATGCTCACTAAACTGTCTTAACTTATTTTTTAAATATAAAATTGGTTAGACTTGTTTAGTGTGTGTTTTGGATCTAACTGCTCATCATTTTTTTGTTGAGAGATGTTTTTAAGAGGTTAAAATGTTGTTTGGATCTTTGGTTGAATAGCATGTTTGATTGCATTCATATCTGTATTTTTCTCTTCCTTGAAAAACTGTTTTTGAGCAATATCGACAGCTCCTTGACCCCTCTCGATACTTGGCTTATCTATCAAGATCTTCAGCTTCCTTTTATCGCAATCTCGACAGCTTCTCGATCCATCGAGAAAGTTTCTATCTCCTCAATAGCTACTCGATAGCTCTTCGATCCATCAAGCTTGTTTTGCTGTGGACACCTTTGGACAACTGCTTGATAGCTGTATCTTTTCAAGCCTTTAAAACTCGACACCTCTCAACACTTCTTGATCTGTCGAGAATTATGAGATTTCTATATATACGCGGTTCGCGATTTTAGATCTCATTTCTTCAATCTCTCTTGACAGTTTCTCTCTTTTATCACTCCAAAACTCTTCAAACTCAAACCCTTCACTTTCCTCATTTGATTTTTGGCCTAGATCAAGTGTTTCTTCATTGGTAAGGTTCCTAAATCCTTCATTCTTCATGCATTTCATGCATTAGACCTAAGTTTTGGGTTTTTGAAAATTTTTTGGGGTTTTTCAAAATTGATGAACTTTTTGCAAAATTTTTGGGTGGGGTTTTGCTTTAATAAGTTTCAAAACATCATGCATTGCATCTCACTTGCATTATAACAATATTTTCATGCATTATAGATGTGTGTTATATTTGTTACAATGTTATGTGTTGGTAGGATTGGATTAGATTGAGCCCATGATGTCTTTACTATTGCATATCAATTGCTCATGCATTTTCATGCATACGTACCTTTAATTCTTTATATTTCGATATATTGATTATGTTGGTGCTTTTCTGCTTGTCTTTCTTTCTCCCTCTCTTTTTCTTTCGGTTAGTTGCGTCATGGCACCTAAACAAAAATCTGTTCCGTCTCGGAACCTTCTTCGTTCCAAGGCATCCACTTTTTCTGACCTTACTCCCTCTTCTATTTGGTTCCGTGATGAGAAGGTCAAAATGGACTTCTTTGAGAACTTCTCTAGACGAGGCGTTCATTAGGAACGCCAAGTCATTTTGTCGAACTTCTCCGACACTGACCTACCCACTGTCATTCACAGCAGGGGTTGGGAGTCACTGAGTGACATGGATTTTATTTTTTCGTACCTCAGTTTTCTACTAGCGTTCGAGGTACGCATATTGTGGTCACTCTAGATATTGTATCTGAGGTGCTCCACGTCCTGAAAGTAGCACATCCTAATTGCCCCAGTTGTGATTGTCTGAGGATTGTGTCCAAAGACGAGCTTATGTCAGCGTTTTGTGAGCATCCCTCTGATTGGGGTGATCATCAGTTCACTCCTTGTTCAGCCTTTGCTAAAGGCCTTCATTTTCTTAACATGGTTATGACTTTTGTTTTGCATCATCTTTCTCACTATAACTCTATTACCGAGCCCTGTGCTCGATTTTTGCTTTCTCTTTTAGAGCATCTTATTATAGATTTTCCTTCTTATTTTATTCTTTCCATTCTAAACGTATATAGGGATACGGCGACCTATGATAAGTTCATCTTCCCTTCAGCTATCACGAGGATTTTACGCAGTTTTTCTGTTCCCTTTTTCATTTCCAACCATTTCCATGTTATGTGTGCCATAGACGCCACTACCGTTAAATAGAGTGAGGCGTAGCTACGTTCGAGGCGGTCTGGGTCGGCAGCTCCTCCCAATCCTTCTGCTTTATCCACCTCCGCTCCTTTTTCCTTTGCGGGAGGTGTGACACTTGATGCGATCATGGCGCAGTTTCAGCACATGGATGCTCGCCTTGATACATTCACTGCTGAGTTGTATCAGGTGAACACCCATGTCGGCTGTATTGCTAGACGGCAGGCTCGCCTTGGTGGCTTTGTGGAGTCTCTCTCTCCTCCACACAAGGCATTCGAGGACGTCGATGATGACGATGATGAGGATGGAGATACTAGCTCTTCCAATGCTGACGAGATGCCTGCTTGATACTCTTACCCTTTGTCACTCGTGACAAAAAATGGGAGTAGTTTTGGATATAAGAGTAGTCATACTCGTAGGGGGAGGGTTAGTATAGGAGATTTTTGTTAGGGGGAGTGTGTATTTTGAGGGATATAGTGAAGATTTTTGTATCTTTTTCTTTTCTCTCCATTTCAAATATATTACATCTTGTATATTGGTCTTGTGACCGTTTTAACATTCATTGTACTTATATTTGCTTTATATATTATTGATGTATGTTTATTTCACCTATCTCTCCATGTGTTGTTTCTTTTCTTTCTTTATATACATGTTTCTTATTTAATGTATGCAATTTTATATTTCTGTTTCACACTAAGATGCTTTGATGTGTTTTGTTTAAAGTGTTTCAGAAATACAGGTTGTCAAAGTCTACTTGCCATAAACTCTCTTATTGCAAAGTTTTTCAAGAGTTTGTATTAGGATAGATTTTATTGTATTCAACAAGTGAATATGAGCTGAGTGATTTATGACTTCTCTCATATCTTATTTGTTTGTTGTGGTTTTGTCACGAATTGCCAAATGAGGAGATTGTTAGGACATATGTGATTTGATGTTAGGAGCATATGTCAACATTTTATGTACTTGGCTAATCATTTGACAAAACGCACTTTACTTGTAATTGGATAAATCTAGGATGTGTTTAATGCTTCAAGAAACAAGGTTTCAAGTTCAAGTGTTAAAGTCATGCAAGTCTGTCCAAGAATCAAGCTAGAAAGTGCAGGATTTTAAAGTTGGACAACTAGCATCTATCGAGGTTTAAAAGCTGCTAAAGCCCATGGCTCGACAGCTAGCTCGATAGATGGCTATCTATAGAGGTTTATGAAACTCAGTTTTTCATGACTGTTTTTCATCCAATTCGTGAATGTATGTTTGGATTTTCTTTTCTCACAACCCTAAACATATATAAGGATTATTTTAAGGGCCATAAAAGGTTACACAAGTTGCACGAGAGTACAATTCCATAGTGTGAAGAAGAGTGTTAGGTTCTAAAGTTTAAGATTTTATGTATTTAGAACTCTAATGTGTATTGTTGGCAAACCATGATCAAAACAATGCGTTTAGAAGTGTTTAAAGCTAGCTCAAAGTTGTGTGTCAATGTAAAGTTGGAATCGAGTTAAAGCAAGGAAGCATTGTGTCTTTCAGCCTGGCTCGATCGATCGAACGATAGGCTCGACCGATCGAAGCTCGGGCAGAATGCTTTTCTGCAGATTCGTCCAACTCAGCCCTATTTGTTTTAAAAAGTTTTTAGGATTTCTTATTTATCCTAAGTATAAAAGGAAAACCTTAGCCACGTTTTAGTGTGGCTCATATTTGTGGTTTGTGTAAATCTCTTGTGAGATCTAGAGGAACTTTCCTTTACACAAACTTAGGGTTTTCAAGGGGAAGATTTATCTACGCCTTGATGATCAATTCAGTTGTTGTCATTAAAGCTTAAAGAAAACACAAGCGGGTGTGCTTATATTTGGTGGAGAATCCAAGAAAGAAGGAGTCCGTGGATTCGGAGCTTGCACATGGTCGTGTCAGTAAGTTCTACTGGTTGGTAGCATTAGGAAGTCGAGCGGGGGTGCTTGTAAGTCCTTTTGTATGAATTTCAATTCTTTCAAGATAGTGGATTCAGGTGTACCTTGAGGATAGCTAGGTCAAATCCTCCTCAGGTTTTTACCGGTTTGGTTTCCTGGGTGATCATATCGTGTGTTATTTATTTTCCGCTACTTTGCATGATTTGATCTTTATTATTGTGATAACCTAGACTTATTTAATTGGACTAAGTAACAACTTGACTAATTTCCTAGGTTTAATCAATTGTTTAAGGGGTCTAAAAACTGTCAAAGAGTGTGACTGGAAACCTAGTTTGCCCTAGTTCTTCTTTCTCTTAAAGAAGTTGATGTGTTTTGTACACCTTTTAAAACTCGACAGCTAGCTTGATAGATGGCTATCTATCGAGGTTTATGAAACTCAGTTTTTCATGACTGTTTGTCATCAAATCCGTGAATGTATGTTTGGGCTTTCTTTTTTCACAACCCTAAACATATATAAGGATTATTTTAAAGGCCATAAAAGGTTACACAAGTTGCATGAAAGCATAATTCCATAGTGTGAAAAAGAGTGTGACCGGAAACCTAGTTTGCCCTAGTTCTTCTTTCTCTTGAAGAAGTTGCTGTATTTTGTATACCTTAGGGTTTTGTGACCAAGCAACTTCATGATCTTCATCGTGTGATGAACTGAAGAACTTTACAGCCAACATTCTTCTTAAGTTGGTGATCAAGTCACGTACTGGGATCTGCGCAATTGGTTAGTCACATACTGGGAGTCGTGCATTGAAAAAAAGAGATTGTCACTACAGAACAAGTCCAATTGGGTATTGGGGTAAGGGTTCAACTGTAAGTTGGTATAACTGTAAGTTGGTATAAGGTACTGGGATTCCTTTACTTGTAATCGCTTGATTTGATAATAGTAGATTCTCAAGAGTGGTGACCTTAAAATCACCTGGTGGGATTTTTGACGTGTAGGTTTTTTCCATTCGTAAACAAATTATCGTGTCAATTTAATTTCTGCTGTATACTTAGTTTAATTGGTGATTTGTTTGTGCTGCCACGTATATTGCGTGTTAATTTGATTAATTAATAAATTTAGCTAATTAATCAATTAATTCATCACAAGGGATCAATACATTTTTGGCCTATCAGTATTATTAGTTCATTGAATTGATTGGTTCATTAGTTCATTCATATGAGGGCTGCTGTAGCTATTGTTGTATTAGCCAACTATGTAAATAGTGAGTACTGATTGGGAGGGTTAGTTAATAAAGTTAGAATGGGAGGGTTAGTTAGTGAAGTTACTTACAGATTGTATAAAGGGTGAAATGGGAAACAGAATTGATTATCATTGAGAATAATAACAATTGTCCATTCTATCCTCTTTTGTATCTCTCTCTCTCTCTCTCTCTCTCTCTCTCTCTCTCTCTCTCTCTCTCTCTCTCTCTCTCTCTCTCTCTCTACCTTCTGGAGGCCCAGCTGTCCTTGAACTCAGCTACAACAAAACACAAACACAACTGAACCCTAGCAGAATTCTATTACAAGTTGAATTCATGTTTGGAGAAAATCCCAGGTTTTAGGCTTCACTTAACTGATATTTTTGGCTCATTTAACTTCAGAATTTGGACTTTTGGTAAACTACAAAGTTGTAGCTATTTAAGGTAACTTTCGAGCTCAACTTGAATCATCTCAATTGGACATCTGAGCCGAAAGTTATGCTCCAAATACTAATTGGTGCGCAGGTTGGAATCATAATCCGAATTGGACTTGGATTTGATGCAAATTTCCTTTGATTCCTTGCTCCAATTGGACTCGAATTTAATTGGGTTGGCCTTCTTTAACTTCATCATAGCCCTTGTAAAAGTAAAGTCCATCAGTTTTCTTCTTTGCACAAATTTACTTATTTAATTTCATTATCCTACAAAAGACAAATTCATGCATTAAAATTCAATTAAGTACAAAATTGATTATTTAGCATTATTCCAAAACTAACTATAAAATGTATGAATTAACTTAAAATAAGTATGATAATGCTTTCTAATAATGATATAAATATATACAATTAAGCTATTATCATATGCGAAGGAAATCACATTGGAATCACTAATTCACTCCTTAATTTTGTTTTGGCACGGAGACCTTTTTACACCTTAAATATTTCGATTTTCACCTTGTAAGTTAAATTTTTGAAGGGAAAAAAGGTGTGTAGTAAAAAATAGAAGGTAACACAAAAGCGCTACGTTTGCAATAATATAAACAAAAACACAAGGGGCTTTACCAAAAAAAAAAAACAAAAACAAAAACCATTGTAACTTTATATCCTTAAGGTTCATTTGATAATTCTAAAATCGTACCATAATAATTGATATTTTAACTAATGGGTCTAGAATCGAAAATTCTTATATTAAAGTGATGTTATTATTATTATTTTTTAATGAGAATACTTAGGATTCAAATATTTTTTTCCTTATTATTGTAACTATTAAATTCATGGGTTTACACGGAGAGGATAGAAGAAAAACCTTTTCGACTGCAAGCAAAAATAATCACTAAACGGCGGTGCACATATTTTTCTAAAGAAGAATAATAATTGCATCTCAAAAAAAGAATAATAATAATTTATCAAAATCATTTTCGGTCGACTTCTTTCAATAGTTCACAATATCTATCAAATTTAATATTCGAATTGATCTCATAGCTATGAGTATGATCTCCAACTTTGTGCGATATATGACAGTTATTGCGTGCCAAATCAGCTATCCTAGAGTCAAGTTTTTAAGCACCGAATAGGTGATTAGACTAAAAAAAGATAGTTATGGTCTGCTTAATTTCTTCCATATGGTCAATGTTACTTGTTAGGTGAAATTAGGTGAATTAGTTATGGAGTATATTTTAAATTAGATTTATGCTCTAACCTCTTATCGATTTTTCCAATTAAGCTCTGGCAATTAACTCTTATGCAGTCAAATGATCAGACAATAAGGATACTCATCATGTAGTTAATTAAAAAAAAAGAGATAAGTGCTTGCATGGAAACCACACATTTACTTGTTGAAATAGGTTAGAAAATGAAAGCATGAGCGCATGGCAAATGTATATAACAAGCCTGTCTGTAGAGGAAAACAACATTTGGTTTTTTTAGCCATATAAATTTCTCTGTCATATGGCAAGAAATGAGTATTTTTATTCTTAATTTTTTTTTTTTGTGGAGAAATTCTAATATTTAGAGAATTAGAGACATAAAAAATTTCACAATTATTGAGACAATAAATTGTGATTGATACAATATTATTTTCATATGGACTAATTGGCCATTGTTAATTTGACAATTTTAGTATATATCAATTATAACATATCATTTTAATAGTTATAAAAAAAATTGTAAAAATATTTTTGGTTTTTAGATTTATTGCATTTCTTTATTGGCCGAATAAGGGTCACTTTTTTTTTGAAAGAAAACCCCCAAAGCTAATTCTCTGGCCCACAATTCAACTGCTTGGACATCTTCATTTATTTTTGTTGGATCTATTCCCATTCGTCTCTGACATCTCTCCTTTTTGGTGCCAGGCAGGGATATGGGCCGGGAGGAAGGATAATTTGCCACTGATCAGTATGACTAATGGAACTTAAATACTAATCCACCTCATAATCTAAACAAACACAAGCTAACTATTTTAGAATTATTAACAATATGTACATAGGAATATATTTGAATGAAGGATGGCTCTTCAACAACCAATAAGTCCCAATAACTGTGAATCTTAGGCACCCACGGATCACTGTCTATTGAAATATCCTTTGTTGTGCTTTTGGAAAATCATAATTTGTGGCACTTTTGTTGTAAAATTAATAATATCTTTAGCGTTTTTTTAAAAAGTAACACTAGATATATGATATTTTTTTTTATAATTGTTAACCTGATCTGTTATAATTAAAGCAATATCAATTTATTCGGATGACCGTTGATATCATGATATAATGATCATCGCTTCAAGTCATATTCAGTGAAAATTCTTGTTTTTCCTGTCTCTTTGCAAAATAGAATCGATGATAAGTGGGGGAATCGAAGATGGTAGATAGGACTGGTAACATGCATGTGAGAGGTTGGAGTTGGACAAAAGGCAAAGCCCAATTTCATTTTCGCTCTCATCAGCATTTCAGAGTCACACGAGCCATCTAACCTGACTGCCTACGCTTTCTTTCTCAACCCTACTCTTCAGTCTTAGTCATGATTCATGACTAACCCCCCACAACTTTTCCATCTACTCTCTCTCTCTCTCTCTCTCTCTTTACTTTTGAGGACACAATTACCCTTGCACTCTCTTTTCTATTTTACAGGGAAGGTTGTTGTTTTGGTGCAAAGGCAAGCACATGCACACACCCTCAGCTATATTATGTGTCACCAGTGAGTCAAAGCTTTTCACGTGCCACAGTTTGCAGTTGCACATATGCAGACTCTCACACGCTTTAGTTTCCTCAAGATATTTTGTTTCTTATCTCTATAAAAACAAGGTTGGTCCTCACCGTAGAACACACCTCGATCGTATTAGGTGGTCACTCAGTATCAGTGTATCACTAGCCTCAGGGACCAGGTGCTTACTACTTCTTCATCTACCTTGTTCAAACCAAATTTGTACTTTCCTTTTCTTTATAGTTAAACAAATTGTTTTGATTTTCTTTGGCTTGATTTGGACCATGTCACTAACAGGTTATTTACTGCTTTCAGAAGGTTTCTAAGGTGACAGTTCAACCAAGATCGAGGTGTGTTCAGATGGAGTATTGGTGTGTGGATCCATGCTATGCTTTGTCAAGTGAGTAGTCTTTTTGCAGATTAACCTTTGCTTCGTTGTCTGTTCGACCTTGAACATATTAGCCAGTCAGTTAATTAACACTATAGTCAGGAAAACCGTAATCGAAATCACTTTTTGTTTTGTATTATTTATAGAAAGGGAACCAGTTTTTGGTTCCTACGCTTATGAATTTTCCCTATAGATGAAATGAGTGTGATTAGTATCATCAGCTTAAAACTTTTTGGGGTTCGAGCTGATAGCCCAATGGTACTTACACCTCTCTAGTGCAAGGTGTCTAGGGTTCGAATCCTTGATGATGAGCAGCATGACCAGAGTAAATAGTTCTGATATGCATGTATATGCGTGAGACTAAATATATGTATTTTATGTGGTACTGTTTCTTAGGTGGTTAGAGATGCTTTATATGACTTACAGCTGCACTAGAAATTAGTAATATTGTAATTAAGGAATACAAGGGGTTTAATTACTTTGTTAATAATAATAGATAACTCATATTTCCAATGATTTCAATATTTAGGAACATACTTCTGTTATTGGATCAATCAAAAGCATATATAGATTTTGATAAATGGGAGAATAAGCTGCTGATTCCCTTCTTGTAATCAGAACATTCAGATGTTTTTGGATATCCAGATTTGGTTGTGGTAGAATATCTATGGAAAAAGTTTTAGGTTTTGATCCATATTAGTTAGAGGGTTATGGGTTAATATTAGTGATATGGTGCAAAGCAATCAAGGGAGTTTAAGGCATGAAACTAGTAGCTCCATCATAGAATATTTATGGTTATCTAATCCATGGCACCTATATATATATACATATGTATATATCATATCTACTTAATTAATCGTTTACATAGGATATTCAATATTGTCTTCTTCTTTTTTATCGACCATATTGTCTTCTCTAATATATATTTTGTAGTAATAAATGAAGGGTTAACATGAAGTAGGTATGGTAGATAAAAATGTGTGAACCGCATATTGAGTAGTAGGAAGGGTTGAAACCAATCACGTGTTAGTGATTTTACATGGGTCTATAGGATAGCAAACCAGAAAAGAGAAAACCTAGGTACCTACCCTAATTTAAAAGAGAGAGCCTTTATTCTTATTGGAACACAAAGTTTGGAGGAAGAGTGTCAATGAAGTTAGTTTATAGGCATTAATCCCAAGGCTTACCTAAATGATTTGTTAGTAAACTCTAGGCTTTAATTAGAGGAAATCATTTGTTGGCCTGGTGAACTTCTTTCTTATTTCTAAAAAGTTGTATAAGAGCAATGAGGAGTATCTCTCTCTTCTCTTTTGTTCGTTTTACTAGGTTAAAACATAATATCAATTCGTCCAAAAAGACAAAAGCATTGAGTACTTTCAAGACTTATCTTATTTGGTAGGTTGATTTTTCTAAAGGTCATATAAATTCTCAGTGGAAAATAGAATACGATAACACATGCAAAATATATAAAATCTCACTCTCTCTGTCTCTTACGTCAATATGTATAAGAGAGAGAGACGAATGTGGTTTGACTCTAGGTAGCAGAACCTATAGCTGGTAGTAAATGTGGAACTTCTATGTGGGTGGATACTAGCTCATAACCCACAGAAGAGTTGAAAGACAGACCAGTTGACTGAACACACAAGTACACACACCTTCCCTCTTCCACCTAAGAAATAAATAGAGAGCAATATTATGTATAGTTGTATACTGTGCACAAAATTTTTCATTAACCATTTAGAGTGTAAACTTTTAATTCAAACATTAGTTTCAAGTAGACCAACACTAATCATAACAGATCAGTTAAAAAAAATTATGAAAATTGACACACACACACATATATATTTAAGATTTCATAACTAACTTAACATTTTGGAACCAATGTTTAATTGTTGTAATAAACTTATTGATAACTAAAAGTTAGGTATTTCGTGGATTTCAATTAGTTCAACTTATAAAATTTTTTATTGTTGAATAAGAAATTTAGAATTTAAATTCTACCTACACAAAAAACTTATTAATGTTTTAACTTGATGATAAAATTAATCATTATAAAATGAACGTTATAGTTGAATTAAACTTTTGTATTATAAAAGAAAGAATTTATTACAAATTACAAAAGGTTGGTATTTTTTTTTATTTTTAGAATCAAAAGTTAGGTCTATTATAGAAGAAGAATGAAAACATATTTAGAAAGTGTTTGGTACATACACTTAAAAACATGTATTTTATTGTTTGAAAACATGTGTAGAAATACCTGTAGATAAAAAAATGTGTAAAAATATATATACTATTATTTGAAAACTGAAAATATATATTTGAAATTATATACCAAACAACCCCTTACTTTTGTGGTTATATATGGTCAACATGCTTAAGTATCTGCCACATTACTTTTTAACTTTTTTATCTTTTTTATCTTTTTTTTTTTGAGCCCCCTTGCTAATTAAATTGTAAAAGGTGACCCTACATTAATGTTTGTGAACAATGATATACCCGTCACTCTAGTTTTTTAGTTCCCAACTTCTAGGGACCTTTGAAAACTAGTTAAATACTTCATATCTAGCGGACTGGACAATCTCCTTTAGATTCTAGGCTTTTCTAGCCTATACTTTTGGCGGTAACTGTGCTCATGCTTCATACTTGTTTTGTCCGAGGAGTAATGTTAGGTACATATAAAAATATACAATTTTGTATTACAATTCGTTATGCAAATTTAAAGAGTTATAAGTGGTGGAAGTGTATTTCTGTATGGCCTACTATCATACATTCATCAATCACAATTAATTACATAGAAAGTTGTGACACAAAATTATGTATTTTTATACATAGATAGCATTACTCTTTGTTTGAGAAAAGTTATTATTTTTGGAGAACCTTTTGGTAAAGTAATGGTGATAAAGCTTGTTGCCCTTGCCAAACCCAAAAGTCATAAACGGACACAGGCCAAAATTAATTATTGTACACTGATTCGAGCTAGAAATACACATCTCAGCCAAAAAAAAAAAAAGCTAGAAATACACACATCGAGGGGACCAATATCTTTACTTCTGTACGAGTACTGATCAATTCTTTACTATTCTTTTTGGCCCATTAGATCGAGTTGTGAGTTCAAACCATCTTTGTTTATGTTTCAAAACTCATGGTGTTACATGTAATTTATCAATTTTAAAAAATATTGGTCATAGGATACCACATGTTAGTTTGCATTTGGATGAGCTATTTAGATTACTTATTCAAGTTGAAAGTTTGTTTATACGTTCAAAATGTGAAATTCTAAGAAATTGTACATAAATAGATTAATCTAAAAAATTTTAGAATGTGATCAACCATAACTAGAATATTAAAGACTAGCCAGTGGTAAGGTGGAACTTACAACGAATGTGAGGTATGTGCAAAAGGGACTTTTCATTTGACAAGGGTTTGCATGGAAACATCACCACTTTTGGTCCTTATATATGTTTCATGGACCAGAGTCAGAAATCATCACCAAGAAAGTTAAAACAAATTAAGACCCAATCAGGTTTGAATCTCTCTACATATATGACTTCTTATTTATTTATTTTTGGTGTGATAAGCATATATATGTAAATTTATGTATAAAACTTTTGCTAAAGAAGGTACCCGTAGGTCAAGGAGAAATAAATGGTCCTCTGTGTCGACAGTCTTTCCCTTTCTCAAAGACAAATTCTGTACAAAAGCTCTTACTAGTTTCATAAACTCGAGTAATTCTTAGGTACTCTCGTAGTATAGAGAATGGTGCTCCCTCCTCTCATATTCATAATGGAGTCCGTTCATTAAATTTATGGTAGGGTCCACCATGAATGGGAGAGGAGAGAGTACCATTTTTCCGTGCTCCGGAAGTACCTAAAAGTTTTCCCATAAACTCACATCCACATCAGTCAAGACCATATTTGACACAGAGTAGTCTCATGAGTTGTTTGCCTTACAAAGTTCTATAGACAGGTTACAAATATCTCTATAATTAAGGGAATAGAATGAGAATATGCTTTTAAGAAATATTTCATATAGTGAATTCTCCTATGAGTTTAAAGAAAAGGAATATACTAATAACTAGTAGAAAATGCTATTGCACTATGTTTCTTTCTAACCATTTTTTTTAGTAGTGGGGTGAATATTTATCTTTTATTAAAATAAAGGTAAAATATTGAATTTTTTATTTTACTTATATATAATTTACCCAAAAAAAAAAAAAAAAAAACAGTGAAGTTCACAATAGTAAAATTATTTATTAAACATTTTTCATTCTTTTTTTTATAAACTCATACAATTTTTTTTTTTTTTAAAATCGTATTTCTTTACCTTCTATTTTATTTTTTTATAATCTATTCAGCTTATCTTATTACATTTTTCGATGAACTCCTAAACGTATGTTACTTGTATGCATACAGAACAAGGGTTCCACATGGCCAAAATCAGAGTTAAGACTTAAAGGAGGCAATAATTGAAGAAACCAGACTTTCATTGGTCCATCATGTTCTTCTCTTGCTCCATCTTCATCTTCACTCTTGCCCCAGCACAAGCTCTCAATGACTTCATACCATTTACTTTAGTATATCTTAACATCGATTGCACCAAATCTCACGGTAAGTTAATTACCCCCCACACCCCTTCTTCGGTCACATGATTGGTCTTGAAGACAGTAGCTGCGAAGTCCCTTAACGTGTGTTTGGCTTCAATATTTCTTCTTTTTTTTCATCTCCTCCGCGTCTATTTTGTTTCACGAGAGGGAGAAGAAAAAGAAAGTTGTTTGATAATTGATACATCTAACTTCAAATCTCTTTTCTCCCCTATTAAGTTAAAAAAAAAAAAATCAAGCTATGATTGGCTCCTTCCCATTAAATTGTAATTTCATGTGATCTAGCTATCAAAAGATCTTGTACAATTATAGTCCAATATGGTTGTCTAAATTTACAAAAAACACTAGGTCAGTCGAATAAGTTATAAACTAATTGGTTTTGATAACATTCTCAGGGGGTAGAGAAAAAAAGCTCAATTGTTTTTAAAAGGGAAAAATAAAAAAATATTATGCACAAATAAAATGGAAATTTCCAGTATGTCTGAACCAATTTTTTATAAACATGAACTATTAAATCTTTGAATCTTGTAAATATTGAGCCCCGCTCTCTCAAGTTTGATGCACTGGGTAAATTAGACACACTAACCCTAGCTAACAAAGAGAATCTTAATTGGAAAAGAACTAGTACCTTTCTTATATAAAAATGAATGATATAGAGAATTGGTATATTTTTTTTGAAAGGTAAGTGAAAATCGGTATTAATTGTATATGACAAATTACTGGTACATAAACAATTAAAGAGGAGCCTCTATTAACCAACACACATCCTTGGTGCGATAATCACTCCACAAGTATAAATGTTTGTGGGGTGTGGAGGGTAAGGGCCGGGGTTCAAGTCTCTAGGAATGAGCTTCACACACATATACACTTAGATTATTTTAGAGTAGAAATTATATCTTGTAAAAAAAAAAGAAAAAAAGAAAAGAAAAGAGGAGCCTTTATTAGGTCAAAGATTTTAGTGAATTTAAAAGGAAAGGAAATTGACAAAGATAATGATGGGTAAGCACATTATGAACTAACACGAAGCTACAAATAGCACCACTATTTTTTTTTTTTTTTTTTTTAATGTAAGATAGAAATTTTACTCTAGTATAATTTAAATGTATATGTATATGAAATTCCCTTCTAGAAACTTGAACCTCGACCCTTGCCCCCACACCTCACAAGTACTTATACTTGTGGAGTGACCATCGCACTAAGGGTATACGGTAGTGCACCAATACTTCAAGTGTAATTAGTTTAAAAGGAAAGGGAATTATAAAAGAAAAGATTTGTCAATGTTGTAATTTACATATTATTTCGTTATAGAAGTACAACTGAGACAGTTTTTCAAGGATTTCGTACGTTTACCTTTTCTTTTTTCTTTCTCTTTATTCCAAAGGATCTCAGAAATATATATGAAATCACAAATAAGCAAAGTTTTGGCATATGCATAGGGTGGCCTTACAAGTTTTAGATAAGCAAAGTTATTGTAATACTAACAATGAGAACTAATATAAATTCAAACAACAAATATCTCAATAACTGTGCCAAAAATAATTGGAGGCATGGCTTCTGTCTTATTCCACTCAAAAGTTCAAATAGATGTCTTGTTCACAAAAAACCTTACGATCACTCTAAAAATAAGTCCCTGGAGTGTGATGTCGAATTCCATAAAATATCTGAGTGTGTCTTTCTTATCGCCAATTGATTTTGAGGTAAAGTAACATAGCTCAAAGTCCAAAAAATGGTATCATAGCTAAGGTCATGGGTTTGAATTGCAGAAATGTTATCAAGGGTGCAATGTGGTACAACTCACGATTGATTTTGAGGAGGAGTGAGCCAAGTGACACAGCTCACGATTCGACAATATAGAATGAGGTACATTTTTTTGGTGAAGCATAGATCACACAACTTGTGAAAACTAGAATTCCAAAAAAGACTAATTAAAAGCTTACTTAATAGTTTGCTATTTAACTTGTATTGCTATTCCATTGTTAGAATTATAGTTAAATGATTAAATTTACTATTTCTTAATAGCTAATTTTTTTTTTTTTTTGTAAAATTAGTAATTTAAATTCACTATTTCTTAATAGTTAAATTTTTTTTGTAAGATCAGTAATTTAACATGATATCAAAGTAAAAAATCTTGAATTCAATCACTGTTTCCATTTTACCTCCTATTTAAAATCTCAAAAATTTCACATTTTAGGCCCTACTTATTAAGGGGGAGAGTTTAGGCCTACATATGAAAATGAGTATTAAAATTATGGTTAAATAATTAAATTTACCATTTTTTAATAATGTAAACTTTTTAGATAATCAGTAATTTAACATTCATAGATCATTAAACAATGACTAGATTTGTAACTATATATATGTTTAATGATTGAATTTACCAGTTCTTAAAAATTAAAGGTTTTTTTTTTTTTTTTTCAAATGTTTCTAAAGCAAAAGTTAAAGTTTTAAGGATATATATTACCATGGCATCTTAACAAATGTTTTTGGGATAAGTAATAACTTATTTCAAGTAGCAGTAGGATCATTTCTAACCAATGATAAAAGAAAAGAAAAGTTTATTAGGTACCAAAATTAATTGCATTAAAATTCAATTAATTTGTTCGAAACCAAAATGAATTAATAAAACATCTCTTTCTCTCCAAAAATATTAAATGTGAATAATTAAACTCTTCTCTCCAGCATTTATTTATTTATTTTTTACAAGCTCGGATAGCAAATTAAATGTTGTGGGCTAGTGGCAGTAGTATGGGGAATTTTATCTAATGCAACTCATCTGTTTCAAATATCAAGTGAAAATTAAATTCTATTTCAAAAATTTTTTTTTTTTGTTCCAAACAAATAAATTGGATTATAAAATAAATTTATTTTAAAAAAAATGTTGATTTCGTAATTCCATTTCCAAATCTAATTTATTTCATCTTTGTTAATTGAATTGAATTCGGATCCAAACTTCCACTCTTAGAAAGTACTGTATATATTATAACAAGTAGAGACTAGAGACTTGTATGTATTGTGTTTATATAAATTAACATACATCATCAGAATTGTAATAAATAAAGATTATAGAAAGTCAAAAATATAAAATGGTTAAATAAAAGTGATATGATATGTTTATTAAGACGCAAACATTTTTGTTTCAAAACCTAATTACTCTTCCAATTTGCATACATATATGTTCGAAAGGGAATTGACTATGTTTACCTAAGTTTGAATGATGAGTGCTAAAAGCAAGGAAATGGCCTCTAGGAGATGTTTGGCATGTCATAGAACTATACTAATTATGAAAAGTATAACTTTTATTAATATTTTTCATTCTTGTAAGGTTTAGAAAATCGGTTCAAAATTAGACAAGATATAATATTTCTACAAAAAGAAAGCTTTAGATTTTTATTTTTCAAATTTTTATTCTATCAAAAAATCTTTTACGGAGTAATTTATCATGTTTTCACATGTATATTTCTGGGGAAAAACTAGTTTTAAAATTTGCAATTCCACGTACTATTTCTTATCAAAATTGATTCTAACCTAAGGGGTGTTTGGTAAATCACAAAATCAGACCAACCAAGAACAACTTTACTAGTTTCTTTCTTTTTAATTAGTTTGGTAAATTCTTGGTTCAACAAAATAGTTCTTTCAAATAGATTCCCACCAAAATCAAAATTTTAAATTATTGTATTTTGAATTTGATTTTTAAATACATATTCCAATTAGAAATTAGTTTTCATGAGTTTGATTTTTATTCTAAACTGCACGTTAACTAAAAACTTGTTCTGACTTAATTCTAGGAAAACTAAAACCTAATGTATTTTAGTTGGAATTGGTTTTATTTTTTATTCAACTAGTATTATAACTGAATAAATTTTGTGGTTTACCAAACACCTCTAAATCTAAATTAATTGGATGTAAAAAAAACCCAATTTAATTTTAAATTGATCTTTATTTTAGTTCAACTTATATTAAAACCAAATTAATTTTATGGTTTGCCAAACATCTCCTATTATGATATAAAAGGTAGGTTTCTTTTTTTTTCTTCTTTTTCTTAAGAAATTGGAAATAATTTATATCATATAAGTTATGAGAAAATATCTTGTGCACCTGCTATATATCATAGGTATCTAGATCCCACACACCTATATATAGGACCCGCAAACTGTGAAACACATTCTCGTCGGTAAAAAAACAATCATGCGTTAATCATGTATCACTTACTATAGTACAAATCTTATACCTTTTCCCATGAAAGGATAAAACTCATAAAAGTATTTAAAAGTCAAGTACAAGATGCTTATTTTTTAAATGCAAGTTTCTCACTTCTTTAAAATTAAGAACTAAGACGAAAAAATAGGTAGAAATAAATAAGTACAACAACAACTACCGGAGTTTAGCTATTCGTTCTTTATTTATTGTTTACTAAGGAAGGTTGTTAAAGAGAGAAAACACATGAAAAATCTTTGTCACCTGTTAGTCAAACCTCCTCACGTGTAAAACACGTAGCAGAGGCACGCCATTGGACAGATTTCACACGCTTTAACCCATTGAAGAACCTTTTTTTTTTTTTTTTTTGGGCCCAGGACTCTTTAATCTTATCTCTCTTTCTTTTTCTTTTTCTTTTTTTGCTTTTTTTTATTTATTTTTTATTTGGGCTAAACCAATCTTATCTCTATAAAATCGCTTGGAAACTTAACTCAGCTGCATACCCTAGATGAGGTTGAGCTCAGTACTCTCTATCACAAGGGTACTTCTTTCTTTCTTTCTTTCTTCTCCTTCTTCTTCTTCTTTTTATTCCTTTCTCTATTAGTTCTTTTTTTTTTTTTTTTTTTTTTTTTTTTCCATTTCTGGTTCATAAATTGAGCTTGTTTAGGATGTTATAAAAGCTTACTCTCTGATTTTTTTATGTATGTTTTTTTCAGATGGAATATCTTAAGCGACCTATATACCATGAAATCAAAGATGGTACAACCATGTTGAATATATGATTGGATGGGGTATATGTGTCTTGATCAATGAAATACGGGTGAGTGAATTCTATGATATGCTTGTCAAGTGAGCAGTCCTTTTGCGGATTATAACCTTTGTCTCATTGTCTGTTCGACCTTGAACCTATGTTTATGACTAGAGTCATAAACCCTCATCATAATTTCTTTACCTAATATGATCTTTAAAAAGAAAAAAACTTGGGGGGTATTGAAGCTATATCTGCGCAACAATACAAGTGTGTGTGTGTGTGTGTGTGTGTGCATATTTTATGTGTTTTCATGGTAGGTTTAGCCTGTGTGTCATCAGGTAGGTGTAGAGGTTGTTAAAAGGATAGGTAAGTTTGTGCTTGCCTTTGATTTGTGGATACAACTTTCCTATGACTTCGAGGTCCATTGAAAGTAAGACCGACCTCTAATTTCAACCTTTGAATTCTTATTTATGTCATCAGCTTAATTAAAGTCTAGAAGTTTTGACTTTGATCAGTTAGGTTGAGCTGTGTTTCTATCGAGTGCCTACTACATGTTCAAGTCTTTGAAGATGTAGGTATATGAAGAGATACTTTTATCTTAGAACCCATGGATTACAAATATCCATTTTTAAGAGAATTTGCGTGATAATTTATGCTAAACCCCCATAAGCCATATTAATTGTTCTATAATAGCATGCATGAACTAGTTAGATCTTTGATATATTCCACAGAAATTTAGTGGTGTCATACGAAATTTTTCAATGAAAAGAGACAAGAATTCTTGATTTCAGAGGTTCTTTTGCTGGAGATATCGCCTTCACTAGCTTAGATCGATAGAGCTAGCTCCAAAGAATTAAGATTGAGAAGTCTTGTGACTGGTGTGACTACACCAAAGCATCAGCTTTAAAGTTCATACAATTTTTTTTGTAATAAATTTTTACTAAATAAAAATTTATGGATGGAAAAGTGATATATGTGTACAAATTTAGATATGACTCTGTATGTACAGGAAATGAGGTTTGACTGGGTAGTAGAACTTCTGGCACTTGATAAATGAAGGAAATCTTTTAATAAAAATATTTTTTTTATAAAAATAATCAATATTAGAGGTAGCTTATTGGTTGCGGGTTGCCATAAACAATCTATCACTTTGTTTCCTGAATTCTTGGATCTTAAAAAGGATAATACATATTATATAGATATATATCTTAAATTTCAAAGCATGTCTGTACATGCATGTTACACAGAAGATCTTACCTGATTCTTAGTCTATGCTTTATGCAATGTTCAACAATTAAGTACTGATATTATCATATTATTAATGAGTTCACGTTTATAGTTTTTCCTTTTTCAAATCTTTAAGGCTGTTCGCTTCATATGATAAAAAGTTTCTTTTCCTTCTCTCCCGACCGTAGAAGTATAGCTAGGTGGTTGGCCACTACTGTTCACTACTGCATGAGGGGACCATAATGACCCCCTACTGCAGTTATATTCTAGGTAACCTCCATTTATTTCTCTACAAAGTTTTCTGCAACTTGGAAACTGGTTTAAAACTTTTTGGTATTTTCAACAGGGATATTCATATTTCAAATTCTTCCATCTAAATCATTTATATATAAAAAAATTATTAAAAAAACCTTGAAAATATCATATCTTTGAATCCAACCCAAAATCAATATCCATTTAATTAGGTGGCTTTGGCTTTTATTTTTAAAAGAAAAAACTTAGGGCTAAGATAGGGTATAATTAAATATCTCAATGCTAACATAAGGTCCAGATGGATCTTTCGCCATATCATGCTAGAACATTAAATCATGTATGTAGGCATTCACAACCGAAGTGCTTGAAGGTTTAATTCTCTTTTTTTTTTTTTGAGAAACCAGACTAAAAGTCTGGGCTATTATTGAATAGAATAGAAACTACTGTTCAGTGAACATCAAACAGAAGTAAGGACACCGGTCTGCTCAGAAACAGTTTTTTTTATTTCATGTCGTATATAAGCTAGTCAAATATATATTTCACTTACGTTTTACATATAAAGTTAGTTTTAGAAATATATAAAAAAAAAAAAAAAATCCCTCCAGATTTTAGGGTAGCCTTTTATACTCAGGTAGGGTTAGCAGGAACAATAATACTACTCTTCAACGCAAAATATATGCCTAACATAAATCGAAAGAAATTGTAAGTAGAATTCTACTTTCCTTTATGGTAGTTTACAAGAAGCATATATATATATATATATATACACACACACATATATAGGACTTTCTCTAATTAGATGCTTGCTTTACTAATCCAACCCCTATATATTAGCAGTCATTGACTCATTGGTGAATACTCAAATTTTTTAACTCTTCCCTTTCCTTTGTGTGTGTGTGTTTGTTTATTAAAAAAAAAAAGAATGGGTAATTATCCCACATTACTTAAGAAATTGTGTTGTGTGTAGTATAACTTGTCCCACATTCCCTTAAAAGTTACCATAGCTTTTGAGTGAAGTTGTGATGTACTTTTGTGTTAGAATCTCTTTCCCTCTCCCTTATGTGTGTGTGTGTGTTTGTTTCTCAAAAAAAAAAAAAAAAAAAAATTTTAACTCTTTCTCAAATAATTGATACTCGACATGGAAATTTTGGAAGCAACAAAAGCTCTCTGATGATGTTACTTTTTCACAAAAAAGAAAATGACAACTAAGATTTCCTCAATGAACACAAAATAAAACTATCATTATTAAACTTAAGATGAACCCTATTCAATCCTAAATTTTGAGGTCGAGTGGACAATGAATCTGAGGTATAAGCAAGGACTACTTATTTGACAAGTCTTCCCATGGAATTTAACACCTAAGAGTTCTCTTGGAATACAAATGGATATCAGCCAAATGTTTTGAGGTCTGATTGCTCAAAAGCTAAACATCTCCAAAGTAACTGTCCATGACCATTCTCAAGCTCAAGGTACCGTCTCTCTCTCTCTCTCTCTCTCTCTCTCTCTCTCTCTCTCTCTCTCTCTCTCTCTCTCTCTATATATATATAGGATTTTTGTAACAAAAAAAAAGAGAGTTTTTTTGTCACAAATAATGAATTTTTAATAATATAAGGGTTCGGTTAATGAATACCTTTAAAATCTTTTTGGGTGCATCACATGTCAATGTCCATAAATTAGCAATTCCGCAATAAAGACAACCAAAATTCAAAAACTCACTTTTTAAAAATACACCCTTTAGGATGTTATATGGCGGTGTCCACAATGATATATGGGTTTCTTCCATTTTAAATTAAATATAGACAACTTCTCCCAACAAAAAAGGGCAATAGATATGAAATATATTTTATTTGGATTGTTATGTAACTATGGTATTGTAGTATATATAAGACCAAAGATTATTTAGCCTTCCTTAACTTGGGGTTTTAGACAAATGCCTAAATGACCTAATACTGGAGTCAATTTCTATCTCACTCAAGGATTATTTGCATCTAAATCCAAAGCCTCATATTGTGTATTGTCTTGGTGACATTCGGGTTTATGTCCATGTATACGTTAGGGACATTTTTGTTACCAACAATAGGTCCCATTGTATTCAAACTCGTAAAAGTTGATTTCAAAATTTGCTCTCTAGGATATTGAAGCCATTCACTGCTTTCTTTTCATATTGATTCTGCTTCCGCAATTTGGGTCTTAATCTTTCTCAAAAACAGTAAATCTCGGACCTCTTAAGAAACTTGGTATTGCGAATTCTATGGTTGTTCAAAATCCAATTTCAACGTCCAACAAGCTTTCGAAACATGCTGGTAAAACTTTTTTCAATCCCTTATTTTATCACCAAATTGTTGGTGCTCTTAATATTTTACTCTCACAAGGCTTGAAATAGTTTTTGTCATAAGCAAAGTTTGTCCGTTTATGCATAATTCATCTGAAACACACTAGACTGTTGTCAAACCATATCTTACGCTACCTAAAGACACTAGTAACTATGGTCTCTCTTTCTCAAATCATTCCCCTATGCATCTTCAGAAATTTTCAAATGCAGATTAAGCTGAGTGTGTTGATGATTAGAGATCCTATAGTGGTTTTGCAAGATTTCTTGGCCACAATCTTATTTCTTGGTCCTTTTAAAAGCAACGAACAGTGGCTCATTCCTCCACTAAATCCAAATAGAAGCCCTTGCTAATGCTGTAGCCGAAAGAACCTGGGGTCTCACTTCCCGTAGTTCTTCTCAGGTGTGATAATATTGGATTTATATCTCACTATTAATTTGGTCTTTCATGTACGAACAAAACATGTAGATTTTTTTTTTTCTTTTTTTATTAGGACAAATTTCCCTGCAAAGATCTTAAAGGACGTTTCATTTCTATGAAAGACCATATTGCTAATATTATGACCAAATTCCTCTCCTCTAGACATCTTATCTTCTTCCGTGATAATGTGACACTACGAAAAAACGGTTCTGAGGCCGCGTTTTTAAAACGCGGCCATAGGACATAAAAACGCGGCCTTAGGCACATTTGGCCTTAGGCCGCGTTTTCTTAGGCCGCGTTTTATAACGCGGCCTAAAACGTGCGACTATAGGCCCGGTCGGTCTAAGGCCGCACTTTTTGAACCGCGGCCCAAGACCAGGTCCTATAGCCGCGGTAAAAACGCGGCCTCAGACCGACCAGGTCTAAGCACCATTTGGCCTTAGGCCGCGTTTTAAACGCGGCTTAAGACAATACCTAATAAGCGCGGCCTAAAATTATGGTCTTAGGCCGCGTGTTAAACGCGGCCTAAGGCCATAACCTTAGGCCGCGCTTAATAAGCGCGGCCATAGTACAGAAAACAGGCCACCGAGACACTATTTTTGGCCACGTTTAAAACGCGGCCATAGTTGATTTTTTTTTTTTTTTTTTTCCCTTCCTAGGCCAGAAAACCTATCAAGTTAAAATTTACAACACACAAAACCTGTCACAATTTCAATCAATACACCAACAAAACCTGTCACACAAACGCAATTTCAAAATTCATTCTCAAACACACAAACAAAGTATCAAGCTTGCTTCTAAAACAAACTATCAACATGTCACACACACAAACTATCAAACTTGCTTCTCAAACTTGTCACAATTTCAAATATTTAAGGAAAGTACAATACAGCAACATATTTACACAAATTAAATATTGTCCATCTTCCAAATAAACATTGTCCAAGTACACAAATAAACATTTTCCATCTTCAAAATGTCGTGAACGTGTAGGTCCTTCGCCAACTTCTACAATTGGCAACCGGCGTTTCTTTCCCATTCCTGCGTCCAATAACACACAAAACAGAAAAAATGTTAATTATAGACAACAATCAATTGCATAAAATGTATTATGAGAAAAAGACAAAGTAAAATAACTCATGACAATATCTAACAATATATACAGGCATATGTCTAAGTTTAAGAGCTTCTCTTTGCCAACCACTACAACGATGACGAAATGAAACCCTAACACCACACGAACATATAAACAAAATCATAAGAAATGAATTTCAAATCCAATAGCGAAGAGGGAAAGAAATTGGATGCATAATATGTACAAATTAAAGGAATTAACAAATTAAAGGAATTAGCAATTTAGCAGGTTAAGGAAACAATATTTTTTCTTACCTGCTAAGAAAACAAGTACTGTAGAAGATTTTTAAGCTTGCTCCTGTGTGCATTTTCGATTTTCTTCTAGTGGAAGCATATTTTAGGACATTAAATCTTCGCCGTGATTGAACCATGATAGTGCCATATGGTGTGACAAAGAAATCACGCGGAAAAAAAAAACCATTTTAGATGTAGAAAGCGATAAATATCTAACATTTTTTTCAAAAGAAAAATATATATCAACATTTTGATTTGTCTATTGTACAAGGATGTCATGTCAGTGACAATCTTGATTGGGCATTAGAGTTTGCATCAAGTTAGAGAGAATTGATGGATAAAACAAAAATGTCAATATTGTCCAGTTCTCTCATGGGAAAAAAAATGTGAGTTTCAACCCCCCCCCCCTCTCTATTGTAAGGAAAAAAAAAAAAAAAAAAACACAATGAGACAAATATATTAGAATATGCTTATGCTCCGTTTTTTTTTCCCCATATTTCATGATGTTTGATACAGCACAAAATGTAGATCCAAGAAAACATTTTCTCTTATCACCATTAAAAAAAAAAACAAATAATGTGAAAAAAAAATTTGCTTTTTGATAGGGGGAAAATGTTGTTCTTAATGTTACATACTTGATAGGCTACTACAAATAAATTCCACATCAAAGTTACTCTTACAAGTGTAACACCTCTCTCTCTCTCTCTCTCTCCTACCATTGATCGTCATTGAGGAGTGGTTGATTGACCATTAACTAGTGTTGATCAATTGTTGACTTTTTCCAAATGAAATTTTTTATTCATATCATTCACTTTCTTGATTTTTTTTTTCTTTTTTCTCTATATTTTTTGTGTAGAGTCCAAGTTTGGGTTTTGTTTTCCCCTTGAAGACTCTAAAAGGCCAAAATAATATAAAATGACTTCCCATTTGGAATTACTTTTTGCTAGTGAAAACTTTTATCAATATAATTAATTAGAATCATGTGAAATATTAATGATTTTCTTTGTGAACCAAACAACATGAAATAATTTCTTGCTAATTATCAGGATTGCAATCAAACATAAGAAAACAAGCTTGTTTTTTAGAAAATGCATTAGATTGAGCATGAGAATTTTCTTCTTTAATTTTAATGTTTTTTTTTTGTAAATGTTAGTGATTTTTAAATACATTTTACTAAGAGCCTTGTAAGCATTACCTAATTCTCTCCATGTAGAGGTCAAAGCAAGGTTTGAATCTCCCTCTCAGACTTGGGTGTCATACTGGTCACTTTCTTCCTTAAAAGGGTTTGACAACTCTTGCATCTCCATCATAAGGCTAAACTAACTTTTCATGTTCCCACAAACTAAAATATTTCATATGCAAAGCTGTCTTCATTCAATGCTATGCTAATAATTAGACTTAATTGTAATGACTCCAACTCATGATGACACTTATATGATAAAGAGTACTAGCCAAAACACTAAAAATGATTTTTTAAATTAAAACAAAGATACTGTTATAAATCTAGCTACTACATTCATTGTCAAATATTTATATTCATATATAGTATATGTACTAGAACTAGAGCAATGTTTTGAAGGTAAAAGAACAAGGAGAGACGTGCTTCACATAGCACAACCAAATCAGCAGCAAGTTCTTAGTATATGCAGCTGTTCAATCATAATAGAAGAAGATTGTCCATACAGCACCCTCTTTGATAAGAGAAGATTAATGGAAGATTATGGATATGGATCGGTGATTATGGAGAAAAGCTTTAGGGTAAGTATCTATAGGTCCCTCTAAGATTTATGATGAAATTGGTTTACTGAGTTATTTAGGGTCTATTTTTTTTTTTTTTTTTCAGAGTTATACAAGTTCTTGTAGTTTAAATTATCTCTTTTGCAAGTTGCAACATATAGAAATGGCAAGAAACCGACATAATTAAAACTTGAGACCATGTGATCGTATATATATAGTGCAAGTTTGATCTACCCAAGTACTATACAAGACAGCTTCTTTTGGTATCTAGTTTCAATAAAAGAGAGAGACAAGCTAGACAATCCTTCTTCAGATCACAAATAGAATTCACTCTTGGTGTCCCACATATTTCTCCTTTTCTGGTACACTCCAACTGATTTAATTGGTGTTATACAGTGTTTAGTTCTATTGTGGTGAGGCAGGATGAGCAGATTTTGAATGGACATTTGTGGAATGGCTTGACTATAGGGAGTGCAAGAGCTTAGGTGGCTTGGGAGGATGTAACTTTCCTAAAAAGGAAGGGTGCTCGGGCTTGTTCAAAATTTCAGAGTGGAATAAAGCTGATATTTTTAAGATTTATTTGGTATCTGTTTGCTTGTTCTGGTTCAGTTTGGGTAGCACAGACAGAAGCTTATTACTGAGAGGAAAATCTCTGTGGAAAGACTTATTCCAGCTGCTTGTTCATGAGGATGGCAGAAAATTCTTCAACAAAGGAGCATTGCTAGGCATTTGCTGAAGCATAAGGTTGGAAATAGTGAGAGGATCTTTGTGTAGCATGATAATTGGCATGAGGATAGGCCTTTGTAGCTGAAGTATGGAAGAAGAATCATCCATGACTCGGCTAGCCACTCTTCAGAAAATCTCTCTAAATTCATAGTGAATAATTTTTGGTGTTGGCCTCCTGACAGGCCTGACAGCTTTGTTGTTATTCAAAGCAAAGTTTGTGACGAAGAATTTGCGAGGTGTAGACTCAATTGAATGGCTGCCAGCTGCCAACAAGAAAAAGAAATATAGTTGCAAAGACGCAGGGAGAGGAATTTGTCAAGTGAAGTCTTCTGTTAACTGGTTGAGGTTAGATCGATTTCATAAGAATATTCCAGAACATGCTTTTGTGACCTGGTTGGTTATTCAGAACAAACCCACAGCTAGAGACATGCTTGCTCAGTGGGGATTGTTGAAGAGTTCAGATTTGCGCAATGTTATATTGAAAATAGAGAGAAAAGAGAGAGAAAATCAATACATAAATTTACATGGTTCAACAATGTGCCTACATCTATGGGAGTGATCGGTTGAGAATTCTACAATGTGAAAAATAAGGGTTTACAATGAATTCATACTGCCCCAAGAAACCTTAACCTGGTACATTGAATTTCCCAATATACCTTACCATTTCATAGGAGGCTTTTCCTTCCGCACCCTACAACCTATTATTTGGCCTATTAATAACACACTTAGATAAAGTCACATTGGGTCTCATGGACTCTGTTCCACTTTGCTATCCTCTGCCCATGAGGCCTCTAAACTAGAGACCTTACTTTCTCATTCAAAATATGTTCCGCTACCTCTAACTGGGATATATAGGGAACTCGCTTCGTCTAGTTTTAATAGGAAGAATTGAGTCCAGAAGTCATCTTTTCGAAGAATGTTCCTTCTCAAAGAGAATCTGGGAGTCTGTCCTTAGGAGGTGTTTCCATAGAAGGAAGATTAGGGTGAGGAGTGTGGAAGTTGATTGGGCTGTGTGGAAGTTGAATGGGCTATGAGGAGTGTGGAAGTTTAATGCATCATGTTGTTTCGGGCTCTTTTTGTTTAATTAGCTTTAGTTTTTGGCTGCTCTTTCTTGTGTTTTTGGTTGTTTGTTTTTGTTGTAGTTTCAGTTGGTCTACTATGTCTTTGTGATGCTTTGTTCTATGTCCTGTGCGATGTTCTAATCTTTTACTTTGTTTCTGTTGTTTGCAGCCCAAGCTGCTTGCTGTATTTCTGGTGCTTGGTTCTTAATGAAATCTCATTTCATAAAAAAATAAAAATAAATGAAGAAGTATCAACATATCTAAAATGTAAATCAGCACTGGTATGTAGAGGGTGCAATAATCATATATGAAACTTATTAGTAGCAGCATAATGCAAGATTTCCCATTGACACAAGAAATATTTTTTGAGTGCACTTTAGAAATGCAAAATAAATTTTCTTAATCCTTTGGAAAATTAAAATAAAAGCTATGTTGATTAGCAGCTTAGTTTTTGATGGTAGAGTCAGAGAGCACTTGTACAGAAATTTAAATAAACAGCATTCTATACACAACATTTATCTGAACAACTAATAACACTAGACAAGCTCCGCCAAAACCAACCCCCCCCCCCCCCCCCACAACAAAACCCAAAAAAAAAAAAAATCAGTGTTCAAAAATCCATGTAAAGGTCCGCTTCTTTTTCTTTTCTCAGATCACTAAAGGCACTTCAATTACTTGCAAACAAAGGACAAAATATCTCACCATTGCATATGGTACAAACAAAATGATGTCAAATATGCATAAAATCATATCGGAGCATTTTTGCAGTCAAACCATTTTGAATGAGTTAAACTTAGATGATATTGATTTTTTATTTGCATATATCTTGAGCTAGAAGCATTCCTTTCTTGAGACATCTTCCCTTGTATCATTTCCAAAAAAAGGTTAACGTCAAATCAATTTCAGCTGAACAGCATTTATGGTCACCAAAGAATTCAAGCTCAAATGGAACCTCCTCCCCTTGCGATAGCAAGATGGAGGATGGGGTCATGTATTCATAACACACTACATGCATGTGAAACTTACCAATTAAAAAAAAAAAAAAGCAATTCAGGTTGGATCCCAAGTCAATGTGGCACCAAAATTGGTGTAAAACTGAGATTATTTTGGTTTCTGGGGTTCCTACACTAGATATGACCAACTGAACTAGCTGAGTAGCTATGGCTTCATATCTATCAACTTTATACATATTCTATGAAGCTAAGGATAGCCAAAGTGACTACATGTGTAGAACTAGATAAATGAGTCAGTGACTAGTCAGAGAACTCAAAGCAATGATTAAAAAATAAACCCCACTATGAGATAAGCTCCAAAGCGTTTAAGTTACACCAAATATCCATGATCATTTATAAAACTCTCAAATATCAAAAGCAATTCCTCCCCCCACCCTTAGAAGATCATAAACATCATATATGAATATCAGAAGAAAAGTCAAAAGAAACCTCTTACAGGAAAAATTCCAAGGCTAGTTCCAGTCAATTGATATTTCAAAGATTCTGTTTCAAACTTCAGATGCGTAATGCTAATGAACCCAGGACATTAACTCCCCCAGCCCATTTAAGAAAATTGGAAATCCTTAATCTCATCAATAATCTAGTCAATCGCTAAGCACTTGAGGTGTCACAGTAAGAGTTCTACTGAACCCATCAGACAGATACGATAAAGAGAAAAATGTTGGAGATCGAACCTGATGTGGGAGATAGAGAGAGCTGCGCCAATACCCTAGCCGCCGAGAAAGAGCAAAGACAGAGAGAGCTACGCCAATACCCTAGCCGCCGAGAGTTGAAGGGTTTTTGATCGGAGATGGAGGGCGACGCTGACGGCTTCAGATCGGAGAAGATGGAGGGTGATCGAAAATTTCAGAGGGGGAATTTGTCTGAGGTTCAAAATCTGTCTGAGGATCAAAATCTTTCTGAGGTTCAAATTTCAGAGGTCCAAAATCTGACTGAGGAAAACAAAAGATGGAGAAAACGAAGGGAATTTTTAGTCTAATTTGTTCTGATCACTGTAGGTTCTGAGGCTGCGTTTTTTAAAAACGCGGCCTAATACTATCCAAAAAAAAAACGCGGAAGAAAGGCAGAAAAACGCAGCCCATCACTTGGGCTAAGGCCCCGCACATAAAATGCGGCTGGACCTTGTGCCTTTAAGCCCCGTTTTTAAAAAACGGGGCTTTATGCCGTTTTGGGCTGCATTTTTTAAAACGCGGCCCAAAAAAACGCAGCCACATAGGCCCGCGTTTTGTAGTGTGAATCTCTTCACAATTACAATTACTCCCTCAACCTCAAGTTAAGGTGAGAGATTACATTCATTTCTATTCTAACTATCTCTAATCATGATTAGAGATCACGCGAGCTATAGCCGCATTTATATTTTACAAGTATGGATAGTAAAAAGAGACAATGTAATCCATTGGTAAATTATCGAAAGAAACCTAAAAAAAAAAAAAAAAGGTTGTAAGTTTTGTAACGTTAATAAGAATAAATATAACTTAAAACATCTAAGAGCTTTATTACTCAATGGCATTGCATGAAGTTATAATGATGACATTTAGGGTTGGAATCAAACTCCTTCGCTTAGATGTATTAGAAAAATATAACTTTAACCTAATTCATATTAAGAAAACAACAGGTCATATGTTTAATATGAGAAGAGATGGATAAAAGGAAAATATGAGCTGTCTTAATTTTAGTCAACCACCTAGAATTAGTAAGAAATAAAGACCCATAATCAACGCCTAATATCTTGTCAATTTAATGTTATTATTATGGCGTAATAGACCATTTGGCAAACAGGTGGGTTTAGGCTTAGTTATTTTATATTAACACTCACTTTTGTGGTTATTATTTAACGTGGGACTCAATAATAAATTAAACACACCCCTTACAGGTGAATACTCCAACATTTTATAAAAATAAAATAATAAAAATAAACCACATCAAATGAACACTAGCGGTCTATCTAGTATAGTTCATGAGGTGACTTATTTTATAAATCAACTTATGTAAAGCTTTATAAATGCTCATTTTTTTTCCAAGTGAAATTTTATTTTTTTTTATTTTTTTATTCAACTTATTTTTAAAAAAAAATAAATGAATGAAAATAATTTATCCTGAACACATACTAAGAATGTTAATTTATTTATTTATTTTATATGTGTAGTTGTAATTTGAGTTTTGACTAGTGTTATGAACGTGTGATGCATGGCTTAATCTAGAAACATATCATATTATATATTATATAATATAAATTTCTTTGAATGAATACTATATAATAAAAGTTGAGTTTTAGAAATCATATTATGTCCATGCAATACACGAATTAATCAAAAATCATTCCATATTATAATAAATGTTGGATACTAAAAATTCTGGTTACACCAAATTACTATCTTTCTATACACTAATTGGCCACCATTTTAAAAAAAAAAAATTGTAACTTAAATAATTCCCCAATAGTTATGGATGGTTTCAAATTAAACACTAAAATTTAAAATTTTGTTATTACAATTGTAATCTTTTTAAATCATTCCAATTCACACCATCAATGAGCCACAATTAACTGAAAGTGATAAAATATGACATAAAATGATATTAGAACCTATTTGAGCACCCCTCCCCCCCCCCCCCCCCCCAAAAAAAATCTATGCCAAATTATAAAATCTCTACTATATGATATGAAAAATGTGAAATTATAAAAAAACGGTTAGATATATTTATTTACACTGATCATAACTGTGGGGACAATTTTTGCTTCAAAGGCCAAGGGCTAGACCATGTTGGAACCTTAGGCAATTTTTGTTGTCCCACATTGGAAAGACATCTTTCCTCTTTCTACCTTATAAGGCATGAGTCAATGGAAAGACACCTGCCACAATTGCTTTCTCCTTTTTTTTTTTTTTTTTTTTTTTTTTTCACATTTTCGGCAATGACATTGCCTAAATAGGTGAAAATCTACTCTACCTATTTCGGCAATCCCATTGCCACAATTCTTTTTTTTTTTTTTTAAGAAATGATGGGTACACACAATTTTTATAATATTTTTACAACAAATTTTAAGTGGCAGGTTATTATTATTAGATTAAAAAAGTAATCTCAATGTTAAAATCAAATTTGAACTAATAATAACTAATCACTTGTGATTTGTTGTGAAAGTATTATAAAAATATTGTGAACGTAACATTTTTTTTAAAATTTCTTCCTAGATTTCGACAACAAAATTTTTTTTTTCCTCCCATTTTCGGCAATGACATTGCCATAATTCCATTCAATTTTTTTTTTTCCATTTTCAGCAATGCCATTGCCACAATTACCAAAAAAAAAAATTTCTTTTTTTTCCTATTTCGGCAATGGCATTGCCGCAATTGCTTTTTTTTAGCACACAGGACACAAGACGGGCAAGAATTTGGGCAGAGGAATTTCAGTAACAGTGTTGCCGAAATTCCTCTTCTTTCTCTCTCCACCTTTTTCTCTTTCTCTCTCCTATTTTTGTTGAATTTTGGCAACACTATTGCCGAAATTCTTTCTCTTTCCTCAGTTTCCCAATTAACTTCAAACAGTATCTATAAAGCAAATTAAGTTTAAATTTTACAATATTAACTCAAAAGACTCGGAAAAACTGTGTCACAAAAAATGTAAAATGTTTAGCATAATATACGGTGAGTATGATTTTATGCGGTTGTAAAGGTATTCAAAAACAATCTCCAAGATTTTGTATTCAGCAAAAAATCTCCAAGATTTTGTGGGTGATCGTGATCTCCAGGGTTTCAGAGAAATTTGTCAAAAATAGTATAAGAGCACCCGCAGCAGATGTGCTAAATGTGCCAAATGCCAAATTTTTGGCACATTTAGCACACCAAACACAAAAATGGAGCTTTATCAGATGTTCCAAATGGTAAAAATTATACCACATATGAACAGTACCGTTGCAAATTTGCAACGGTACAGACAAAAATGGTATAAGTTTTATTAATTTTTTATTCTCTTTTCTCTCTCCTCTCTCTTCCCTTTATTTTTTTCTCTTCTCTCTTTCTCTTTCTCTCCGCCTCTCCGTCTCTGTCTGTGTCTCCTCTTTCTCTTTCTTTCTGACTCTTCCTCTCTTTCTTTGATTGTTGATCTTTCTTTGTGGGCCGAGTCGATTTCGTGGGTAGTGGTGGATTGTCCTTGTTCGTGATTTCATGGGTCTAGGTTGATTCATGGTTCGGTTCTTCGACAAGTGTGAGTCTGGGTTGATTTCGTGGGTTTGGGTGATGGTGGTTCGGCAAGTGTGATATGATTTTGGTGGGTTTTGTAGTTTGATTTCAGTGGGGTGATTTGATTTTGTGATTTGGTGGGTTCGTGGGTCTCTGACTGGCATGGGTCATCGGCTAGGAGATCTGTTGGTCATTGGCGTGGGCATCATGGTGGTTGTTTGCTAGATTTCGTGTGTTTGGGTTGTGTGAAATGTGATTTGTGGCTTGGCCGCCACTCAACGCCGCCGATCTCACCAAAGACCACCACTCGATGCCGCCGTTCATCTATCTTCTCTATTCCGCTTCGGGTTGTTTTTTTTTTTCCTTTTTTCTTTTTTCCGTTCACTTTTTTTGGCTGTGGTTTGATGGGTGGGTTCTGGTGAATCGGTGGTAGTGGGTGGGTCGACTGGTGGGCGAATCGGTGGTGGGTTATGACGGTGGGCGAATCGGTGGTAGTGGGTGGGTCTTTGTTGCAGTGGTGGTTGATGATGATGATGATGATTTCTGATATGTTTTTGTCTTTGTTTTTCTGTTTTGGTGGTGGATTTGGCGGCGGTTGTGGGTTGATTTTGGTGGTTGTGTTTTTTTTTTTTTCCTGGTGATTGTGGCGGCAACCATTTTTCTGGTTGTTGTTGATGTCGTTGTTGCGGTGGTAGTTGATGATGATAATGATGATGAGGATGAGGGGAGGAATTTAATATATTATTTTAATGTAGTGTAAATATTATTTTAATGTATAAAATTGAAGTATAAAACATCTGATAAATGAGATGTTGTAAAATGATGTGGTAAAATAATAAAGTAGGTGTTTGATGTTTTAAAATGGCATTTTTTTTACAACGTCTGTTGTGGATGCTCTAACCAAGAAAAAGCACTAAAAGCAAAGTGCTCTATGACGTCCTTAGTGACCGAAATGGAAGGACGACGTCTCATCAGGGATATAGAAGAAGACAAATTTCTCTGACAGAGTTCTCAAACCCTAATTACTAATCCCTATACATTACCGAATCTCTCACTCTGTGCCAAGTTTAGGTGGGGTTTGTAGGGACAATTCCATGTGAGGGGAAAATACATGCAACGAAAACAGCATGTATTTTCCATCAATGATCTATATTCTATGTGGTGCACCATCAAATAAACAGCGAAAAAAGCATGCTTGGAATATGTAGCTGATTGATCCACTGAAATAATCAATTATCTAGCCATAATATTATGGGTAGTTTTTTTTTGAAATGAATAGTATGGGTAGTTAGTCTTCCCAGTTCCCAACATCTCTATGTTACAAAACTGATGAGACTGTACAATGATTATCGTTTCACACATGCATGATACATCTTCAGATCTTCTCATGAATTGAAATTAAGTTCTTCAAACTTTCTAAAAAAAAATTTATTTATTTTCTTTTCTGTTTGGATGCCAAAAATAATTTACTGATTAAGTTAGTTTATTTCTCTGCATGTTCATCATTATTTTTGTAATAAGTGATAAAAAATACAGCAAAATAATTAGTATTCAATGTATAAAACTTTCACTTTTATTAAGTGTGAGAAAAATAACTGATTATATCGATGGTGTATATTCATATTAATATTAAAATTATGTTCTCAATTATAAATGAACTTGTAAGACAAATAGAATGTACTCTCAATTAACAAACTTCTCAAGTAGTAAATAATGTGTATATCCATATTAATATTAAACTTATGTTCTCAATTATAAATGAACTTGTAAGACAAATAGAATGTGCTCTCAATTAACAAACTTCTCAAGTAATAAATAATGTGTCCAAACATTCATGTTTCTTTCTTCTTCTTATTCTTTTCTTATTAAAAAAAAAAAAAAAAAAAGATGGTGGGGAGTTCCATGGACAAGGTTTTTGAAGGAGAAAATTCACTTTGGATTGAAACATGCGGTGCACCTGTGGTTCAAGGGCAGTACTTTCACCAAAAAGTCAAAAACTCTACTTTGTTGTAGGAGAGGCACAGTATTTAGCTGAATAAACTTTAGTATATAGTGTCACCTACTTTTTCTGCAAGTTGATTTTAATCCATAAACGGCATTAGCACACAGTCTTGAAAAGTTCATCCTTAATTTGCCATGACATTAAAGAAACGAAAACGATAGGAAAAATATGTTTTATGATGACTGCCCACTTAAATAATCAACTAGAAGATACACAATTTATTGAGCAAATTTTTTATGCAGCCTGGGTTGCAAGAATATTTTTTATACAAACCAATATGTGACGGTTAAAAAAATTATTCATATGTAATTGTGTATTATATTAGTGAGTCATGTGACTCATTAAAAATGTCACTCGACTATTTGTCTGGAATGGATAATAACTTTATTTCTCTCTGCATAGGAATGCAGGAAATGCCACTCAAATCTCAACCTATAAGTCATTGGCACGATCATATAAATACTGTAAGCGGTGAACGTAAGACTAGGAATTTTTGTCATAGAAGTTTTGGTGACATATTTGGTACGAGAAAGTGAATTTTAAAAGGTGAGGATTTTGTAGAAAAAGTTTAGGACTACAAAATGTTTTACAATTTTTTACCACAACTGTAATGTGGTAATGTGATTAATGAAAAAAAAATGATGGATTTATGTATAAGTGATGATATTTACAGTTTGTTACGTTAAAATTGTGGCAAAAAATTATGAAATAATTTGTGGTCCTAGAACTACTCGATTTTGTATGTTTTGAAATAGAATATTATAAAATAAAATCAAGATATTAAAGAACAGTACATATAACTAGTTTTAATTTTTTTTGGTTTGGCAACTTTTTTTTTCAAAAAATAATTCAAAATAATTCAAGATAAATATCCTTTAAAAATTAGTTTTAACTTTATTTACGTTTTTTCAACTATATATGTATTCCCTACAAACTCAAGTTTTTAGAGTTCTGCTGTTTTCGCATGCATATTCCCACCAAAATCTGGTTATAAATTTGTAATGTTGACATACATGTTTGTTAAAATTGGTTATGATTGACATGATTCTAGATAAATTTAATGTAAAATAAGTAAATTTCAAAATTTAACTGGTTTTTTTTTTTTTTTTCCCAGTTTGTATCAGAATTAAACCAGTAGTCCTATAATTTACCAAAAACCACCTTAGATATAAAAACCCAATGCTTTCTATGAAAATTTAACCTCTTCGTAAAGGAATTTTTCTATTTCCTTTTGGAGGGGAGCAGAGATGACTTCTAAATTTTAAACATTCATCATAATAATTATGTTATATTAATATGTGTGTATGAGTTATGATGCACAAATTAATTAAAATTATATATATATATATATATATATATATAAATTAGAGATACTATTTTACTAATTACTTGACAATAAAATTGAAAGTAAAAATAAAATAAAAATACTGTCTTAAGTTGAATGACGAAGCACATCACATAAACAAATTTTTTTTTTCAATAGTAGAAATGATAGTAGATTATTAATATAATTTAAAATAAATATTAAAATTTATTTTTAAATTTCTCTAAAATTTTAATAATAAAGTTTTATCTATAATAAACTATATTAATAGTTAGTGAATCGCACAACGAAATTAATCACAGTGTATGATGTAAGGTAACATGTGCATATGTTAATTAGTAAACTACATGTTTTTTTTTTTTTCCCTCTAGTCAACTAAATTTTAAAAATACATTTTTATAATATGTTACATTTATATCATTACACGGAGCATTACATGTAAAACCTAACTCCTAATATATAATAGTAAGTGCTTATGATGATGTGATATCACGGATATGTAAGCATTCCTCTTTTCCTCCCCTTAATTGTGTTATTTTGGGCTGAGAGATGGCATTATGATTATTATTAACTAAGTCCTTTATAAATCAGGTATATTATTATTATTATTATTATTATTTGCTTCACTTAATTTAATTTGGACAATTGCAATGCAGTGTTGTTCTTCATTTCTCTGAACTTTTCTTTTCCTATCTTTAAAAGAAGAAATAAAGCTATATCAACTCCCTTTATTGAAGAACCCCTGTTCTAGTGGCTACAGCAACGATTTGACAAAGGATATATGTTCAGTGCATATGGAAATGAAATTATGAGATGTTTTGCTTATGAGAATTTGTCTGAGAGCATCATGTGTGCAATGACCATAGTGCCTGCATGGATAGCCAATGTGAAGTTATAGCTATAGTGAGCTTATTTTCAACATAGGAAAACAAATTTACTGCCTCATGACTCAATGGAATTCAGAAACCATTAAGAACTGACACATTACCAAGCTTTAATAAAACCAAGTTTTAACAAAGATTTCGTAAAACTAGTTCACACAAGTTCGTACTTAATTGATTTAGGTTTACATGGAATTTTACTTCAGTTAACTTAGGCCTGTATATACATATAGTGAATGCGGTTTTATAGCCTTTAAATCAGCTGCAATAATACAACTTGATCATGTCAATTATATTGACTGCGACTTGGATTTCTAAAGTACGCAATCATATCATCAATTAACCAGCATTATCCAATTACCAGCCAATGGCGAAGATAACCAGAACTTTAGTTTTTCTTGGTTCTTAATTTTAGATACATATATATTGCTGTCTGGTCAAACTGAGCCATGATCACGAGTGATTGAGAGTTTTTGGGATAACCTTATCCGATAATTAGATGTAGAATTTCATGGCTCATATGGTAGCCAATGAAATTAGTGTCAACTAATCGGCAATCCAAAGGGGTATGTATTAACACAATTGACTGAAAAGCATATTTCGTAAAGCAAAGTTATTGGTTTTAATTTTTATATGATGCAATTACATTAGTTTTGTTTGACTGAAACCTTATTTATTGAAATTAAAAAAAAAAAAAATTGTATCTAAAAAATTAAAAATTTAAAAATAGTACATAAAAGGCTAATAAACTATTGAAAAAAAATTAATTCAAACAAAAGTCACTCATTAAAAAATAATAATAACAATAATAAACTACTTGCATTGCAGCTACTTATTATTAAATAAAAATAATAATAATGTGTGAAAGTAGTCTATAATCTATATATGCAACATATACAAGGACGGAACCAGGATTCAAATTTAGGGGACGTCGAAGTTCTTTGTTCAAAGATTTTAAAAAATTGGAATATTTATACTAGAGGTTGACAAAGTTGCATTATTAGTATTAATTTATTAATTATTATTTGTATTTTTTCTTTTGAAAAAAAATTTAATAATAGGATTATATAATCAAGAGTTTTGTAAGTCAATTGAGACGTCTTAATATTTTCAAGGTCTAACTAATGTGTGAAGCGATCAATACATGGCATTGGAGTTATCTCTATGGTTATAAGGGTGGAGTCATTTGAGAGGGGCATGGAGCTCTCAAGTGAGAGGGAGAAATTGGGTAAAGGATTTTGGGTTTTTGTGATTTTTTTGGTTAGGATTTGTAATTGATTTGTTGTTATTATTTTTACTTAGACCGAATTTATGATTTGTCCAAAGATTTTTCTTATTATCCAGGTATGAGCTTTTTTTTTTAATAGATTTTTCTTGTTATATATTTGTTGGATTTCTTGGGTTAATTTGTAAATTTTTTAGGGAGGGGGGCCAAGTATATAAATTTAAGAGCCAGAATTAAAATTCTTTTTGTTAATATACATACTAGTATTTTTTTTTTCAAAGGTTTTTTTTGGGGGGGGGGGGGGGGGGGGGGCATGGCCCCCCCTTAGCCCTTGAGTAGTTCCATCTGTGAACATATATAGGCAAAAGTCACTAACTTTATCTAGTCAAATATAAATTTAAGAGTCAGAATTGAAATTCTTTTTGTTAATATACATACTTGTATTTTTTTTTCAAAGGGGTGGGGGGGGCCATGGCCCCCCTCAGCCCTTGAGTAGTTCCGTCCCTGAACATATATAGACATAAGTCACTAACTTTATTTAGTCAAAAAGCATTTCTAGTCTTATCTTGCTTTGAGAACAATCGCTTCTCTCATGGAAATAACTATAATTTTCCATGAATTAAATAGCCTACAAAGTTTTTTTGCCTCCGTTTTTTTTTTATAAAAAAATTTAATCAGGCAGCCATTCATTTTATAAATATATACTATTTATTTCCACTCTTTTATTTATAATTTTATGGAGATTTGATTTAAACCTAACACTTTTGGAAGATAGCACATATTTAAATTGAAACTGACCAATTCAAATAATTTTGGCTTTAGCATACGCTGTAAATTGAACTTAAGAGGCTTTCATTCGATTGAAAAGGACAAAATTAGCCCAAGAACACAATAGGGAAAATACAATTTACTGGAAGAAGTTGCAGACAATACTGTCTATGTCGGGACGTTTCCTTAATTTACAAATTAATGTGACTCGTAGTCTACGTTAATAGTGCTTATTGGTTTCTTTTTCTTTTTTTTTAATTATTTTTTATTGTTGTTTCTTTCTTTTCGTGCGTTATCATGACTATGCCAAAGTGACTGGATTTAGTCAAGGTCTAAATAATTTATATTAGGCAATAACAAAAAAAAATTGCTCCATTAAAGCCTGATCACCCTCTTGCATGTCAAATCTGTCGATAGATACCAATGACTAAAAAATTGAAGGTTTCAATGGTTGTCATTGCACAATTACAGTTTCACACGTTACTCATGCTACATTAGAACTACTTGCATTGCAGCTATTGGTATGCGATTAGATGGGTTTATTTTCAACAGTTTGTTTTATGACGGAACTACTCAAGGGTTGAGGGGGCCATGGCCCCCCCAGCCTTTGAAAAAAAAAATGCTAGTATGTATATTAACAAAAAGAATTTCAATTCTGGCCCTTAAATTTATATTTGATCAGATAAAGTTAGTAACTTTTGTTTATATATGTTTAGGGACGGAACTACTCAAGGGCTGAGGGGGGCCAAGTATATATATACTAGTATGTATATTAACAAAAAGAATTTTAATTTTGCCTCTTAAATTTATATACTTGGCCCCCCTCCCCAAAACATTTACAAATTGACCCAAGAAATCCAACAAATATATAACAAGAAAAATCTATAATAAAAAAAATGCTTATATCCGGATAATAAGAGAAATCTTTGGACAAATCATAAATTCGGTCTAAGCAAAAACAATAACAACTAATCAATTACAAATCCTAGCAAAAAAGATCACAAAAACCGAATAACCTTTATCCAATTTCTCCCTCTCACTTGAGAGCTCCATGCCCCTCTCAAATGACTCCACCCTCATAGCCATAGAGACAACTCCAATGCCACATATTGATCACTCCATCCACACATTAGTTAGACCTTGAAAATATTAAAACGTGCCAATTGACTTACAAAACTTTTGATTATAAAATCCTATTATTAAATTTTTTTCAAAAGAAAAAATACAAATAATAATTAATAAATTAATGCTAATAATGCAACTTTGTCAACCTCTAGTATTGATATTCCAATTTTTTTAAGTCTTTGAACAAAGAATTTTGGCCCCCCCTAAGTTTGAATCTTGGTTCTGTCCTTATTTTATTTAATGTATAAAGTCTAGTCATCTTAAAAAAAAAAAAAAGTTTTAAAAAATTATATATCCTCTTTTGAGATTAAAATAAGCGAATCGAGACACTTTTTTTTTTTTGAGAATGAATTAAGACGCAACTTGAGAACATAATATTATAACTCACCTCCCCGATCCTATAAGATATGTTACCATAGAGCCAATTCTGATTTCATTAAAGTTTTCTTCTTCTTCTTCTTCCTTTTGTGTGTGTGTGTGTGTGTGTGTGCTCACGCAAAAAACACTATTTCTCTCCCCTCTCCCAACTATCAATTTTTTAAAAAAGAGAAAGAAAAAAGAGAGAAGTTAATAAAAATCAATACAAATTAAATTATCAATTCAGAATTTTGTGTACTCTTACAACAGATTGTAAGGAGCTAATAATGAGTAGGACTTCCAAAATTGGATCATAGATTTTTTGTCACGACCCAAACATGTATTTCAGAATTTAGAGCATGACTGGCATGTTAATATCAAGTTTACCTCAATACTAACATGAGCCAACTTAAGCTAAAGGTGCTTATCAAAAATCGTTTCTTGTATTCCTTTTTATTTCCTTGCATAAAAGTCATAATATACAAAATTCGTAAAAACTTTGAAACTTCATTTCATTTCGAACTTTGCAAGATTAAAACTTGGCTGAAACTTAAGGTATTCATATAAATATTACATGGCTAAACGTTTAGCAAAACTATTATTTACAAACCTAACCCTAAGACATAAAACTGCGGTTCAAAACAAACTAAAGTTTTGAATTATATCAGTGCTTAAAAGGATCAAGTATATCTTGATTCATTCTATACAACAAAATAGCTAAACTACTATACAACAAAAACTATATATTCTAACAAACGAGAATCACAAATTTCTTGCCACCTCTAATACTCTCATTGCTTCCAGAAAAGAACCTGTGCACTGAAATATAATAGGGTGAGCTGTGAAGTCCAATAAAGTTTTAAGTTCCATGAGCATTTAATAAGAATGCATGTAAATCAAATATTTTATGGATATGTCAACTTTGATAAATAGTGTTCATACTATTCTTTGTAAAGTTGTAATTTACAACTATGTGCTTTGTTGACTTTATTCCGTGCCAAATTTGATTGTAATTTTATTCAATCTTTTGTACCATGTATTTATTGTGGGATTTAATTGTAAGGGTTGTGTGATAGAGAGATAGAAGTTTTATTCCGCGCCAAATTTGATTGTAATTTTATTCAATCTTTTGTACCATGTATTTATTGTGTGATTTAATATTTTCTCGCAACTAAGCATCCCACAAAATGATGCACATGACTGGAATGCGAAGAGTCAGGACAAGTGGAGACAGCTGTGTTTCGCAAGTAGCTTGCCGGTAAGGCCTTCCTGCAAGACACCCGCGAAACATTCTGTTTTGCTAGACTGTCAATTCTAATACACACTTTCTGTGCCTACACTATTTATACCCACATTGCCCACGGATGTTGCGAAGTGCTTCTGAAAGAAAACCCTAGTCACAAACCTTGAGAGTTAGAGATTGTTATACCCACATATCTCTACACATTTTCTTGTGGATTTCCTTAACTCCTACCTCTCCATTTTCCATACCATTGAGAGGTTCATAGCCCAGACACTTATCATACCCTTTTAGAGTGTCAAGTGAAATTTTGGTGCTGTTGGGAAGCATTGGAAGAAGCCGAGGATGGCAGATGCAATATAGAGCTTGTTGCGGGATCTAGAGAGCTAGACAAAACACGGTTCCGAGTAGCCTTGTTGGAGTAGGAGCTTTGAGGGTTTAGGTACATCGGGTAGATTAGGCTTGGAGGTTCTCTTGCTAACTCATGTATCCCAATTGATTGTCTAGTGGATCGATTACCGCTTTGAGGGTAGCGGAGAGGTTTTACATCGAGAACTTCGGTTTTCTCTTCGATAACACATCGTTGTGTTATCTTTGTGTTTGCATCATTCTTCCCTACTCTTTTAGCTTTCATATTACTGCTATGTTATATTGATTATGGCTTAGAGTAATTTATTTGTTCATCCGCTCGCTTTTACTCTTTTCAGCACTTAAAATAAGTTAGAGTAAAATTTATCGAGCCGTAATTTTTACCTTGGGGTCTGAACAACTCTTGTGTTTTTACACATTTTAAAGCATTCATTCTTAAAATGACTTATGAACTTTCAGATGAAAATACATCATTTTCCATTCATATAATAATAAAAGGACATAATAAGGAACTTAAAATAATTCAGTAACTTTATCTTTAAATAGACTATAAAATATTTTGTCACAAACTTTCCATTAGACTTATAACACATTCAACATACTTTTCTTATCATCATACTTTTCTTATAATTTCCAAATAGCTTAATATCATCACACATTCACCCACATGTATTTCTAAAAAATACAAACAAGGTTACTTGAACAATGTTACCAAACGGCCCCTAAAATTCTTAAGAATAAAAAATATTATCAATTGAAATTTCAAGATTTCTAAAGCTACTTTCATGGGATCTACCAAATGCTAACATCTACTAATTTAAAAAAAATTCAAATAGGCATGCGTAAGCATACAATAATCTTAATTCTCATGAATAAAATGTATTATCAACTAGACATCCAACGATAGAGATTGTAACTATCAAAAATTCATGATATTTTTTTTCCCTTTACAACCCAAAAAAAAAAAAAAAAAAAAAAGAGAGAGAGAAGAAGAAGAAGAAGAAAAAGATCATCATATATAACATTTTCCTCTCTTCTTGTCGGGCCAAAAAAATAGAAGAGGGGAGACATAGTGTAACATTGTTAATAGTACCTAACATTATAGGCTTACAAAAGATAATGCAAACTTGATGGGTAAAACCGCAAAGCTTAAATCAACAATTTAGCCCAACAATGGGGCAGTCTAGAACTAATTTCATTCCACCATCCAACAAAAGAAAGTGTAATTATCAAGAATTTTTATGATATTTTTTTCTTTTTACAACTCAAAAATAAATAAATAAAAGAAAAACAAGAAGAAGAAGAAGAAAAATATCATGTATAACATTTTTTTTTTTTAAATTATCATTATATTGTACTGGTATAACATTATAGGCTTTTAAATTTAGCCCAACGTTGGGCCAGCCCAGAACTAATTTCATTCTACCTTTTGACATATCTTCAAAATGCCACCCACACCACACCCACTGTTGCCACGTGTTCTAAGGCTGTACTTCGAAACTGTGTCTAAACTCTTCAACTCCATAGTCAGTGGTAATAAGAAAGAAGCTTGTCGGCTAGCTTGTTTCCAGTGATATCTCCGAAGGGACAGATGACATTCTTTAGATTGAAGATGGTGGGGGCCCCACTTCCTGCAGGGCTTGGAGAAAAACACATACCCACAACCACAAAGACATCTATTCCTCTTCTTCAGGTTATTCAAAGTTCACACTCAAGCTCTCACATAAATTGAAGTTGCATCAATTTGCTTACTCTAATTTAGTAATTGGGTTACTGGGTCCTGATTTTTTTACCATTTATTTGAAACATATACTATGCTATTTAGCTGGCTGCACCTTGTTTTTTGGAACTCCATTTTCTGTGCGAAGTTCAGTGATTTAATATTTCTATGTTTTTCACTGTAGAAACGATGTGCTATAACACTTACCATTGATGGGTTGTTTGTGAAGCTCACAACTTGAATGGTTAATTAGGTGATGCTTTAGTGTGTAAATGCATTCTTTGGGTATGTCTTAATGCTTTGAGTATAGTATGTGATGTATGTAGATAATAAGTAGATTTGTGGCTTTTCCTTTGAAAAGTTGTAAAGTGTGCCTTGGAACCAGTTGTCAATAGATTACCTAGGAAAATGTGCTTTTTTGTTTGCGGATTTTGGTAGAGAACCTCCAATTTTGAGAAGGCCAATTCCTGGTGTTGTTGAAGTTGAACATGTGATGTATCGCTTTGGTGGAGGACACTTGCCATTACACCAAGGTCAGACCTTTATAGTGTTATTCTCAAGCCCTGCCCACCCAAAAAAGAGAAATTACTCCTAGGTAGTTTAGGCACTTAACAATGTAGGATTCACCCACATCTTTTTCTCATGATGTACTGTTTTCTTTTCTATGCTAAGTCAATTGAGAATAAAAGGAGAGGAAGATGAGCCCGACAGGCATAAGTCCCAGCCCACCCAAAAAGGAATTGAGATTGCATTGTAGTTGCACTATCTCGGTGACTAATTTTCAAATTTTGAATTTAGTTGTACTATTAAGTTCCATTTATTTTTTTTGGTCAAAGCCTTTAAAATGAAAAAAATATGCTTTGAATGATAGCTTCTTCAATCTTAGCATTGTCAGATTTATTCCTCTAGTGTCAAGACTAGAGAAACTATCATTGAAATCATTAACGAGGGACTTCAATGATAAATTAATGCCCTACAAAAACTTTAAATTTTCTACTTAGGCCTATAGATTAAGTTGGCAGCTCGATATACACTTCAATTTTTTTAGGAGCTATAATTTCGGTCAAGGCTCTTTCAGTTTTGTTTGTGTAGTGGTTTATGAAAATTGAGTTCTCATTGATGGGATATTTGTGAAATTCATAAATTGAAAGGTGCATTAGGGTGATGATTAATAGTATAATGTAAATAAATTTATGTGGGTTATTTGGCCAACCCTCAATAGATTCACTAGAGGGTTTTAACTACTAGAAAATTGGTTCAATCGGCTCTGAACCAAATCTGAGAACTGGTGCTAGCCACATTATCCTACCCCTTTTTTTTAATTACATTTTACAAAATTTCAAGGAAACTTGATCATGACCTTTCTATGATGTTGCATTGTAGTTGCACCATATAGTAAGTGTTTTTTTAATAGCTTCTTCAGTCTTCACATTCTCAGATTATTCTCGGATTGATTCCCCAAACGCTAAGATTGATGAAGCTATCATTTAGAGAAATAAAGGGGCAATCAGAGAGAGAGAGACATCTGCAAAAACCTGAACTTCAAATCAGACCTATAGATTAGGTAGGCAGCTCAACATTTGCTTGTATCTTGGTTTAGGCTCTTTGAGTTTTATTTTAGTGGTTAATGTAATTGTTTGCTTTTCATTTTGAGTTGTTTGTAACCGCTGCTGCATCTGGTTTTGCAGCTTGCACTTCTGTAATTTGGTTTGAATGAATTTGCTTATTCATCAAAAGAAAGGAGAACAAGGATTTAAGAAGAGGGAAAAAAGATGCCTCTTGAGTAGAACTAAAATGAAGTTGTATTTGTGACTAAACCTCGAAGTAAACTATCACTTATTTTCCTAAGAAAAGATGGAAGAAAGAAAACAACAATTGCTTGTTTTGTTCACTTGCTTGCAGCCCTCATGCACATGCTAGGGTACTCCGAATGTTTTTCTATGCCAGTCGATTGGGCCTGGTTTATGTGAGGCTAGACACATCCAGGGTATTTTGGGTGCACATGAGGTCACAACTTTTCAGTTATTTTAGTTTGAACTAGTAAGAAAACTTGCATTATTAAGTGGATTGCACCTGTTTTGGAAAGTTAATAAAATCCAATTTACTAATATATGAATATTCTATTTGAAATGGCAGATGTTTATCATAATTTCACAATTTCATATACTTAATACAGTTTATTTTGGTAAAAAATTCTTTGGAAGTCTTAAGATGTTATAACACAATAATTATCATTGCCTCCTGCCTTTAACAAGGTTATTACCCAAGATTAGATGTGCCAATGTCATCTAACAGCAATGTGTTAAGACCCTAATTAAGTGTATTAGTAAGAGAAGTTGTGAGTGCTGTACTGTATAAGTCCCATAGTTAGTTAGTTGGTTAGTAGTCAGTTAGAATAACTAACTAACTGAAAGTAGCAGCAATGTATTACAAGAACCTATAAGAGAGAAATATGTGGATGTAATGGATCATAACTGAAATAATAATTCTTCTTCTTAATTCCTTTCCTCTGTTCCTATCTCTATCTTCTTTAGGAGGCCATGTTCCCTCAAAGAAACCACAGTCATAAACCTTATCAATTCTACCTTTACCAAAACAACTTAGAAGCTTAACACAGTGAGGCCGTGGTAAGGTTTTTAGAGGTTTTGGATTCTAATCTTATTATTTACTACAAAATAGTCAAAATAAGATGGGTTGCATATTGTATTCATGCATGCCAATCAATACACTATAACTTACTATAAGAAATTATAAAAATCATAATGAAGTGGGGTCAACGCACGTTTTTGCATAGTGTTGAGGTTTATATTTTAAAGTTAATAGCCCATTCAATATCCTCATATGCTGCAACTGGTGTGCCTAATTTGTATAATTTTTGAGACTATCCAATATGAGACCACAATATGTATAACTACATGCTATGATTATGTTGCCATTTTTATATCGTCCCATCACTCTTGGACACACTTTTCATGCTTAATATTATTAATTTTGAGTACTTATCATATGTTTCCCCCTAGAGTTAAGATGCTCTAAAACAAACTCTTGGAACAAATATCTTTCAACTTCTTCCCTGATTTTTTCTTGTATCAATCTTTACTTGCCTATGTGCAAAAATGTCTGGTATTATGATTGATGTATTAAACTAGTATAGCCTTAGTATGAAATGAATTTATTTACAAAGCAGTACCAAATATAAGTTACCTGCAGTTTAAGTTGTTCCTATAGAATTCAGTATTATGTTCAAGTTTCTAAAGAGCTTTTCAGGTATAAGTTTCTTGAAGTTGTCTTCACCATTATTGCAGTGTATAAGTACTGATGGGGCTTGTGAAGGTGAATTTATTGAGATAAAGACAAGTTCTGTGTTATGGTTTTACTAGTGGTTGGGTTATAAAAGTTTACCTTTCTTCCTTTATTGTTCTCTTCCTCTTTTGGGAACTATGGTCCACCAAAAGTACATTTCTAGAAGGTCAGGAGAGAGAAGAAACTTTTGAGTCTCATAAACCTTCCATTTAGGAAGTTAAAGGGCCTAGTGATGCAGGCATTGAGGCCAAGATTGAAAACATAAATGCCTTTTCTCTCTTCCTTTATCTTGAACAAACTTGCAAGGGGCATGAATACCATAGCTAAATAGCCAATACTATGCTGTACTTGTAATGCTTAAGACCACTTTTGGTTGGAGATAATTAGGGTTTGTACAGAGCTTTTTCAATTTATTCAGAATTTTTCTTTCAACTCTGTTTGCAGTTGAAAAGTGAGAAAGGATGGAAAACAGAAGTTCCGATAAACTTGAGTGTTTCACGAAGAGATATGATGATATATTTGACTGCTGGGATTTTGAGTGGTCCAACAGAGCCTGTTGAAGCACGTGTTGTGAAACCTGAGATCAGGAGAAAGATCAGGGAAAAACTTGACATGCTTAGGGAAAAGGCTGGCTTATCAAAACTAAAAAATGAGAACGGGATGAAGACACCCCCAGCACCACCATCAGCAAAGGAGAAAGAGCTTTCACTCTTGCCGCCACTGCCAATACCATCTCCAAATTCTAAAAAACCTCTGGTGGAAGCAACTCTTCCCTGACCACAAGACAGTAATGACACTCCATCGTATGATCCTTTGTTGAATTCTGAATGATGGCTTTGTTCAAAAGTTAAGCTTTTCGTTTATCTTATCTTCAGACTATGAATAACAATTTACAAACCACCAAATTGACACTTCTAGTGCAGAACCCATTAGTTTTGTGCCATTCCAAATGGCCTTGATGAAGCTTTGGTTGCCTAATCTTAGCTTCAACTACTAGCAAGCAGGTCCTAAATCCTAAAAACATTAGATGCAAGTCTGTAACTTTGATTTGGCTGGGCTGTTGTTCTCTTGTTTAATTCCCCAAAACATAGAGTAATACATAAGGAAACCAATCCATGCCTGGATCTTGCTGTGCTAACTTTAGGAGAATGATTCCGGTGTCACCAAAAGTATTCCAAAATCATCTGTCTCACATTGCACAGAGTTGATCTTAGTAGATCATGAAACATTACAGTAGTTGATCCTAGTAGATTACATATGCAACACATATTTGTTACTATATGCACTTCCCCGCTCATCTGCATATAGATAATTCATCAAAGTTTATTGAAACTTTAATTGCATAGAAAATTGATATGTTATTGAGACATCTTTTTTATGTATCACAACGGTGGTTTGTGTGTTAGCACGTAGTCAAGACTGCCAGAATCACCACTGGATTTGCATTTTTCGTGCCAAATGAAGTTTAGTAGTAGACTGCATATAGCAGTATCTTAGGCTAGCATCACTGCTTGTACATGCATCTCCTTGTTTAAGGCTTCTCTACCCATGTTGTAGTTGGATTTGTAGGATATATTGCTCAAAGATGTGCGCTGTACTGTGATTTCACTAAACTCAATTGGCAAGATATTTAAGTTGGACCTAGCCAAGTTGGTTGTACTCAATGCACAAAGCGGCACAAGGCTCCCATGTTTAAAGGGGTCTAAAAGAGCTGGTTAGATCTTTAAATTTGGAAAGTTAATTTTCAAAATTGAATATTTAACAAGGATTAGACTTGACAATTAATTGACACGAATCTAAATCTCAACGGGACAAGAGCACCAGACCCAAACTAGTTCATTTTTGTGTTATTGCAAAATTTTGACCAGTCCGATTGTGCATTAATTTGTGGCTTACACATAATATCCCCAAAAAAAATAAAAACAAACTTCCTTTGATTCCATCCCAAAAAAAAAAAAAAACCTTCCTCAAGTGGTACAAATCTGCAACAAACTAGAACAAACAAAAAACAAAAAACTCAAAACTCAATTGGTCTTCTTATCCATGTTCCTAACAAGCTGTTTCATCTGAAACCTCCAAAACAAGAAATAAGCCAAACCCAAACCAACCAAAACATAAACCCAAACCTTCTCATCCTCACCCTCTCTCTCAGACCTCACTTCCTCAATCCTAAACCCCTCTCTCCCCGAAACCCCATTGATATGTCCCTCCAACGCATGCCCATACAGCACGTAAGCCCTGTCTTCCGCACCCACCGCCACCGAGGTCGCAAACCCTTCCTCGTCGAGCTCAACCTCGTCGAACACCACACCTTCCCCCCAACTATCCTGGCTCTTCAAAAACCACAGCTTCTTATGGGACACCACTAAAACGACGCCGTCTCTTCGTACCGCTATCCCATCAGCAAAACTCAAATCTCTGTTCAGCAAAACCTGCCTGGCTGTCCCGTCGTCCGCGTCGACCTTGTACATCTTGCCCGTATTGGATTGCACCACCAACAAGTACCCCTTGCTGACGTAAGCGATCCCGTTTAGCCCGCAGAAACTAAACGGTGCGTTTTCGTCCGCGTGTTGGGCAGTGAAGGCCTTTGATTTCGAAAATATCGACGGCTGTCCTTCCTTGTTGACTTTCCAGATGAAGTTCGAGACCGAGTTGGTTACGTAGGCGTTTCCTTCGAAATCCACCGCGACGTCGTTTGCTGTCTGACGTGTCGTCGCGGTGGTGACGTCATCGTCTTCGAGGACGGAGAGGAAGATGCGGCGTCGTTTTTGGAGGTCGTAAGAGGCCAAGGCGGTGAAGTGAGGGAGCGGATCGGCGGCGGTGATGGCGGCGAGGAGGCGTTTGTTGACGGTATCGACGGTCAGGCCCAAAACGGTGGCGTTTTCGGGGAGGTCGAGGTCGGAGATTAGAGTTTCGACGACTCCGGCGTCGGAGACAGACTCGATTTTGCGGTCGCGGACAGAACCTACGAGGAAGTGTTGGGCCGATGGGTCGTAGGTTAGGCCTTCTGGGTAGAGGTTCGGGGATCGGAAGGTGATGACGTGGGGCTTTCTGGCGTGGGTTTGGGAAACTGGGCCCAGTAAAAGGACGGTCAGGATTGTGAGGATCATGATCTTGATTGGGGTTTGATTGGATTTAATCAGAGCCATCTTTGGGGGATTTGTGTGTTTTGAGTGGTGTGTGTAGTTGTAGTACTGTGTATTAATAGGTGGATAAAGGAGTTGTTTATGGGCTTTGTTTTTTGGTTTCTTGTCAAACAAACCATATGTATCATAGAGGGAGGGATATGATTTCTTGTCAAAAAAGAAGTTAGTTGTTGTTTGAATTAAGAACGAATTCTCTCAGTTGTAGTAGTTTGAATTGGATACATGTTATGTTATGGTTTTCAATCTTATTCTGGGGGATTCCTCATCCACCATCCTACACATTGAAACTAATTAGTAGTGTTAATAATTAGTGACTGTATAATAAAATTAGTGTTAATAATTAGTGTATATCCTTTAAAGAAACTAGTCTCATCACGTATGTTTTGCACGTGCGAAGAAGTTTTTTTTTTAATTTTATTTTGGTGGTCCTATTTAGTATTTTGTAGCAAAACAAAATTTTGTGTTTTTATTTTATATATATATATATATATATATATATATAGAGAGAGAGAGAGAGAGAGAGAGAGAGTACCCGTTTGGATTACGCATTTTGCACGTTTACGTTTAGCGTTTCACGCTTTGTAGCAGCACTGTTCACGCATGTTAAAATATTAAAAATGGGTCACACGGTACTATTCACACATTTAAATATTATTTTACTACAGTGTTTTTAGTTTTCAATTTCAGTAAAAATAAGTTCAATCCAAACGGACCCATAATTTCTATTTTGAAAATTTAATTTATAAGTGGATAAAACAATTTAAAAATCAATAGGATTATAATAATTTCACTATTATCAAATAAATTATAATAAATCTTGTGTATGTCTCACGACTAAAGAAAAAAATCTCTTTTGTTTTCTTTGCTCTCATACACACTAATTATTTTTCTCAAAGGTGACAACACTTTGCTATTTCCTTTTTATTTTCTTCTCCACATGAAGCTCTCTCTTGGCTGTCTCATTTTTCTCTAAACGGCTCCTTTTGGGGGCTCTCTCTTTTCTCTTTGTGTGGCTTTCTTGTTGTTTCTCCCAAGTGAAATCTTCTCTCTCTCTCTCTCTCTCTCTCTCTCTCTCTTGGTTTCATGCTCTATTTTTCCTCTTTCCATATGGAGGACCCTTGGGTCAAAGCCATCAAATTCTTTGTAGTACTGTCTATTTATAAGACTCTTTTCCTATTCCTTCTTAAACTAAGAATACATTACCTCTTTAACAAGGAATAGACTTTTCTTCCACACTAAGAAATAGTTTTTCTTTTCACAACAAGGAAATCCAAATTAATTTTTCCTTCTTCAACTAGGAAACTTAATTGATTTTCCAAGTCACAATTGGAATTTGAGGCAATTTTCCAACAATACATTTATTGACATGCTTGACAATCAAGTCTTTAAAGAAAAATAACCAAAGCTCGTAATATGAATTCTGGCCAAGAGAGAGAGAATAAACACTGAAAATTAAACTAAATATCATCTGAAGTTATCAAGGAGGATCTATAAAAACTTATAAATATAAATTGCATGATGATCTACATCAACAATGATGGACAATACTCAGAAGCAGTTGGTCAAAATATCATATGCCACGCCCCATAGAAAAGCGTAACAAAAGGTTGTGATATATGTCAAGTTTGGCCTTTTCGGCAGTCAAATATGTCTTCTCCAAGTCGAATTCCCTTCGCTTTTCATCAGCTACAGAGCACAGTTCACGAACTCTCTCGATTTCCTTCTCCAAATAAGATTTTTCATTCACCAAGTCCTTCAAATACTGATCTCTTTCATTATTTTGTGCTTGGTTTACGGCTTCTCGAGTCTTTCTTTTTCTCGCTTCAAATGTAACAGATGGTGCCTTCACATTCACGCTCTCCATAGCGATCACAACTGATATTACAACACAAATCAAATATTAGCAAACATATAATAAAAACAGTGAACCATAGAGAAAGAACCAATTACATATGTACAAGAAAATTAAAAACTCAAAACGTTAATGAAAACCATAAAATAAATATAAAGAAAGATATTGAAAGTATAACTCAACTGAAAAAAGTTGTGGAGTTTAAAAGCTTAATGAATAATAAAGGAGTGAAAAACTTGTAAAACTTGACATGATAATATGTCTCTTTTGTGGTGGTATTTATAGAAGACCCTTGTGTTTATCGGTTTATGTAACTCTTATGTCATTACGTTTTCATTAAAAAAAAAAAAATAATAATAAATCCAAGATAATTAGTTTTTGGCTACGTAATATTGGACATAGATTAGTTGTAAATTTTGGGTACGGAATATTGCACAAGGATTAGTTGTAAATTTTGGGTACGGAATATTTCACAAGGATTAGTTGTAAATTTTATCTTGAAATAACCGACACATCACACGTCCGAATCATACTATATACAGGTTTTCCTTTACAAAATCGGATTAGGTTCTCTATGATATAAATAGCAGCCGTTTTCTTTTATTAAGAGATCAAAAGCCTCAAATCAAAAAAGCTTATTAGTATTAGAATTTCTGTCAATGAGGATTAGGTCTTTCTTTTCAGTCATGATCGTCGTGGAAAAAGAAGAAGAAGAAGAAGAAGAAGAGGAGGAGGAGGAGGATGCTTGTGATGATTATGATGGTGCTGTTCTTTTTATTGACTACGGTGATGATGATGAAGGTGGTATTTACTACAACGAATCTCCCGAGGATGCTGTTGATGATGATTCTGATGATAAAAGATTAATTGTAGGCTTGAAAGTGGTGAATATTGAAGAAGGGTCATCGTTGCTTTTGGGTGGTGAGTGTGCAGTGTGTTTGGAACAGTTTCGTGTAGGGTGGCATGCTAAGCTGCCATGCTCACATATCTTTCATCGACATTGCATTCTTCCATGGCTACGGACGAGTGATTTCTGTCCATTATGTCGCCATGAGATGGCTTAGTTTGATAGATTCTTTGTTTGTTGATCTTACTTTTATCTCAAATTTGTCCTTGTGTTAATTTCTAGTTTGTTTTGATTAAGTGTGTGATTCTTTCAAAGCACATTGAATTGAAGCTGTGTGTGTTTACGAAATTATGTTTTGAAGTTGATTTAACTATTACAAACTCTTTTTTTTAATCTATTCATAGCTTGTAGAAATATCTCCTTCAGTGGTTTCACTTTGCATGTATGATTAGCACTAAATACTTCTAAAAGGCTGCCAAGAACTATCGAATTTAAAAAAAAAATAATAATAATAACTTGTGCAGCCGTGCAGGTAATACCCTCAAAATTGTGAAAGCAACTGTCAAAATTTCTAGTTGCATGAACAATAAATTTAAGACCATAAGTGTTGTTAGTGGTAGTAATCTGGTACGTCCCTTGTATGTCTAATTAGCATAAGTCAAGTATGGTACTTTGTTGGGAAAATTAAGCACCAGAAGAACCCCTGAACTCCCAAAAAATCATCCTCTGGGAGGAGGTTGGAAATAAGGATGCCTTAAATAAGCATCATCGACACTCAATCGATCCTCTTAAAATTCGCATGCATTTAAAACCTGAATCCCAACAGATGAAATTTCATTAACAGGTGTACAGACTAGATTATATACTCAGATCTCAGATTTTATGCTTGGAAAAAATAAGACCATCCTTAACAAAAAATACCACATTCCTCAAGGTCCATACCAACTCCTTTCCTAAAGGGACAGCACATTATATCTGTTTGTAAAATAAATACCTCATGTCCTAAAACATGTCTCATGTACGTTATTGCATGAATCACTCTTATGCATAATATGGCAAGGATGTCAATTCTAGTTCTAGAAGGGCACCATAAATAAAATCAGATCTCACACCCTCCAAAAAGATAAAAGAATCAGAAAAGAAGAGAGGGATTACGGATTTCCTAAAAGAAAACTCTGTTGGCAAACAGGCACTTAATCAATGAACACAATCCAAGAGAAAGCAATACAGAACAAACAGCCTAAAGTTTCACACAACTTAAAGAAGCGCCAAATTACATCAGCCAATATATAGCACACATTTAACATCAGGTAAAAAACTTCAAATTTCCTCTAATTTCCCTTAGTCCTAAAATGAAAATATAACATCAAAAATTAATATACCACTACTATTGCTCAATTAATATAACACAGTTGTGCCAGAAGCCATAGATTCCATGAGCATAGATGCCATGACATAGCATATTGGGAATTAAGCATGTCGTTCAACCATGCTGCTCTTAAAATAAAATCCATTTCTGCAATGTCTAATGTCTAATTTCTATGAATCTATCACCAAACTAAAATGTAGAGTCAGGGTAAAAGATGATGGAAAAAGAATGAAAAAGTAGACTTAACACTGACGAACACAGAGAATATTCAGCACTAAAACACAGTACATTGTAACACTAAAACAATCCAGCCATCACTTAGCAATAAAAGATGGTACACTTGGTCCATTGAGTGATGATGTTTTGAAGAACTCCCAGAGATTAAGATACGCAATTCCATAAATGATCTAAGCCTGTCATCATAAGAAAAAGTTTCAATCATCAATCTCAGAATTTATCCAAAAAAAGGACAGATCCAATGTAGTCTTTCTTTAATGCAAACAAATTTGATGGCTTAAATCTCATCTTATATAATCTGATAATATTCAACATTTGTATTAAAATTCAGGAACAGAAAGAAAAAAAAGTAAAAAAAAAAAAATCCATTTCTCCACATCATAATGAGAAGCTTTTAACAATTTGAATCTAAAATATCAGAAAGGGTATTGTTTGGTAAGGGGAAGAAAGATATCTGTAAACTGATTCTTAGTCCATTAGCTGGAGTAGGAACATCAAGTATGCAACCCTTTTGTTCTGAAGCCATAGACTTCAAACATGACATTATATAAAAATAGAGATTTGGGCCAATAAAAATCAAGTTACATATCTAATCCTTTGTCTCTCATCTGCTTAACTACAGAGACTGAGAGCTTATATGGAACAATGTAATTACAGATCAGTTAATTGTAAAAGGTGAAGCTGTGGGGGGTGGAGATAGTTAATATGAAGGCACTTCGAATGCACAAATAGCCAAAACTTTTGAACAGATGTTAATGTGGAGGAGAGGCAAATGGTTAATTGCAGAAAATTTGGCCATAAAAACCTGCTACAAAGGATCCAAATATCATCCTATAGAAGAGATTATATGGTTAAGAATACTTGCTACACAGGATCATAAAAATTTTCATAAATGTGGGAAGATATGTCAGAATATTAAAGTATATGCCCAACACTTTTTTTAAATTGATAAGTTTCACGTGCATCAAGTGGGTCTTGAACCTACGATGACCTTAGCCTCCAACCCAATGTTGTGCAGGAAGAAAGTGCGAGCCATCAAGATGGAATACTATCACCGAGAGCCACTCAAAAGTACAAAATAATTTGACAATCTTAAAGTCTCCTCAAAAGCAAAATTCACTTATATGCCAGCTCTTTTAAGTCTTAGTTCCAATCCTGAACATGCTGATCTAAAAGAGCACGTGTTAAGGAACTTATTCGAAATACATTTGGTGATCCTAAGATCGACTCTAACATCACAACGCCAACAGCACTCCACATATCATACCTCTCAAGTAAAGGTGATTATTAGTCCTGCAATGCAAATAAAATAAATCCAACATATGAAGATGCATACGCAGCATTGTAAAAAATTAATATATCCTTTATATATGAACCTTGCATTCTAACTTTCATATTGATTTATAACGAAGATTGACATGCTTCACAGTTGTGCCTTTTGGCCCATGATACCAACTTGCATTAAGCAAGGCTTCGGGTGGAGTGTACTCATAAGTTTGTTCAGCCCTGAAGCAACCCCAAAAATGAATATGCATCATACCATTAACTGAGATATTAAAACACACATACTGCAAAAGTAAAAAGCTTCCAAAGAAAGAAGAGATACCTAGACGGTCCAGTGGAACCATATAAGTGCTTCAGTGTGAACACATCTATTGCACTACCAAAGTCAATAATGCGCTTAATCCATTGAAGAAAAAGGCATTAAATCCGTAGTGCAACATGCTTAAGCACAAAAAGCATAAAGAATCAGTTACATTTGTTAATGTATATTGTGTTTTGTTATGGGCTTTAGGCCCAACTGCTTTACTTGTATAGCACACTTATACTTGTACTACACTTTACTTGTACCGCACACTTATGCCTCCTATATAAGGCACTGATGTATATTCTTTCATTAAGAAATACAATACAATCTTTCAGTATTTCTAACATGGTATCAGAGCTACCTTCTTGTGGCCATGGTTTTCTGTCCTTACGGTATATTTAAGAGCAATCTTTGTCTTCCTCGGTGTTTTTTTCGCTGCGTTCATCTTCTTTGGCTTCCTACTGCTGCCGTCAAAACTCTCCGGTATAGTCAAGCCATCGTTAGAAGTCGCATCAACACTGCAAGACCATTGCCTTCCTCAAACTACCGTTACAGAGCCAAACTTCATTCAAGGGATCTTCTCAATCTTATCAAATCTCAAGATTTCATCAAGCTTCCATCTTGAGTTTGAGAGGGGGTGTTAGAGATATATTAGCCCATTAGTATAGGCCCAAGCCTAATTCTACTTTGTGTGCAAGTCAAGTCTCCTACTTGTACTAGAAGTCTATTAATCTAGGGTTTAGTCTACTATATATACACATGTTATGATTCATTGTAACACAGGATTTGTACTACACTCTAATATATTATTGATGTAGCTCTTTAGGGTTTCCTCCGTGGATGTAGGCCGTTAGACTGAACCACGTAACCCTCGTGTGTTATTGTGTTCTATACTTTATGCTTTCGCTTCCGCATCTATACTAGCATATTCAACATGGTGTATCAATACTAATATTTAACATGGTATCAGAGCCACTGCTCTAATCCTTTGGTGTGCCGCTCTTCAGCAGTCTTGTCTTCTTGGGTGTCATCTGCAGCCGTTGTTGTGAGCAGCACCACTGCCTCCACCGCGACTTCAGTACATCAAAGACCACTGCCTTGCCGCCACCTCCGCTTCCGCTTCTCCGATCAGACCACAGATCACACCATCGGAAAGAACTCCCTCCGATCTACCGTTCTGTGAAATTTAGTCTTCATCGGACCTCTCACGCGCCCCCACGCGCCACCAGAATTTTCGGCGTCAGTGTCACGCGCCTCCAGCTTCCGCCACGCGCCTCCACGCGCCGCCACGCGCTCCCACGCGCCGCCACGCGCCAGTGTTCCCCCTGCTGACGTCAGCCCTAGGTGACGTCATCTGCCACGTCATCGCCACGTCATCTGCTGACGTCATCCGCTGACGTCATCTGCCACGGTACTGCTGACGTCATCGTTGACCAGACCGTTGACTTTGACCGTTGACCAGACCGTTGACTTTGACCCGGGGTTGACTTTTTCAGTCCAGGTGCTCCTTATCCAGTTTTTCGCGTAGATTTCATTTTTGCAGTCTATTTTTGCATATTTTGCTTCTAAATGAAGAATAAGGATAGGTCTTCTTCTTGTTGCAATAATTGTCATCGACAATCCAGCAAACGTTTTTGCAATTTTTGCAAACGTTTTGGTCACAGTATTGAGACTTGCTATCGTCGCAACAAATCAGCTGTTACAATTTCTGCTGCTACTGTTGCTAACACTGAGAGTGTCCAACCAATGGCTCCTATCTCTGCACAGTCTAAGTCTTCAGAACGCACTTTCACCATGTTCACAGATGACCTTAAAAATATCATCGCCAATGTCATTCGTATGGTTGGTAATGCATCTTACTCCTCTTCTCTCTCAGCTTTATCTGGTATGTCTCCCTCCTCTTGGCTTATGGATTCCGCTTGTTGCAATCACATGACACCTCACTCGTCTTTATTTTCTGAACTCAAACCTGCACCACACCCTCTTAATATTCGCACAGCAAATGGTTCCACAATGTCTGGTCATAATATCGGTTCTGTTTCGACTTCTAACCTTTCGGTTCCTGGGGTCTTTAATGTTCCTGATCTTTCTTACAATTTATTTTCTGTGGGACAATTAGCTGAGTTGGGTTATCGCATTATATTTGATTATTCTGGGTGTATTGTGCAGGATCCGAGGACGGGACAGGAACTTGGGACCGGTCCCAGAGTTGGGCGTATGTTTCCCGTGGATAACCTTCGTCTTCCACTTGTTGCTCCTGTTTCTGTTGCTGCAGCTGCTGCAGTCTCTTCAATTCCTTCCCTTGCACTTTGGCATGCTCGTCTTGGTCATGCATCTTCCTCTCGGGTACAACAATTGGCTTCTAGAGGTTTGTTAGGTTCAGTGTCTACAGAAAATTTTGATTGTGTCTCATGTCAGTTAGGAAAACAACCAGCTTTGCCTTTCAATTCTAGTGAATCAATATCCACTGATATCTTTGACCTTATTCATTCTGATGTTTGGGGGCCTTCCCCGATCTCTAGTATTGGTGGATCTCGATATTTTGTTGTCTTTGTTGATGATTATTCCCGCTATAGCTGGATTTTTCATATGAAACATCGTTCTGAATTATTGGAAGTATATTCTAATTTTGCAAAAATGGTTGAAACTCAATTTTCCAAACGTATCAAAATTTTTCGATCTGATAATGCTCTTGAGTACACTCAATATGCTTTCCAAGCTGTTTTGCATTCCTATGGCATTGTTCATCATCTAACTTGTCCAGGTACCTCTCAGCAAAATGGTAGAGCCGAACGAAAACTTCGTCATATTCTTGACACTGTTCGTGCTCTCCTTCTCTCTGCCAAAGTTCCTGCTCCTTTTTGGGGCGAAGCTGCTCTTCATGCTGTTCATGCTATTAATCGCATTCCAAGTCCTGTTATCCACAATCAAACTCCATATGAGCGCCTTTATGGGTCACCTCCAGATTATCGCCATCTTCGCTCTTTTGGTTCTGCTTGTTTTGTTCTTCTTCAGCCACATGAGCATAACAAACTTGAGCCTCGGTCAAGGCTTTGTTGTTTTCTTGGCTATGGCGAAACTCAAAAGGGGTATCGGTGTTATGATCCTGTCTCTCATCGACTTCGAGTCTCCCGCAATGTTGTATTTTGGGAACATCGCTCCTTTGTCGAGCTCTCTCACTTCCGTGCCTCCCTATCTTCATCCTCTGTCTTAGATCTTTTTCCAGATGAGGCACACATTCCTTCTGTAATTGCTCCTGATCCTCCTGCAATTGCTCCTGATCCTCTTGTAGTTGCTCCTGATCCTACTGTAGTTGCTCCTGATTCCCCTATAGACTTCTCTGTCCAACCACCAGATAACTTTGATCCCTTTCCTAGTTCACCATTTAATGAACAGGTGGAAGATGAACAGGTTGAAGACGAGCTACCCAACCCTGAGCTTGGGTCCCCTGCTCCTGCTCCGCCTGACGATCATGCACAAGACATTCCACCTCGTCACTCAACTCGGGTAAGATCCATTCCTACACATTTACTTGACTATCATTGTTACACTGCCCTTGCTACACTGCACGAGCCTCACACTTATCGTGAGGCTTCCACTGACCCTTTATGGCAGATTGCAATGAGAGAGGAGCTTGATGCATTATCTAAAAATCATACTTGGGACTTGGTGACTCTCCCCCCTGGGAAATCTGTGGTTGGTTGTAAGTGGATCTATAAGATTAAGACTCGCTCTGATGGGTCCATTGAGCGCTACAAAGCTCGTCTTGTTGCAAAAGTTTCACACAGGAGTATGGGATTGATTATGAAGAGACTTTTGCTCCGGTTGCTCGTATCTCATCTGTTCGTGCCCTCTTGGCTGTTGCTGCTGCCAGAAAATGGGGCCTTTTTCAGATGGATGTCAAAAATGCATTCCTTAATGGCAATTTAAGTGAAGAAGTTTACATGCAACCTCCTCCTGGTCTCTCTGTTGAATCAAACAAGGTTTGTCACCTTCGACGTGCACTTTATGGCCTTAAACAAGCTCCACGAGCTTGGTTTGCCAAATTCAGTTCTACCATCTCTCGCTTGGGTTACATGGCCAGTCATTATGATTCTGCCTTATTTCTTCGTCGCACTGACAAAGGCACTATTTTACTTCTCCTGTATGTGGATGATATGATCATAACTGGTGATGACCTTAATGGCATTCAAGAACTCAAGGTTTTTCTCAATCAGCAGTTTGAGATGAAAGATCTTGGACATCTCAGCTACTTCTTGGGTCTTGAAATCACTCATTCTACAGATGGACTTTATATTACTCAAGCCAAGTATGCTTCTGAACTATTGTCTCGAGCTGGACTCACTGATAGCAAGACTGTTGACACTCCAGTTGAGCTTAATGCGCATCTGACTCCCACAGGAGGGAAACCATTGTCTAATCCTTCTCTTTACAGACGATTGGTTGGCAGCCTAGTTTATCTCACAGTCACTCGTCCAGACATCTCCTATGCTGTTCATCAGGTGAGCCAGTATCTGTCTGCTCCACGATCTACTCACTATGCTGCTGTTCTGCGCATTCTTCGATACCTGAAGGGCACTCTCTTCCATGGCCTTTTCTACTCAGCTCAGTCTCCTCTTGTACTCCGTGCATTCTCTGATGCTGATTGGGCAGGGGATCCTACTGATCGCAGGTCCACTACAGGTTATTGCTTTCTCCTTGGTTCTTCTTTAATTTCTTGGCGAAGTAAGAAACAAACCTTTGTGGCCCGCTCCAGTACTGAAGCAGAATATCGTGCCCTTGCTGATACCACATCTGAGCTCCTTTGGCTACGATGGCTTCTTACGGATTTAGGTGTGTCTACATCCTCTGCCACTCCCCTTTATTGTGATAACCAGAGTGCCATTCATATTGCTCACAATGATGTCTTCCATGAACGGACTAAACACATCGAGATTGATTGTCATTTTATCCGATATCATCTTGTCCATGGTGCTCTCAAGCTTTTCTCCGTCTCCTCCAAAGATCAACTTGCAGATATCTTCACCAAGTCACTTCCTAAGGGTCGCACTCGTGATTTGGTTGACAACCTCAAGCTGGTCTCACATCCACCTTGAGTTTGAGGGGGGCTGTTAATGTATATTGTGTTTTGTTATGGGCTTTAGGCCCAACTGCTTTACTTGTATAGCACACTTATACTTGTACTACACTTTACTTGTACCGCACACTTATGCCTCCTATATAAGGCACTATTGTATATTCTTTCATTAAGAAATACAATACAATCTTTCAGTATTTCTAACAACATTATTATACGTCAAATAAGCACACAGAAGCTTCTTCGAACATGAAGCATTTGAATACTCTTTTGACAAATAGTGCTGTCTTAATAAATCGCGTTTTTGGTGGACAGGCAGCCAATTTTGGAAAGTATTCATATGGCAATGACAAACATTACCCAAATATTATTGTCTTAATGTGTTGCTGGATCAACCCAGACGACTTTTATGAGACAAGGGAGGACCATGAAATTAAATGACATGTAAACCACTAGCATCTGAAGTTGTTAACTAATTTCATGTAAAAATCACTTGGGACCAAAATCATGGTAACTAAGACATTGCAAAACATGATGGAATAATGCAAACTCAAAGTAGTCCTTTTATTTATTTATTTATGTTAGAAACCTTTGCACAATCAGACTCCAACCAAAGATTGCAAAGCAATGGGGTTTTTGAAAGAGGAAAGAAAGCCAACCAACAAATTATTGCCAAGTCAATTTGGTTGTGAGAGATTGTGCAGAAGCTCTATCATATGTGATAAGCTTCTTAAATGCACTAAATGAAGAGGATAGGTTTTTGGGTGGGTGGGATAAAGGCTTCTGTTTAATATTTAAGTTTCAAACTTGCCCTTGTAAACTAAGTAGGTTCCATCAAAGCAAAACCCTATATTATAAACTCAATAAAAAATAAAAACAAACAAACAAATGGCACACTAAATCAGCATTCATAAAATCCCAGTAACAATATCTTACCGTTTAGATGGGGTAGTCCATGATTCTAAGGTTTGGACTTCGCAAACTTGAATCTCATAATAGGTTCCGCACTGCAACCATCAGTTAGCTTTTGTGGGGAGAAGTTTGAAGTGTGCAGTTTTGCAATCGAGAGAAATGAGCATGCATGGGAAGGAACGAAAAAAGGGGTGGAAAAGAAAAATTGAAAAACTGAATGGAGGGTGTGGAGAGTGAAGTAATGAGAACATGTATTAGGAAGTTGAGTAACATTAATGTACTAAATTGACCCTATTATTTCAAAACGTGATAAGTTTGATGTAAGGGGGTATTTTGGGAAAAAAAATGAATTCAAACATAAGAAGCCCTTAAAAAGTAGTAGGTTTTCAAAAAAAAAGTAGTAGTAATAGTAGTAGTAGTATATATATATATATATACTAGCCTCATTACACGTACTTCGCGCGTGCGATGAGGCTTTTTTTTAATTTTATTTTAGTGGTCCTATTTAGTATTTTGTAGTAAAATAAAAATTTGTGTTTTTATTTTATATATATATAATTTTTATTTTGAGGATCTAATTTATAAGTGGATAAAGTATTTTGAAAATTAATAGGAGAATAAAAAAAAAAATTAACAGGAGAGTGATCCTATTTTTTAGGCAATGTTTTAGTGGGAGTTAGAGTTGTATTTTTACTGGATTGTCCTTTAGTTTTGTTTCTACTTAAGTATAAAGGTGTAGAGACATTTTTGAACCAAAAAAATGAGGAATCCAAACAGGGAAAGCCCCTTAAATAATAGTATAGATATATATATATATATATCCTACAGTCAATCAAAATTTTTTTTAAATAAAAAATTTAAAAACAAAAAAAGAACACCACTAGCCAATCAAATTGTATAGTAGTATGTTTTGACTCTTGACTCTCTCCTAATAGTTGATGTGTAGAAGCTAATGTCATTTAGCAAAAAACTTTAACAAAGAAGAAAATTTCAGGTGAAATACAATAACAGTTAGATATATTCTATAGTACATTTTGGTGATGAAATTCTTATCTCCAGTTGGATTTCCTTTTAGGCATCTCCCTGTCTCCTGATCTTCAAAGAATATGACCATTGTTTGTTTTTAGACCCCTTAAACACAACCAGATTAACCTAGTTATTTAGCCAAGCGATTAACTTAGGTAAATTATGCAAATCTAGGTTAACACATATAAATCATATCATTGTAAAGTGCGGAAAATAAAGAACACAATGATATAATAACCCAGGAAAACCAAACCGGTAAAAAACCTGGAGAGGATTTAACCTAGCTATCTTCAAGGTAAAACAAATCCACTATGAAAGAATTGAAGTTTACACAATAGCAACTTAGACCATTAACATCCTATTGCTACATCGAGTAGGAAACTTACTTCCACGACCCCATGATAGCTCCGAGTCCATGGACTACTTCTTTTTTGAATTCCCAGCAAGTACAAGCACTCCCGCTTGTGTATCTTTAAGCTCTTTAAGCAGCAACTGAATCGATCACCAAGTTCTTGACATAATCTTGAATCTTGGAAACCCTAAGTATGTGTGAATGCAACCACCTCTTGATCTCACAAAATATTCACACACACAGCATAAGGAGCAACTAAAAAAATGGCTAGGGTTTTTCCTTTTATACTTAAGGTAAAACATAAAACCCTACACGTCAAATGGGCTTAGGCTGAGTTGAAAAATTCTGCAAAAAAACAATCTGCACGAGCTTCGATCGATCGAGTCTAATTCTCAATCGATCGAGCCAAGCAGATTTACATAGTAAATCCTGCAGAACACTCGATTCCAACTTTACGTATAAACACACTTTGAGCAAGTCTAAAACAAAGACTAAAATGTTTTGATCATGGTTTGCCAACATTACAAATTGAAGTTCTAATACATTTAAACCTAAAGTCTTAGAACCCAAGAAACTCCCCCTTTGGCAATCTATGACAAAACACAAACTTAAACAAAAATGCTCAAAGTTTACAAAAATAGCCCATTACAAAAATATTGCCCAACACAACCAATTCAACCTAACTACTATCTATCAGTTGCAAGTGTAGACAACACCATGACTGAATCAACTTGATATTTCCCAAAACTCTCAATAAACGCATAAACACATGTGTGGAAAATACAAGTAAAACACTCAACAAACGCATATATCATGAATAACCTCATAAATATAAATCAATAAGCAATGTGAAACAAGAAACATATACAAACAATGTATCTCCCCCTATCATGAATAACCTAATCAAAACAAAGAATATATCATGAGCCAAAAATGTAAATACATAAAGAAGCACCTAGATACAATCTAATAGCTCCACAAGCTCCATAAATACAAAAATCTCCCCCTAAAAACAAAATCTCCTCTACATGTGTACTCCCCCTTTTTGTGACGGAATGCCAAAGGACAATCATAATCCATCATCAAAAGGAGGTGGCGGAGGTGACCATCTCAAATGCTCTAGATCCGCTCGCAAAGCATGAAGCTCATCAAGCATGTCGGCCAAAATTTGACCATGAGCCGCCTAAACGGTCATGACAGTCTCCAACATACATCGAATGTCCGAATCATCCGAGGTAGAAGGTGGAGAAACATCAGCGCAACAGCAGGATCAACAGACTCCTCAGCCATAGTATCACCTGTAGAAGAGGGAGGAAGAGGTGCGACACCGGAAGGCTCAAACCCTAGGACGTTTAGAGTTAGCACTCATCTGAGCAGCCCTTTGCCTAAGAAAGGTGGCACCTATAGGAGCTATGATATGAACAGGCTCAGAAGCCAGAAACTCAACTAATCCTAGATGCAAAAGAATCTGGCGAATAAAAACGGGGAAGAAAAGAGCATGAGCAGTAGAACTACTCCTATGAACCTCAATCAAAGAATGAATAAAAAGATGAGGAAAGCTCATAGGAGTATAAAAAACAAGGGCATACAAAAACACATATCTCTTAAAATGAATGGTGTGCAGATGAGAGATAGGCCACAAAGAATGACAAGCAATCCTAAAGAAAAGATAGTGAATCTCAGTGAGCTCAGCAGTAGTGATTTGAGTATCAAAACCCCACTAGATAGAAGACCCAGTGATGTAAGACATGATATCATCTAGGGAAGGAGACTCATTATAAGGGTAGACAGGATGCTGGACCATTGGCACCCTAAGAGCATCAACCACTACTAAAGGGGTAATGGTGCACCCTACACCTTGTACCCAACTCCTCACTAAAGTGTTGGCATCATAGGAGTGGACAGAGAGGTTCAAATAGAATTCTCTAATCAAGGTAGTCGGAGGAGGATAAGAAATGTCCAGCAGAGGAAGCTAACCCCTACGCTCAAAGTTTCTCCTAATCTCACCATCTAGCTCATCTAATAGAACCTTTCTCTCAACCCAAATGTTTCTCTTAAGGTTAAACTTTTCATAGGCTTCTTGGTTTTTCTCACTTAGGAACCTCTCACTATCAAAGGTGGGGGAAGGAGAAGAAGTGGAGGTCCTATTAGCTCTAGTCTTCCTAGGCATGATGCTAAAGATCAAAAGGATAGACACAAAAGAGATAGAGAGAGAAGAAAAGAAAAACCAAGGGCAGACTGCAAGTTAGCACCAAAAAAAATATAGAAATAACAATTCTATATGATGCATGGATATTATTAACAAATGATGCATGCTCTAATGCAGTGAGAATCAGTTCAATTTTACTCCAAAATCACAAAATTGGCTTGAGCATAGAGTTTTCATCAAAAAACCATTTTCACAAAACTCAACAAATTGATCAATTGACCATTACACAAGAGAGATAACACTTTATAATGATTAAATGAGTCAATCTAACAAGCCAATTTCATCAATTTAAACAAAATTGAACAAAAACCCAAAATCGGGTACTTTCAAGCCCTAGAAAATTAAAATTTTCCCAATTCATCCAATTGATCAAATTAAACACCAAGGAACAGTTGTATATCATCCCACAACAAAAACCCATTGATCAATTTCCAAAGAAAAAGCTTGAATCATCAAAAATCCCAATTTTGCATAGGTTCGAAATTTACCCAACAATTAATGCATGAAAACTGTAAATAAATGAAAAGGAAAGGGCAATAAGGTCTTACCGGCCTTGAAAGAGGAAAACCATGCAAAATTTTTGAAGGAAAATGACAAAAATTTCTTTGACTCCTTGACCGATCGAAGAGAGAGAGAAAAGTGTTTTGAAAAGTTTTGAATAGTGAAGAACACGTGATAAACACGTGATAAACACAGGTTTTAAAAAACTCTTTATACGAATTTCGATTGATTCAATAGCAATCGAGAACTGATCGAAACACACAGCCAATCCAAAACTTTAATCGCAATTTCGATCAGTTGAGAAACAGGTTCAATCGATCGAAATTCTGGAAAACCCAATTTTTTGAAAAATAAAGTATTTTTATGCAGAAACTCCTCAAAGCAAAGTATTTTATGAATAAAATGCATGACTATGAGATGAAATATTTTTCAAAAACACTTGTTTTGAACCCAGTTTTCCCAAAAATTAGATTTTCAATCAATTATCCTTAAATTCTTAAAACAGCAAACATGTTTTGCATAAAACCCAAGGAATTTTCAAACTTGGTTGGCCAAACCAAAATCACACACGATACCATGTACAAAGTTTAGCAAAGAGTAACTTGTGTAGTGTGTGCAACTAGAAAAGCTTGAGATACATGTGAGGTGATATGTAAATAGAAATCAATTACAATTTCTACAAAATTCATCACATAAATTTGAGAGAGACTATCACCTAAAGAGTTACATTATATAACTCTCACATCTCCTAGAATAAAAGCTTGCAATCATGTAAGTTTTTTTATTTGCCTCATATTGTACACACAAATTTTATTTGATCAGAAACTTATCAATAATAGCTAGGATAATGTATACACCAATTTTATTTGATTGTGAAGTTATTAAAGCCCAATAATGTACACACCTATTTTAGCATTTAAACCGAGGCTACACCTTATATTCTTTTTGTGCATGTGCTACATTTTCTCAAGCACAAAATTTTACGATATGCACTAAGGTGTTCATGATTGGTTAGTAAACAGTGGTGAGATGGTTATTTATGCATTTCTCAATAAGTTCAAGTCTGACAATCAAAAGCATGTGACTTCAAGATCAAGATCATGTGATCAAAAACTATAAACATCTTCCCACACAACATGCACTATAAAGCTCAAACTAGTAAAGTGCAATAAATAAGCTCATCCAAACTAAACAAAGTACATAAACATGTTATGTAAAAAAAATTGGCCAACCTTGATTTCAAATCCAAGAAAAATAATGCAAAACACATTTTGCTTCCTTTTTGCTTCCTTTTCTTTTTAAATTTTTTTATAATGAAAAGAAGAAACAAAAAACAATCCTAGAATGAAATGTATAAATGTTATGCAATGCAAATCCTAGAAAAACAAAGAAAACAAAAGCAACAAAGAACAGTGGTCACAAAGAGTAGAGCGATGAAGCACAATAACCATTTCAGAAAGATTTAATTAAATTGAGTCTTTTGCATCCAAAACTTTTTAGATGCACCTCAAGCATTGGAGTTCTTATTCATATTAGAATGATTTCCAACTCCAAGATTGGAATAAAGATTTAAAGCCTTTACCAATTCACCAATAAGTACCATAGGATCTTGTGCTTGAGGCAGAGATACTTTTGGCTTATTTGCTCGCTTAGCAGCTTGCAACTTGAAATAGTTTGGACGAATGTGCCTAGACTTTCCACAAAAATGACAAACCTATGCAGGCTTATCATGCAACTTGCCCTTAGGAGGGTTAGGAGCCTTAGGTTTAGATTCTTGAAGATCAACCCTAATTTTTCTAGGAGGTGTAACTTCTACAAATTTAACAGCCTCACTCATAGAGGGTTCTGAATAAGAAGAAGGAACAAAGTTTATGAAATGGGGTGCAGGCACAAATATGCTTTTTACAAAACCTAAGCTAGTTTTGTCAAAGGGAGACTTTTGAACACTCAGCATGTGATCAAGTTTGGAGCTTGCAAACTTATCAGTTTGTTCTCTAGCAACAGATTATTCAAGTTTCAAATTCTTAACTTTATCAAGCAAAAGCATGTTCTCAGTCTTCACATTATTCAACAATTCATTAACATCAAACAGTTTCACAAGCAAAATTTTCTTTTCAAGCTAAAGAGATGCAATTTTCTTTAAGCCTAAATCAACACTCATAGCATCCTTTGCAGCAACGTTGCAAAGTTTGTTGTAGACTTCTTGTAAATATGCATCCTCAGAGAGTTCCCCATCGGAAGGGTTCTCCTCAACAGCAACACTTTCATCAACTACAGTAGTAGCAGTGAAAGCAATGAAAGTTTCATCCTCATCACTAAGAGTTACAGCCATAGCCTTACCCTTAGACCTCAAGAATATAGGACATTCAGATTTCACATTACCATACCCTTGACATCCAAAACATTGTTAACCCATAGAATTATTAGAAGGTTGGCCTACTTTTTCTTTAGGTTTTTAGTGTTATTAACCTTAGTGGGATCATTCCTCCTAAAATTTCTAGGTTCAACAGTGTTCTTACCTCTTGCCCTCCTGTTGTTGTTCCTAAGAAAGTTTCTAAAATTCTTGGCAAGATAGACAATCTTTGCAACAGAGAGCTCATCATCAAATCCATCTACATCATCAACGGACTTAAGAGCCATTGATTTGGATTTGCTAGTAGTCTTAGGCAGGTCCAACTCATAGGACTGAAGAAATCCTACAAGTTCATCAACAGGAATGAAATCCACATCCTTGCTCTCAGTGATGGCAGTCACTTTGGGTCTAAAATCCTCAATTAAATATCTAAGAATCTTCATAACAATTTTAGGTTGATCATAGATTTCACCCAAATTATATGCAGAATTAATAATATCATTAAGCTTAACATAGAATTCATCAAAAGATTCATCATCAGACATCCTAATGCTTTTAAATCTAGAAGTTAATTGCTGCAACTTATTAATATTAACTGTCTTTGTGCCTTCATGCACAGTTTGGAGAATATTCCAAGCAGTATGAGCAACCTCAACATTAGAGATTCTCTTAAATTCCTCCATATAAACAGCATTAAAAATAGCATTCATAACTTTGCTATTAAAAGCGACTGCTTCTTTCTGAGAAGTTTGTCACTCACTAACAGAAGTAGTGGGCTTCTCCCATCCGTATTCAACAGAGTTCCAAACTCTCTCATCAATAGATTTCAGAAATGTTTTCATCCTTACTTTCCAATAAGCATAGTTATTCCCATCAAAGTGAGGCGGAATTAACCCCTTGTGATGAATTAATTGATTAATTAGCCAAGTTTATTAATTAATTAAATTAACATGCAAACGCATGGTAGTACAAACAAATCACCAATAAACTAAGTATGCAACAGAAAATAAATTGACACGGTGATTTGTTTACGAATGGGGAAAACCAACACGGCAAAAACCCTAACGAGTGATTTTAAGGTCACCACTCCTGAAATTTCACTATTATTACAATAAGTGGTTACAGGTAAAGGAATTCCAGTACATTCTACCAACCTACAGTTGAACCCTTACCTTAATACTCAATTGGACTTATTCTGTAGTGACAATTTCTCCTTTTGATGCACGACTCCTACTACGTGACTAACCAATTGTGCGAATTCTAGTACGCAACTTCAATCACCAACTAAAGAAGGTTGTTGGCTGTAAAGTTCTTCAGTTCATCCCAACGATGAAGATCAAGAAGATGTTTGGTCACAAAACCCTATGATGCACAAACACAGCAACTTCTTCAAGAATGATGAACTAGAGCAAATTCTATCTCCGATCACAATTTGCTTGAACAAACTCTGTTCAACACTTGTGCAACTTGTGACCACTTTGACGGCCCTTAAAGTAATTCTTTTATATGTCTAGAGTTAGGAAAAAAGAAGTCCCAAAGACACATTCACAGATCTCAAGAAAACAGAACAGAAAATCTGTTTTTCTTAAACCTCGATAGATAGGAGGTGTCGAGTAGCTGTCGAGCAGGTGTTGAGCACACGGGCTAAAACAACTTTCTTAAGCTCGATAGATGCAGCTGTCAAGGTTTAATGAACTTGCACTTCTCAGCTTGTTTCTTGGACAGACTTGATGACTTCAATACTTGACCTTGAAACACAGTTTCTTGAAGTATTGAAAACACCTAGATCTATCCAATTACAAGAAATATGTGTTTTGTCAAAGGATTAGCCAATTACATAAAATAATGACATATGTTCCTTACAAGTGAAACAAATATGTCATAACAGATTTGTTTACCAATGGGGAAAACCTACACGGTAAAAACCTCACTGCATGATTTTAAGGTCACTACTTCCGAGAATCCACTATTATCAAAACAAGTGGTTACAAGTAAAGGAATCCCAATACCTTATACCAACCTACAGTTGAACCCTTACCCCAATACCTAATTAGATTTATTCTGTAGTGACAATCTCTAATTTTCAATGCACGGCTCCCAGTACATGACTAACCAATAGATGCACGAATCCTAGTACGCGACTTAATCACCAACTTGAGAAAGATGTTGGCTGCAAAGTTTTTCAGTTCATCACACGATGAAGATCAAGAAACTCCTTGGTCACAAAACCCTAAGGTGTACAAACACAGCAACTTCTTCAAAAGAAAGATGAACTAGGGCAAATTTTGTCTCTAGTCACAATTTGCATGAACACAACTTTGCTTCACACTTGCACAACATTTTACGGCCCTTAAAATAATCCTTATATATGTTTAAGGTTGTGAGAAAAGAAAGCCTAAGCACATACTCACGGATTGGAGTGAAATTAGCTCTAAAAAACTAAATTTCATGAACCCTGACAGATAGGGTATCTATCAAGCTAGCTGTCGAGTTTCGGGCTTCAGCAGCTTTTTAAACCTCAATAAATGCTAACTGTCAAGTTTTAAAATCTAGCACTTTCTCGCTTATTTCTTGGACACACTTGCATGGCTTTAACATTTGAACTTGAAACCTATTCCTTGAAGCATTAAACACATCTTAGATCTACCCAATTACAAGTAAAATGCATTTTGTCAAATGATTAGCCAATTGTAAATTGACATATGTTTCTAACATCAAATCACATATGTCCTAACACAATTGACCAGAAGGTCCAATTTTAATTCCAACATCATGCTCAATATACGCCCACATGGGGAAGCCCATAATTCGACGTTCTTAGTCAAAATAGAAAAATTGCTTTTGTAGTCTATCAGCCCATTAGCCCAGCCCACACATAAGCCTACTAAAGATAATAGTCCCCAAAGCACACCCACAGAAGTTAAAAAATTAAAATATCAAATAGAAATAACATAAAGTTCTAAAGAAAGCTAGAAAAAGAGAGAATGAGAGCAAGCATTAAGCCTCAAACTCTAATAACTAAGATCTATATACAAAGCATTGCATAACAAGATGTATCAAAGAAACCCTACCCTACAGGCTATAACTAACGCAAAATAGCAAGACATCGCCAGCATTTATTGTTGCTTAGCTCGAAGGCTATCACTAATATTTGCTACCCCAATTTTTTATTCAACGTTGTGAGCTGAACATTCAATCAGTATTCATCATACAAACGGAGAGCAAAATAGAATTCAGATTGATGTTTATCCTCATAGTCTACTCCAAGGAACGGTGGAAACTGCCTTCTTAATTGCAATAGCCACTCTTTCCAAACATCCCCAAGCCTGTTGTTTGCAAATGTGAGCCTCTATGTGACACCGAATTCATATCACAACGCGTTCTCATTGAGCATCTAGGATCTTCAAGTATTGAGGGTCCACAAAACCATGTAGGAGACTCAAATCCTTGGGCCATCTCCAAAAGCATGCTTTGTAGCTCCTCCAAGCTATAACTCTTTTCCTGTGTATACAAATACAATCCATGAACTAGATGTTAACCTCTAGATTGGGAAAGGAAACTGCCATCATAAGTTTTTTTTTTCTGTCACATAATTATTACCAACTATAATAGTTATTTTTGAAAAACATTTAAAATATATACTATTAGGATTCTCTAAAATTCTTAAGGCATCTCTAGAATAGAACCATACGTGATACACATCATAATCGTAGTGGAGCATTTTAAGTTAAATCTCTCTCTCTCTCTCTCACACACACACACACATCAAAGGATTCCCATTATATTTTTGAGTTCCAGCTAATAGTACTCACTCGCATCTTCTTTCCTTCTCACAAGTAACAAGCCTTCTTCCAGTATAGTTTTACTCTTTACTCTGAACTATATAAAGCAAGTGACAAACAATTGAGGCCAAATCTCATAGGATCATGGCACTATAATCAAAATGGTAAACAAGATTTCTAGCTCAAATTTCCCCAAAATTCAATGAAAGACGATTCCATATCCTCTTTAGGAATCTAGAGAACAATCATATGCTTGTAACAGAAATCTAAATTGTAAAATGACGATATTCTTTTCTTTTGTAAAAGAACAAATTGTTGAGCAAAAAAGGATTATGAACTCTCGGATAAACTAATCGACCTTTTCCCAGTTCACCTGCATTATGCTGAGCCAAAATGATAACACAACAACAATGAAACTAATAAAAGTAAAAGACCACCGACTTCTTCCACAATGTTATGATTTTTTCTAGTATATATATTAGTATTACTTCACTTCTCCTAATGCTCACTAGAACATCCTTGTTGATCCTCTACACATGCTTTGTTCTCATAATGAAATTAACTAATTGATTCCAGTGATTCATGTGTGAGCATTCAAAGCAACACTGATAAAAAGATGCTTAAAAAGCAAGTGAAACAAACTTGCAACACCCATTTTTTCGCTTTGATGTGCACCTTACTTAAGCTCACTAGTAGGACTATAAGTTCAGAAGGGTTTAACTACTAGTATAAAAATAAAGTTACACAGAAATGCAACTATTGCATTTGAACAAGCATATTAAGAGTCATACATACCTCTCTCCTAGCTTGGTCCATGAGAGTCACCATTTCTTGTACAAAATCAGAAAAGCCCTAAAACAGATATTCAATTACCAAATTATCAGCACCTTAATAAAAGAGAAATTACAAACGCATCACTAGCTACTAGCTAGAAACAAAATATCTACCTCATCTTCTTGTTAGGCTATTGGATATATGCAAGTTGTATAACTAGATGCATTAGTTTACTTGTACATTGTTAGTTAGGCTTGACTTAGTTGGGTAGTACTATTATCTTAATTGTCAAGTCCAACTGTAATTCTGTTAGACTATTATAGCCAAGTATAAAGGCTGATCTGATTGTAATCTGATAGTATGAGAATAATAATGCAATTGATTAGTTTCTCATTGAGACTCTGATTAGGAGGTTGATTCCCTCAAAAGAATCATTGGAGGCCTAGTTCCCTCTAAGAACTACCATAACTGTGAGATTGTGAGTTGAAGTACAAGAAGGTTCTTATCATTTTGGTATCAGAGCTAGGTTAAGCCATGGTTCAGGAGACTCGTTATTCCCTTTTGAGCGACTCTATTTCTTCGGTTCAACAGAGGTAGGATGATTATGCAATAGCCATGAAAATGATCTCCAGACGATTGGAGCAATTGGATTCTAGTATGAAGGCAATGCAAGTTGCAATGGAATGAAGGTTACCAGCCCAACAGCAACCTGAGCAACAACAAGAAGAACATCTTCCTCTTGTAGCAGAGATGATGCGACTGCCAATACATTCCCAGCTGCATAATCAAAGACATGAGGTATATGCACAGGTCTCTAGACCTATTAAGCTTAAGTTTCCAAGGTTTATTGAGGGGGGGGGGGGATCCTTCAGCTTGGATTTTTAGAGCTGTGCAATTCTTTAGGTATTATAATATTCCTGAAGAAGAGAGAATCTTGAATGCTTCTTACCATTTAGATGATGAGGCTCTAATTTGGTTCCAAGATTGTGAAAGATCTTTAGATTCTTAGGAAACTTTTGTTAGAGCTATTCAAACCAGATTTGGTCTTTCCCCATATGATGATCCTATGGAAGCCTTAACAAAATTGAAGCAAAGCACCACTGTTGCAGCTAACAAAGCCAATTTGAGATGTTGAGCAATAGGATAAGAAATTTGTTCGAATCCCATAAGTTGAGTTGTTTCATGAGTGGTCTTAAGGATGAAGTGAGATTAGCTATGAGGATGCAAAATCCAAGATCTCTAAGTGCAGCTTTTGGGTTGGCCAAGATTCAAGAAGAATATTTGCAGTCTTGTAGGAAGGCTTATAAACTTGTCTATGAGTTTAATAAGAACAATTGGCAATCATCATCATCAGCTATAGTTAAAACTGATAAGAAGGGTGATATTAGATCAAGGGTGCCTATACAAAAGGTGTCTTCAACTCAGATGGAAGAGAGAAGAAAGAATGGGCTTTGTTACTATTGTGATACCAAATGGCATCGAGGACACCAGTGCAAAGAATTAAAGTTGTTGCTCATGGAAGGCATGAAGGTTATTGGTGAAGAAGAAGTGCTAGCAGTGGAGGAATAATCAGATTTTGAGCCTGAGCAATCTGAGATTACACTGTATGCTTTGCTGGGTAGTCCCTCTCCAGGAACTATGAGGGTTTTGGGGCAGATTAGGGGACATTGGGTTGTTATTCTCCTTGATACAGGAAGCTCCCATAATTTTCTAGATTTTAACTTGGTACAAACACTTAGTTTACCTTTAGATACCATAAGAATTCTTGAAGTTAGAGTAGCAAATGGTGCCCCCATGTAGGAAACTCACAATGATCATGCGACTCGGAATTCTTCAAGAAACCAGCTAGAAAAGGTCTTTTATTGCAGATTATGCAGCAAACTAGTGCATATTAGATGCAACAACTTGTACCAGAGGTGCAGACTTTGTTAGATAACTTTGTACTTAAGCCAGGTACTCAGCCCATTTGTCAAAGACCATACAGGTATCCCTATTACCAAAATCCTGAAATTGAAGCTATTGTTAGATATTTGCTTAAGTCGAGTTCAATTAGATGTAGCCAAAGTCCATTTGCATCTCTTGTTTTATTGGTTAGAAAGGTTGATGGGAGTTGGAGGATGTGTGTGGATTATATGGCTCTTAATAAGGATACTGTGAAGGATAAATTTCCCATTCCAATGTTGATGAGTTATTGGATGAGTTAAGTGGAGCTTGGGTTTTTTCAAAATTGGACCTTAGGTCTGGTTATCATCAAATTTGAATGAAGGAAGAAGATATTGAAAAATTAGCTTTTAGGACTCATGAAGGCCATTATGAGTTCCTAGTCATACCATTTGGCTTAACGAATGCCCCTTCCACTTTTCAATCCCTAATGAATGAAGTGTTTAGACCATTTCTTAGGAAGTTTGTGCTGGTTTTCTTTGATGACATTCTTGTGTACAACAACAATTTGCATGATCATGTGGCATATTTGAAACAAGTTTTACAGATCTTACTTGATAATAAATTGTTTGCCAAAAGAAGCAAATGTGCTTTTGCTTGTTCTGAAGTCGAGTATTTGGGGCATATTATTTCTGGTGAGGGAGTCAAAGCAGATCCTAAGAAGACACCAACTATGCTAGAATGGTCTGTTCCTAAAACAGTGAAAGCTTTAAGGGGTTTTCTTACCTTGACTGTTTATTACAGAAAAATTATTAGGCATTTTGGTCAAATTGCTTCTCCACTTACTGACTTACTCAAAAAGGATGCATTTGAGTGGATTGACAAGGCAACTAAAGCATTTGAGGATCTTAAACGAGCTGTCTCTCAACCTCCTTTGTTAGCGCTATTTGATTTCTCAAAACTATTTTTGATAGAATGCGATGCTTTTGGTTATGGACTTGGAGATGTACTGTTGCAGGGCAATAGACCCTTAGCTTTTCATAGTCAAGCTTTAAAAGGGAAGAGTGTTCATTTGTCCACTTATGAAAAGGAGTTGTTAGCCTTGGTCCAAGTAGTTAAAAAATGGCAACCATATTTGTTTGGCATGCCCTTTGTAATAAAAACAGATCATCAAAGCCTTAAAACCTATTGGAGCAGCGGATTGGCACTCCTATGCAACAAAAATGGGTACCTAAATTGTTGTGGTACTCATTTATTATTGAATTCAAGAAGGGAAGGGAAAATGTAGTGGCTGATGCTTTATCTAGGCAATGTGAAAAGGAAGAACAGGAGGGCCAGTTGGGTATCTCATTGGTTCAACAACCAGATAGTTGCTTGTTTTTCATTTCTCACTGCAACTTAGCACTTGATTAGGATGTTGGAAGCATGTTTTTAATATCTTTTCCTAGCCCCACTTGGATTGAGGAGCTTAAGGCCAGTTATGCAGATGATCCAGGAGTGCAAAAGATTTTTCAATCTATTCAAGACGGGACTACCAGTACAGGAAAGTTTAGTGTGACAAATGGCTTATTATTGTACAAGGGACGGATTTACTTGGGTGACAGATGCAAGTTGAAGGGTAAGGTACTTGAATTGGTCCATGATAGCCCTTTAGGTGGCCATTCCGGTTTTCTAAAAACATTACAAAGAGCCAAGAATGATTGGTTCTGGTGGGGTATAAAGAAAGACTTGAAAGACTACATTAAGTGTTGTGAGGTGTGTCAATGAATCAAACATGAGACAACTAAACTAGCTGGGTTGTTGCAGCCTTTGGCTATTCCTTATAAGCCTTGGACTGACATTAGCATGGACTTTGTGGAAGATTTGCCCAAGTCTCAGAAACAAGATGTTATATTGGTAGTAGTGGATAGGCTAACCAAGTATGTCCATTTTATTCCTCTCTGTTTATGCAGCATGCGTTCAAGCTACATGGCATGCTTGTTTCTATTGTGAGTGACAGAGATCCAGTTTTTACCTCTACATTTTGGGGGGAGTTGTTAAAAAAACAAGGTGTTGAGTTATCTATGTCATCATCCTATCATCCACAATCTGATGGGCAGATAGAATTGGTTAATAGAAGTCTTGAGCAGTACTTGAGGGCATTTGCAGGTGATAAGCCTAAGCTGTGAGTTTAGTGGTTATCCTTGGCTGAGTTTTGGTTCAACACAAATTTCCATACATCAGCCAAAATGACTCCATTTGAAGCCCTCTATGGCTTTCAATCACCAAAATTACTGGATTATATCCCTGGCATCACTAAGGCAGTAGTTGTGGATGAGTATTTGTTGAACAGACAGCAGGTCCTGAGCCTTCTTAGGAGTAATTTGATTGTTGCACAAGACCGAATGAAATTGCAAGTTGATAAGCACAGACAGGAGAGGTATTTTGAGGAGGGAGACCAATTTTTCTTAAGGCTACAACCCTTCAAGTTGGCAAGCTAGCACCTAAGTTCTTTGGCCCTTTCAAGGTGTTATAGAAGATTGGAATAGTAGCATACAAGCTGGAGTTACCACCAGAATCTGGCATACATCCAGTCTTCCATGTGTCATGTTTGAAAGCCAAACTTGGACAGCACATCACTCCACTTCCCACTCTACCACCAGTGGATGATCAAGGTCACCAGGAATTCTGCAGCAAAGGACAGTCCAGCTGAGGAGGAGGCCAGTAACTGAAGTTCTAGTCCTTTGGGATGGTTCATCATCAGAGGATGCTACTTGGGAGTTGTTACCTAAGCTGCAATGGCAGTACCCACACCTTATGGGCAAGGTGCCTTAAAAGAGGGGTGCAATGCTAGGCTACTGGATATATGCAAGTTGTATAAGTAGATGCATTGGTTTACTTGTACATTGTTAGTTAGTTAGGCTTGGTGTAGTTAGGTAATACTATTATCTTAACTGTCAAGTCTAGCTGTAATTCTGTTAGACTATTATAGCCAAGTATAAAGGCTGATCTGATTGTAATCTGATAGTATGAGAATAATAATGCAATTGATTAGTTTCTCATTGAGACTCTGATTAGGAGGCTGATTCCCTCAAAAGAATCATTGGAGGCCTAGTTCACTCTAAGAACTACATAACTGTGAGATTGTGGGATAAGAAGTACAAGAAGGTTCTTATCACTTCTTCATCATCAGGATCATATAACCCTGCATCGTAAAGTGTCCTCTTCCTTTGGTCTGACAACATTGCTCAACAAAACAGAATAAAACGTTAGCAAGAGCCAACCTTTTTGGGGTAAAACAAAACTTAGCCCAATTGCGTAAAGAATGCATACTAATAAATCTATGGGGGCCAAAAAAATTTACCTGAATAGGCTTTTTGGATTTGTTGGAATTTTTGCTTTGCTTCACACAGCAGAGAAGGGGTTCTAGTCCATTTATCAGGATGCCATTGCTGCACCAAAAATACAGTACAAACAAGCGCACATATTAACTCTACTCTCATACAATACACCAGCTAAAAAACCTAAGAATTGAACAAGAAACACAACCCCCCCAAAACAATAATTTGAATCGACAACAACAAATCATTAGCCTCAAAACTATGGGGTCAGCAATTGTTCCTCAAAAGACTTGTAGAAATCGTTCATAGTCACTCTATCCAATCCAAAATCATATATTTTTGTCAAGAAACTAATTGAAATCATTCACATATATTCTTGTTAATCATCCATCCCTATCCAAAATCATATCTTTTTATCAACCTCTTAATAAACTCGTCATTTTTGTCATCCAAAATCTTATTCTCTATCACTCCCTCGATTAGTATGCCATTTTGTTAACTTAGTTCTAAGTTCTAAGATTCAAATACACCCATCTAACAAAATCCTCTAAAAACCTGGACTAGTAGTATTAATTTACAAACCCAATTAAACAAAAAACAAAGAAACAAAGAAAGCTAATAGTTACCATAGCAAGCTTGCGATAAGCAAAAACTTATTTCTTCAACAGACAAGTCCATACGAACACTGAGGACTCCATAATAAGACAGTGAATCCTTGTAATTGTGAGCCTCCATCTCCATCATTCACACACACACACAACCCAGAAACAGAAATGAAACCAAAAACTTATATTTCAAACACTTTTTTTTTCTTGTACTCGAATATAGTATTAACTTACTAGTTTCCAAGAAGCCCAGATTTCTTAAAGATAACGAATAGTGAAAATGAAAGCAGTTTCGGGTTCATTTTATAGAGAAGAGGAAAAGGCGGTTACGCATTGGAAGCTCTAGAATCTTGAACATGCTGGAAGTAAAAATCTTAGTATTAATATGTAAGCTGATGCGGTTTTAGGAATGTTCCGGAAGTACTTTGGGTGCAAGGCATTGGCGGAACCAGCATGCGGCGAGGGGGGGGGGGGGGGAAATTGCCCCCCTGACTTTGTAAAAAAGTTCCCCAAACTACTAGTTTTGTAGGGGGGGCATTAAATTGTTTATTCAAGGTGCTTGACACTTTGACCCACCCTTTTGACATGAAAAAGAGAAAAAATTGGTCCACTCTACCCTTAAAAAAGCAAACTAGAAAGTAAGGAAAAAAGTTTTCTTGAAAAGCTAAAGTAAAAAAAAAAAATGATAAAGATATAAATAAGTGCTATATTTAAAATATTTTTATAACAAAATTATGTGTAAGATGTAATTGGTTTTAATTTGAATTTACCACTAAAATTAGTTTTTTTTTTTTTTTTTTTGTTGAGAAACCGTTAAGAAAATGTTGTATACATAGTATATCCCTTATTTTTTACCTATTACATTATTCATGGCATTTGTCTTTCTTGTTCATATTTCATAAATGACTTGTCCCATAAATAAACAGTGAAATGCCATTTAATTTTTTTTTTAAACAATATGCAACATTTACTTTTTATTAAATTTGTTTACAATTGTTTATTTATTTTGTTACTATAATCAATTAATGTATTTTTTTTAATACTATCTTTTAATCTTGCTTCCCCTAAACTAAAATTCGGGCTCCGCCACTGGTGCAAGGAGATAGATTTTTCTTACTATTTTGGGTTTAGATATTTTGCTTAGAAGGTTTTGGGTTTTTCAGTTTATGGATAGTAAAATTAGGGGGGACCCACTTTTTAGTTTGGACTGTGATGCCTATCATAATGGCTAGATTCTTATTAAGATGGTGTGACACATGCAGTTTTTCTTCTTTGATGTGAGTGTATCAGTGTTTGTCATTTAGGGGAATTCATTAGATACCCGGGAGTATTCTCTATCTCATTGGGATTATGCTTCCTCTCTCTCTCTCTCGGGTGAGCTTCCAAGATAGGTGAGAATGAAAGAGAATACTCTTGGAGTACCTAATAAGAAGCTATCATTCAGAAGTTTTGTAACTTGTGACAAAATTTTATAGAATTCAAAGTTTAGTTTTGCATTTTGTTAATCTGGTCCAAATAAACCAATTCAATCACAATTTTTGGTTTTTGTTTTAGCCTCTCCCCATTGAACTCTATTTTTTTTCCTCCGTATAAATATTTTATTGATCAAGCAAAATAAGAGGTAGTGGGCTTGGGGCCATCTCCAACCATAAATTGGACAACATAAGGTGACAGATAGGAGATAGGAAATCCCAAATTGACCCAATCCAAGACAAAGGGATAGTCCATTGGGCTAATAGGTGGGAAGACATTGTTGACACCCTATTTTGCAACCCGCATTTAATCTCACATGGAGGGTAAAAGGGTAATTTCACCTTGGAAATATGCATCTTGATTCTGGTCATTAGATCCTTAATCTCATTTCACCACAATGATCTTGATGTTGTAACGATCAAATTGACTGGTCATGAGCCCTAATCGGACAACCAGATTGAAAATTATCATCAAATCAAGTTTTAATCGCTGAGATGCACCATCACAAATTGAGTCCGACTATATGTGATTATGAGCAATTGATTTCAATTGGTTATAAGTATAATCAATTTAAGATCGATGATGTGTCATAATTTGATTGGTTAGAACTGCATTTTATGGTGAGGTTGCATACACCTAATTAATTAGATAGTTAAACATTAATTATTTAATGAGTAATTTGTGCAATTATCTTTTAATTAGAGTAAATTGAGAACCAATTTAGTCTGAAATGGGAGTGATTGGAGCCATTTAATGTTAATTAGGAGCTAATTTGGGACCTACTAATGTTAATTGTGCTGAAACCATTTTCTAACAAATGGCCTCTGCTCACCATTTCATCGATATCTCTCAGAATATTTTGAATATGTGAATAAGATTAATTTTCCCAAAAACTAGACATCCGGGGCTTCAATTTGAGCACAAGAATGAGGCAATTTCTATCAGAATTGAGTCAGATATTATTTTTCGAAATTGGCTCTATATGCTGTTACAGTAGCTATGAGAAAACCGAACTTTGCTTACTTCTCACTCTCATCAATTTTCACATTTAATACACCAGATTTCCCCAAAGGCTAAAATAAGCTCTAGGTTCATGATTCTTTGTCAACCCTTATTAAATGGTCTTCCATTCATATTTCCTCCACCATTACTATATATACCCCATCTCTCATTCATTCCAGGAGACACAAAAAACCCTCTCTCTTCTCCTTTCTTAAATTCTAGTGAAGTTGAGTAGTCTTGTTATATCTTGGACTTCTTGAAACTCAAGGTATTGAGTGAGACTCACTTTTCCTCTCCTAACTCTTCTTTTCCTCCACCCTTAGGACCTCTACCAAGAGTCTCTTCCTCCACCGTATGAATATTGCATGAAGGTATAATCCATTTCCTTAACTTGTTTTTTGTGTTGCCATGATGAGAATTTAGGATTAAAGCATGATAGTAATTATTTAAATTCTCTTGAATGTGTTTGAATGTTCTTATATGTTCTTCACATGTTCTTGGTTGTTCATAATATGTTCTTGCATAAACACTAGTTTTGATCTTAAATCCACATCAAAAATATGAAAAACACGTTTGTTTAGTAATTCTTTCAAATTCTTGAATCTAGGTTATCACCATCCACACACATTCACTAGAGTTTATTTTTCAATTCAAATGCAATGCTAAATAAATTGAATTAGGGTTTATCACATTCACACACATTAAATTCAACATGTAAATTGATTGATAACATATTGAATGATATGATATGAATGTTGGCCACCATAGTCTAGAAGATCAGTTTCATCGGGCAAGGTGGGTGCCTAACACCTTCCCACCTTATAACATAGCCTCCGAACTTAGATCAAGGGTTAATAGATCAAATGCTTATCCATGTAGTTTTCAATTTTTAGATTGTAACTAGGAAACAAAGCCATGTACTTTATCTTAGATTGTATCTAGGACCAAAGCCATGTAATTTTCTTATGATCAATGTAAATTAAATTTCAAATTAATAAAATGAGGAATTTTTTAATTATGGTTTTCTTGTTTTTCCAATAATTAAATAAGTGGCGACTCCATTGTAAAACCCCTAATCTAAGGGGGAAAATATAACTAGTCGAACCTCCATTTTGAGAGGCAATAACACGACTCCACCCATTCACGTGGGTTTGGCCCAACATCCTATAAAAAAATGGGTCGGGGGCGCAGTCTCTCACAGTGGCGACTCCACTAGAGATATTGAGGGCTAAGCTTCAATTAGATTATGGTGGCCAACCATGTCATTGTTTGTTTATTGATTTTTTATATAATATGTCTAATATGTCATTATATTTGCATGTCATGCATCATTTGCTTGAATGAAGTTTATTTTATTTGTGTGTTAGCCCGGAAGCCCGATAGTATTAGCCGTGGATTGTGGTCTTCCTGAGACTCACATACCTAGCGGTGAACCTACCACCCACCGCAACAAGGATCATCATGGTTATGCCATGGTGGTTCATAGGGACAAACTATACCGTTCAGACCAACGCAACGCTCCTGGCATCACAAGTTGGGAGGTACGACGTCCTAACCTGTGGGGACCTTTAGCCTACCTTCTACCCATGTTGTAATGACCCATAGAACTTACCTTTAGGTCGGTCCATGTAAATTGCATTTCATTATGCATTTGTTTGGCAATTGTTTGAACCATGATGACTCAAGTCCAACACTTGAGCCCGTCATGATTGTTTGAATCTTGTATGTTGTGAATGAACTCAAACCCAAAAGCCTATGATTGAACTCTACTTGAAATGGAAGCCCAAAATTGTTTCTTGAATGAGTCTAAGCCCAACACTTAAGCCCATTGAAAGTGTATACGCATGATCAACATCAAAGGCCAAAAGTTCACAAGATGCATGCCTTCCAAGTGTATGGTCAAGCCATTTTAAGCAAATACCAAAAAATCATAATCAAGGTTCAAGCCTTCCAAGTGCAAGCCCAAGCCATTTCAAGCAAAGACCATTTCATCATAATCAAGGTTCAAGCACACCAAGCCCCAAGCATCCTAAATGGACCAAGAAGAAGCAAGTGGCCCAACTTTGCCTCACTCCACATATGGTTTGCAACATCATGGTTAAGCTTAAAGTTTGTTTGTTTATTCCATGTTTCTATGTTTTCTTGAATTCAAAAATTTCATGTAGCATTTAATGAGCTTTGTTTATGTATATATATATATATATTTTTTTTTTAAACAAAAACAAAAAAATTCAAAAAAAAATTCTTTTTTTTTTAAAATTCCAAATCTTTCCCAAAAAAAGTTAAAAATTTTCAAAAAAAAAAAAACAATTCTAGGGACATTGGACTTCCTGGTGACTTTTTCAAAAAAGTCCCTTTTTTTTTCTTTCAAAGATTTCAAGATTCTTTAAAGTCTTCTTTTCAAAATGGTACATGAGGATCCCTTGGACAAAATTTTTTCTAAATTGTGGTGTTTAAAGGCTTGAACAATCAACCTGTACTAAGAAATGATTAATTTCATTTTATCTGTGTAAACACATTTGCTAAATTACTTTGAATAAAAGAAGAAATGGTCTTACAAGGCAATCAAAGAAAATCTATCCATCAGAAAATTCAAAAATCTCATGCATTCACTCCAAATTTCTGAAAACTTTTGTCTCCAATAGAGCATTCATACTTTTTCTTTTAAGAGGAATTTATTAAAAGAGCTCAAGTCACTGTGCTTACAAGCAAGTATTGCTAGGGATAGGAGGCCATCTTTGGTAAAACAAGATTATATCTTAATACCTAGAATGATCATTATCCATTGCTAGCCCATTTGAGCCTTCAAACACTTAGCCTCTTTTTCGCTTAGACCCACTAAAATCTAAACTAGGGTGGGAAAATTCAAAGTATGCATGCTTAAATCTCATGTTGAGGATTCAACTTTGTAGTTTCGAAGCTAATTGATAAAACTCTCCTAAAAGATATGAAAGACAAGTAGAGAATTCATTAAGTTAAAGATAAGAGATCATCAAAGAAAAAAGAGTTTTCACTCAATCAAGGAAAGAGAAATGAAATTCCATCAATGCGAGAGAAAACAAAATGTGCATCAAGTTTGAAGAACCTAAAATTCATCATGCCAAGAAGAGTAGAAGGTTCATCCAAAAGAAAGTTCATCAAAAAAGGAAAAGATCCATCAAGCACAGAAAGGTGCAAGTGCATTGAGGCAAGAAAGAAGTCTAGAGAGTGCATTAAAATGACTGAAAATCATTAAGTTGAGAAATACAAGGAGGGCAAAAGGTCCTCAAAAATTCATTCAATCAAGAGATGAAAGACAAAAAAAAAGCAAAAGTTAGGGCACAAAAAAAAAAAAAAAAAAAAAAAAAGCCAGCTACGTTGAAAACCCAAAAGGGCGATCTAGGCAAAAGTTAAGGCCAAAGAAAAGAAGAGAAAAGGATAAAATCCTAGCAAATTGAAAACTTGAAGATGTAATCTAAAAGGAAACGGATTTTATAAGATGAAAGTCTAGAGTTATGATTCAAGAGGAATGAGCTTACATACAAATGTTGATACAAGTGACCAATGAAAACTCTTCTAATACTTGATTTTTGAGTAATGTATACTTGGGGGAACATCATAGGGAATTCTGAGCCTTTTATATCTTTCATTTCATAACCTAAACCGGCCTACATTACAGCCCATGAGTAAAGACCTCCTTGAAGCCTTGCTAATTGTAGGCACATCTTAAACTCTAATAATATTTTCTCTTGAATTAAAAAGGAAAAATGCTTAAAATTGTCAAACCCCATAGGATGATTTGTCCAAGGACAAAATTTCTCAAATTCTCAAATCCTCAAATGACTCAAAAGAAATTTCAAACTTGGAGCACTCTCCTTGTTTTCACCCAACAATGTGACTCCTAAATATTATCACATTTCATTTCTTGATTGCCTTTGGAGACTTAATCTGACAATGTTCAAAAGAAAGAAGCAAATTTTGATTACATGAGTTTAATGATCTTGATCCTCCATAATCAAAGAGATTTGTTTGGTTCTTAAACACTATGATTTTCCAAAATGGTTGTTCAAAGGATCACATCTTGTTCAAAAAAAAAAAAAGGAATTTTTTTTTTTCCAAAAAAAAAAAAGAAGAAAAAGAAGAAAAAGAGAAATCTCATTTCAAAAAAAAAAAAAAAAATCATTCTTTTTCAAAATCTAGTTCTCTTGAACTACGTCTTGACCTGATCCTCTATGACAGAAGTACGTAGGTAGCCTTGCAGAGGCCTGGTCCCATTCACCCAAATAACCTTGGAGAACAAATTCAAAACAATGTGACAAAATTGTTTGGGTGCATGTTAGACTAGCTCTTTTGTTTTGCATTAAGCATGTTTAAACTTGGAGCATTGGCCTATTTATATTGTGTGCAGATATGTTCTTCTTGCATGGAAGTATGTTTTCATTTGAGGTATTAATCCATTTGTTTGCAAGCATGTCCACATGAAGGACATTGGCAAAGAATATTTTCACAATAATTGGTTTCTAACAAGCTAGAGAAAGAAAGTCTTTTTGCAAGAACCAAGGATGGCGGACCATGATCTTCTTTCATGTTCCCCAATGATCACAACATCAAATGAACTCAGCTTCAATCTAAGCATGGAATTTGCCTCAAACTAGGGGCATTGGCTAAGTACTTCCAATTCATTTCAATGAATAAATCCATTACTAAATTGAAATTATCTTTTTGCAGGAATTAAACAAGTACTTAGCAATCTGCATCAACTTCCAGCCAAAGTTATTCTCATTCAAAGGATAAGTTTTTCAACCCAAAAAAAAAAATCATGAATAAATCTTCATCACTTTTACTCCATCTTCATCTTCATCTTCATCTTCTTCACTTTTTGATAATGAAAAAATCTTCATATTTCCAAAAAAAAAAAAAAAAAACACCAATCAAAATTTTCAATTCCTTGAAAAAATTCAAGATTTCCAAACATTTCAAAAAAAAATTCATCAATCAAAATTTTCAATTCCTTCAATAATTCAAGATTTCCAAATTTTTTCAAAAAAAAAAAAAAAAGAGAGAGAAAAAAAATTCATCAACCAAAATTTTTCAAATTCCTTCAAAATTTCAAGATTTCCAATTTTTTTCAAAAAAAAAAAAAATGATCATCAATCAAATTTTTTCAAATTCCTTCAAACGTTCAAGATTTCTAAATTTTTCAAAAAAAAAAAAAAAAATAGCCTTTGGACTAGGGGCATTGGGCTCGTACTTCTTAGGCCACTTTCAAAAAATAAAAATAAAAATAATAATCAATCAAAATTTTCAAATTCTTTCAAAAGTTCAATATTTTTAAATTTTTCAAAAAAAGAAAAAGAAAAAAAAAGTCTTCATTAAATTCTTCTTCAGGAACAGAAAGTTATGATTCTCTTCCACATTCTCCAGTGGTGCAACATCAAGTCAATTGTCCACCCTTAGCATTCATCGAAGCATGGAATATATCCCAAACTAGGGACATTCGCCAAGTATCCCAAAGTCTTTTCATTGAATAACTCTGTTACTAATTGAAAGTATTTATTTTAAAGGTATTAGGGTAAAAGGCCCACAACACATCGGTATGAATAATACCTTCCAATTCCATCGGACCTCTGGGAAGCATGTCCAAATTTCAAAACCATCGGACCTCTGGGAAGCACGTCCAAACTCCAAACCATCGGACCTCTGGGAAGCATGTCCAAATTTCAAATCCATCGGAACACTGGGAAGCACGTCCAAATTTCAAATCCATCGGACCACTGGGAAGCATGTCCAAATTTCAAATCCATTGGACATCTGGGAAGAACGTCCAAATTTCAATCCATCGACCCTCTGGGAAGCAAGTCCAAATTTCAATCCATCGGGCCTCTAGGAAGCACGTCCAAACTTCAAATCCATCGGACCTCTGGGAAGCACTTCCAAACTTCAAACCATCGGACCTCTGGGAAGCACGTCCAAATTTCAATCCATCAGACCTCTGGGAAGCACGTCCAAATTCCAATTCCATCAGACCTCTGGGAAGCACGTCCAAATTTTAAATCCATTGGACCTCTGGGAAGCACATCCAAACTTTAATCCATCGGACCTCTGGGAAGCACGTCCAAATTCCAATTCCATCGGACCTCTGGGAAGCATGTCCAAACTTCAAACCATCGGACCTCTGGGAAGCACGTCCAAATTTCAAATCCATTGAACCTTTGGGAAGCACGTCCAAATTTTAAATCCATCGGACCTCTGGGAAGCACATTCAAACTTCAATCTATCGGACCTCGGGGAAGCACGTCCAAATTCAAATCCACGGACCTCTAGGAAGTACTTCCAAAATTCAATCCTTGGACCTCTGAGAAGCACATCCAAACTTCAATCCATTGGACCTCTGGGAAGCATGTCCAAATTCAAATCCATGGACCTCTGGGAAGTACGTCCAAAATTCAACCTTTGGACCTCTGGGAAGCGCGTCCAAGATTCCAATCCATCGGAACTTTGGGAAGCACGTCCAAACTTCAATCCATCGGACCTCTGGGAAACATGTCCAAATTTCAAATCCATGGACCTCTAGGAAGCACGTCCAAAACTTCAAATCCATCATACCATTGGTAAGCATGTCTTGTACTCATTTTTTTTCAAAAAAAGAAAGAAAAAAAAAGGGGCTGCATGCATGAACTACGTTTAGACCTGATCCTCTCACTAAGAGGTATGTAGGCAATCTCTCTCGAGATTCGGTCCACATTTTGATTTAGAACATGATCGTCTGCATTTTTATCTACATGCATCATACATTCACCACGGTTAAATAATGATTGCAAAGTTAGGTGTCTCTTTCATACATTGACATTCGCTTTTTAAGCTCTATCAATGAGGGGCATTCTGTTGACACCCTATTTTGCAACCCGCATTTAACCTCACATGGAGGGTAAAAGGGTAATTTCACATTGGAAATATGCATCTTGATTCTGGTCATTAGATCCTTAATCTCATTTCACCAAAATGATCTTGATGTTGTAAAGATCAAATCGACTAGTCATGAGCCCTAATCGGACAACCAGATTAAAAGTTATCATCAAATCAAGTTTTAATGGCTGAGATGCACTATCACAAATTGAGTCCGACTATATGTGATTATGAGCAATTTATTTCAATTGGTTATAAGTATAATCAATTTGAGATCGATGATGTGTCATTATTTGATTGGTTAGGACTACATTTTATGGTGAGGTTGTATACACCTAATTAATTAGATAGTTAAATATTAATTATTCAATGAGTAATTTGTGCAATTATCTTTTAATTATAGTAAATTTAGAACCAATTAAGTCTAAAATGATTGGAGTCATTTAATGTTAATTATGAGCTAATTTGGGACCTATTAATGTTAATTGTGCTGAAACCATTTTCTAACAAATGACCTCTGCTCACCATTTCATCGATATCTCTCAGAATATTTTGAATCTGTGAATGAGATTAATTTTCCCAGAAACTAGACATCCGGGGCTTCAATTTGAGCATAAGAATGAGGCAATTCCAATCACAATTTGCTACAGGAAAACCAAACTTTGCTTATTCATCACTCTCATCAATCTTCACATTTAATGCACCAGATTTTCCCAAAGGCTAAAATGAGGTCTAGGTTCATGATTATTTGTCAGCTCTCATTAAATGGTCTTCCATTCATATTTCCTCCACCACCACTATATATACCTCCCCCCCCCCCCCCCTCATTCATTCTAGGAGACACAAAAAACCCCCTCTCTTCTCATTTCTTGAGTTCTAGCGAAGTTGAGTAGTCTTATCATATCTTGGTCTTCCTGAGACTCAAGGTATTGAGTGAGACTCACTCTTCCTTTCCTAACTCTTCTTTTCCTCCACCCTTAAGACCTCTACCAAGAGTCTCCTCCTCCACCGTATGAATATTGCATGAAGGTATAATCTCTTTCCTTAACTTGTTTTTTGTGTTGCCATGATGAAAATTTAGGATTAAAGCATGCTAGTAATTATTTAAATTCTCTTGAATATGTTTGAATGTTCTTATATGTTCTTCACATGTTCTTGGTTGTTCATCACATGTTCTTGCATAAACACTAGTTTTGATCTTAAATCCACATCAAAAATATGAAAAACACGTTTGTTTAATAATTCTTTCAAATTCTTGAATTTAGGTTATCACCATCCACACACATTCACTAGAGTTTATTTTTCAATTCAAATGTAATGCTAAATAAATTGAATTAAGGTTTATCACATACACACACATTAAATTCAACATGTAAATTGATTGATAACATATTGGATGATATGATATGAATGTTGGCCACCATAGTCTAGAAGATCGGTTTCACCGGGTAAGGTGGGTGCCTAACACCTTTCTACCTTGTAACATAACCTCCGAACTTAGATCAAGAGTTAATAGATCAAATGCTTATCCATGTAATTTTCAATTTTTAGATTGTAACTAGGAAACAAAGCCATGTACTTTATCTTAGATTGTATCTAGGACCAAAGTTATGTAATTTTCCTATGATCAATGTAAATTAAATTTCAAATTAATAAAATGAGGAATTTTTCAATTATAGTTTTCTTGTTTTTCCAATAATTAAATAAGTGGTGACTCCATTGTAAAACCTCTAATCTAAGGAGGAAAATATAATTAGTCAAACCTCCATTTTGAGAGGCAATAACACGACTCCATCCATTCACGTGGGTTTGACCCAACATCCTATAAAAAAACAGGTCGAGGGCGCAGTCTCTCACAAACATGTTGCCCTTTTATATCATATTGTGATTTTGCATGACTCAATTGGAAGTACTATTTGGGGAAAAGCTAATTGTAAAAGCTTTTATGTTTGGAAGAGAACATGGTTGTTGGGTTCTAAGACTTTAGGTTTAAATGTATTAGAACTTCAATTTGTAATGTTGGCAAATCATGATCAAAACGTTTTAGTCTTTATTTTAGACTTGCTCAAAGTGTGTTTATATGTAAAGTTGGAATTGAGTGTTCTGCAAGATTTATTGTGTAAATCTACTTGGCTCGATCGATCGAGAATTAGACTCGATCGATCGAAGCTCGTGCAAATTGTTTTTTTGCAGAATTTTCCAACTTAGCCCAAGCCCATTTGATGTGTAGGGTTTTATGTTTTACCTTAAGTATAAAAGGAAAAACCCTAGCCACGTTTTTTGGTTGCTCATTATGCTGTGTGTGTGAATTTTTTGTGAGATCAAGAGGTGGTTACCTTCACACATACTTAGGGTTTCCAAGATTTAAGATTATGTCAAGAACTTGGTGATCGATTCAGTTACTGCTTCAAGAGCTTAAAGATACACAAGCGAGAGTGCTTGTACTTGCTGGGAATTTAAGAAAGAAGTAGTTCCGTGGACTTGGAGCTATCATGGGGTTATGGTAGTAAGTTTCCTACTCGTGGTAACAATAGGATGTTAGTGGTCTAAGTCGCTATTGTGTAAACTTCAATTCTTTTATAGTGGATTCATTTTATCTTGAGGATAGCTAGGTTAAATCCTTCTCGGGTTTTTTACCGGTTTGGTTTTCCTGGGTTATCATATCGTTATGTTCTTTATTTTCCATACTTTACAATGATATGATTTATATGTGTTAACCTAGATTTGCATAATTTACCTAAGTTAATCACTTGGTTAAATAACTAGGTTAATCTGGTTGTTTTTAAGGGGTCTAAAAACAAACAAGTGGTATCAGAGCAAGTAGCTCTTTTGTTTTAGATATTTTGAGCTAAAAATCACTGTGTCAATTTAATTTCCGTTGCACTTTAGTTAATTGGTGATTTGTTTGTGCTACCACACGTTTTGCATGTTAATTGAATTAATTAACTTGGCTAAATCAATTGGTTAATTTATCATAAGGGGTCAATACATTCTTGACCTATCAAGTTGTAGTGTATAAATTCTCACATATGTTGAGCTGATCACTTGATAAGTTTATACTTTATAGTGCTTTACCTTTTAATGGGCTATATTATTGTTATTATTATTTTTTGTAATGGTTGCACTGCATGTAGATCTTTGACAATACCACCTTCTTTAATGGACAAATTGTGCAATGCCATCACTAAATTTATAGCCTCTATTAACCTATGTTTCGGCATCTCAAATGTGAGGTTGTGAAGATGTAACAATTATCTCATGCATTGGATATGATCATTTTATTTTTTACAATGTGCAGTGTACATCATGTAGTTGTAACTTATATGTTGTAAAAGAAGAATGTATATATCTGATTTATGAGATACGTTTGTACTGCATTTACTTGTCGCACCATGTTTGTCATGTATGTTCAATTTTTTTTCTTCCGTTTTTCTGTTTTTGTTTTTAAGTTTTAGTTTTTTGTTTGTATGGTGAATGTTACATCGCTATTCTTGCATTCGTCTTTATACCAACAATACTTTGTATCCTTCTAATAATTGGAGTGGAATAGTACTATACTAGGACTGTAACCAAAGCAAGGGTTATTGTAAAGTAGGAAGGTTCCAAATGCGCTGCTTGATTGGACTTAATTTTGGCTGTATCATTGAGAAAGTTGACTAGATAAGATGAAAGCTGACCAGAAAAGGGTTGGAAGATGCTTTAAGAAAATGGGACGGTGTGCTTTCTTAGAGCACCGGTTGCAGTGGAGCTAAAAAAAAAAAAAAAGCTATATAGATATTTTAGCTCCACCAAAACAAAAACAAAAAAAACAAAAAAATCATACAGCAGTAGAGCTAAACTTATTTTTTTTTAGCTTCATTGCTATAGTGTACATCTATTTATGGATGTGCACTGTAACTTAGAGCTTAAAAAAAAAAAAATTCCCTACCCGATTGTCTGTGTGGCTGTGATGGTTGTGTGTAGTAAATATATTATTTTGTTATAATAGATATTATATTTTGTTGTGATATTTATATTATTTTATTGTATTAAAAGCTAAAATAGATTTACTGCTACAGCATATGTATAGATAAAATAACTTTTTATGATGTCAAATAGCTAAATAAATTTTTAGTTCAACTGTTGTGGATGTTCTAACTAATCTCTCATCTTTTACTCTTCCATTTGTACAGATTCCAATGTTCCTAACTTTTTGTCCCTTCTCCTATCATACATTTCTTTAGGGTTAAGTTCACCGACCATGGTGCTCTTTTTTCGGTACCCTAATCACATTCCCCTATGAATTTCATTCCTAGATTGTGCCTCTCCCAGAAGTTACCTATGGTCACCCTTTAATTAATTAACATTTTGAAAAGTATGTTGCCAAAATTCAAAACATGTACTTGAATCTTGAGCCCTTCGATGTTTAAATAACACAGTAAAATAGAGAGGAAAATACTGGGGCTCCAATATTTTTCACTTGGACTCACCCAATTTTTTTATCCCTAAATTGGGGATAAAATTTAGATGAAAATGCATGGGCAATTAAGTCATTTTCACCACTTTTTAATTTTAATTTTCCTATTCACCAACTATCATTGTGTCATTTTCCAACAACTTTTTAGTAAATTCACATGAACTACATTTTTAATCATATCATTTTTCTTCTTAACCAATAAAGAAAATTTATAGTTATTTTCTATCATTTCCTTTTTCCATTCTCTCAACTAAACAAAATCTTAAGAATATGTAATTTTTGCAATTAATTTTATTAATTTCACTAAAATTTAATAGATTATCATCCACACATGAACACCCTTTTTTTTATTAAATTTTTTTTTAAAAGGAAAACTAACTTTTAATCTATGCACATTTGCATTTAATTACAATGATCGATTTATACTACTCATGTCATTTACATCATCGAAATATTGTAACTAAAAATGATTTTATCATGTTGAACGAAGAATCTCAAATTTGACTTCTTGAAAACCAATATGCAACTTAAAATTACTTAATTTCGTTATCAATCATTTAGTAAAATATGCAAATTGTTCATCCTAATTTACTATGTTTTAGTATAGAAGATTAAAAAAACCTCGATGACAAAATTTTAATTTCTTAACATAATTTTTGGACTAGTTTGATTGGAAAAAATTTTAAATTTGAGGGACAATTGAAATAAAATTATATTATAGTTGAGATTCTTGGCATAAAATTGGAGTAGATCAACCTAATCGTTTGTTGACCTTTCACTATTACTTATTTTGTTAGATTGTATATAAACTTATGTCATTTTTCTTGAATTGATCTAGATCATGGTTGTTTATCCGAATATTATATTGATGCTTTCCCGATGCATATTAATTTGAATAGCTTTAATTTCCTTTTAACATAATGATTTAAGTCCACTTAGTAGTATCAGCATCCAACACCTTAGTCAAAATACATACCATTTTCTTCTCAAAAAAATAATATATATACCATTTCCGAGCGTTTCCATGCAGCCTCACTCTTACACGCAAAGAAGAATAAGAAACTATGAGTCAATGAGACCTAGAATTATTCATAAGAAACAGCCCGTTGATTGAAGAAAATTCGATGAAATAACGGAATATGACTTCATGATTCAAACCAGTGCAAATGCAATAGACAAAGATGGTGACTTTTCTTCCTTGATTGGGGACTAAATGTGGGAGAGATGAGCTGTGTCTTGACCCTTATGCGTCTATTTTGTTTGGTGGAATCTGTATATAATGGTAAGGCTTTCTTGAGCTAATGACAAATTGACAATATTGATATGTGGAGCTTTATATATGGCCACTTATTGAAACTCTCTTTCTCAAACCTTTTCTTAATGATATGCATAATGTATTGGTCACATAATACCAATCAGAAAAGGAATATGTGCATTTTGGAAGTGAAACAAAAAAAAAAGAAAAAAAAAAGACTATATTTACGGAATTGGGGGACCAGACTTTTAAATTATCAATAAGTTCAAATATATTTTAAAAAATACTATTATTTTTACGATAACCAAGATAACATGTTGTGAATTGTGATTAATGTTGATAAAAGTAAAATTAGTGGAAGGCTCGTATGATAGTTTAATGTTATTTTAATCATAGCTTATCATGTTAATATTTGTGAAATTCTTAAATTATTAGCCAATTTGTCTGATTCATTAATTATGCACAACATGCTGAATTCGAAGAAAAAAAAAAAAAAAGTTTATCATGTGAAGATCAAAGCTTCATAAAATGCAACTTGAAATCTCGTCCAATGATAGGCTCTCCAAACCCCATTTATATAAGGCAGGTCCTTATGAATATTATCATGCGTCAATATTGCCTCTCCACACTAATTTATTTCTAAGAATGCCTTCTCCACATCTACCATATCTAGTTGCTACTAGTATTATATAATCAAAGCCTAATGTAGTGTCGTGTAACACATTTAAGCTACACTATGACTAAAGTTTCCACATGATGGAAGGCCAGAATGGCAGCCCTTTGATCATCCAAATGACACCACCCATTATGGGTTATGAAATACATATAATTCTCATGCAATATGGGTTTTAATGCGTACAGTGGGGTCCAATATTTGGACCATCCACATGCAATGCTATTCCCTTTGTACAACAAGCTATACATATAATATACGCACTGTCAGAAAGTCCATAAGTATGAAGTCTCATTCACATTAATTTGACCTTAATAAAAACCCACCCATATTGAAAGACGGACCTTTTGACTCTTTGAGTCTTTTACATTTCCCATGCACTTAATAACGTAACAAAAACGCTCTCTCACACCCAACTTGACCTTCCTCTTGTACCAAATTTCTTCTATATATTTCATCCCCTCCCAATCAATCAAGTTCACAAAAATAAAAACACCAGACAAGACATCTTGGAAACCAAGCTCACATAATCTATATAACCATCAACCAGCCTAGCCTCAATCAATTTGCCAATAAAGATGCATCCTTTGAAATTCAATCCACGGTGGCTACTAAATTTGTTCCTTGTAATTGTTGTTTTCGCAATCCCGGGGTCAGCTGATGAAAAGTGCTCAGCTTGCACTCAAAGTTCACCACCTCCACCACCATTACCACCACAGTGCTCAACTTGCACTCAAAGCTCTCCACCGCCACCATCACCACCACCACCATTGCCATGTCCACCACCACCATCACCACCACTGCCATTGCCGTGTCCACCGCCACCACCAAAACCAACCCAAGACTGCCCTCCTCCACCAGCATCAATGATGTACGTAACTAGTCCACCGGGTACTTTGTACCGTATTGATGAAGATTTCAATGGTGGTAGCCAGAATTCAGCCACGGTGTTGCCTGTTTTGGTCAGCTGTGGATTGTTGGGTCTTCTTGCTTTTTGGTGATCTTATTGGGGGTAAGTTTTAGCGTTAAAAGAAAATTAAAGTTTTATCGATATATGTTAATTGTTTAGATCAAAGACTTTTTAAGGCCTGAGGGAGTTTTGTACTCATTTTAAATTTGTACCAAAAATGGTACATACTGATGATGCACAAAAATCGTCAGTTAGTTGATCATCCACACACGTGCCGATGGATGTACCTGAAGAACAAAAAATAAGAACCAATCAAAGGGCATCGGTGGGGTACTGGTCAAAAACCTTCCGAAGGTTAAGTCAGTAATAGAAGAATCTCCAAGAACTTAAGAGTGCAAGAGTTAGGGAGAATTCACGTACCTCAAGAAAGGTAAGGTAGGTTGGAGGTTTATATAGTGGTAGAGAGCTGACTCGAATCCCTTGATACGGGAGAGTTTCCTTGTAAAGAGAAGGGTCCCCATATATTCGGGATTGCCTTTCCATATATAAGATATCTGATTGCACGGCAAGGCCTTTAGTCGTGATGTGCAGGTAATTTCCATGTAAGGTTGTGTGAATGGACCCCACGTATGTTGTGGGGAAACCCTAAGGATGGGTCTTCCGGATCAGGAGTCGTCTGACTCGCCGGCCCTTGGAGGATTGTCCCTTTAGGGGATTGGTCGTCTCTCTTCAGGGACCAATCGTCCCTTCCAGGGACCAATCGCCTCTTCAGGGACTGGTCATCCATAGCAGGGACTGATCACCCTTATATGGGTTGATCATCCCTTTCAGGGCCTGATCATCCCTTTTGAGGGACGATCTTTAACTTTGAGTTTAGTCGTCCCTTTCTAGGGTTAGTCCAGAATTTTCCTCATTAGCTGCCCCTCACTCCGTGAGTCGTCGGGGTGGTCCACGGGTTGCGAAGTTGTCATTAATTCCTTGCCTTAATGGCATGTGTCATAAATAGGGGTAATTATGTCTTTCTGACAGGGCTAGTAACACGTGTCACCCTCTAATTTGTGGAATCAAGTGTCGCAGCTTTTCGTTTTTCATGCCATGTCATCCTATAAATAGTCCAATGTCGTTATTGTCCTTATTATCTGAAAATTCATCCATTTTATTCCCAGAGCTCAATCGTCGATTTTGAGCTTCATCAGTATCCTTGCTTCGTCGGTTTTATTATTCGTCCATTTCTTAGGTATGCTTCGTCAGTCTATCTTTTTTCTCTTTCCCGCTTTCTCTTTTCCTTTTCTTTGTTGTTGGTTTGTACACATAGGAAGTGGGGTAGAATCTTAGCTTTCATTCGTCACTTGTAGGTGGGGGATGTCTGGAGATAGTGAAGCGACGAGTAAGCATACCTCGTCAATCCGTATGGGTACGGATGACGACTTGTCTAGTCCAAGGCTTGAATACTCATCAGACGACTCGTCGGTATCCGATAGGAGTTCGTCATCAGAATATTCATCGGGCGAGGCCAGCCCTTCGGGGCGACAACCATGGAAGGTCATTTTGCTTGACGACTGGTCCATTCATGACTTCCCCATTGACATGAGTGACGAGGTTTTTAGCAGGCTGAGACCCCGTTTCCAAATCCCTAACAATGTGCCCATTAGGAAGGGTGACGTAGGGGAAAAGTGTTATGATGGGAGGTCTCTTGACGTAGGTTTTTATAAGACTACCTTCATAGCAGGGCTTCGTCTCCCCCTCTCCACCCTGCATCGTCAGTTGGCTTCTTATTTGGGTGTATCTGTTAGTTAGATAGCCCTGAATGCCTAGAGGATCTTTATCGGAGCAGAGGTGCTATAGGGTCAACTTAGTGGGGGCAATCGCTCCCTTACTCTAGAGGAATTTTTCTATTGCTACAAACCCCAAGAGCTTCCTCGCTCAAAGGGTTTCATAACTTCGTGTGTCGTCGGGCTGCCTAAGGTTGATATCTGACATGCCCGACTCCAATCATCAGTGGAAGGCTAGGTTCTTTTTCGTGTAGGGGGTTAACTGAGTGTGTCGTCCCAATGAGTGGGACAGTATAGGGTCCTTTTATGACCATTCTTGGGGGCAATTAAACAAGGCTGGTGAGTTGTCGGGCTTTGTTCGAGTCATCAGTCAGTACTTGTTATTGGACTAACTCAGTTTTTTATTTTATCTCAGCCAAAGTTTGCCGACGATTCTTCTCAAGCAAGAGGTATTCTTAGAAAGAGTTTTCGAGATACCCTTCGAGGAGAGGTCTTGGAAGAAACTCGTCAATTTGGACATTCTTCACGCCTACTATGGTGGACCCATACCTACTGAGGAAGCCCGATGATTAAGTTTATCTTTTCCCCTTGTTTTGGACTGATATTTTATACTTCAAAGCTTTATAGCATATTTTGTGCAAGTGTTGATACTCGTCGGTTTACTTTTCTTTATTGTTGAATCGTTGGTTTGCTATATTTTATTGTTGAATCGTTGGTTCCATGGTTTTTATCACATTATTGGGTGCTAAGGGTGAGGATTCGTCAGTTACCTCATCTTAACCTTTCTGCCCCCTGGTCGTCGGGTTTCCCTCTTTCGGGTTTTGACAAAGATTAAGTGTACTCATGCTTATCCCCTAGGTAGGACTTAAGATATGATCAAGTGCACGTGGGCATCCTTGGTTGTCGGTCCCCCTTTAGGTGGGACTTGGGATTGGATCTGGTGCACGGAAGGCATCCTTGATCGTCGGTCCATCTCTTAGGTAAGACTTAGGATTTTGATCGGGTGTACAAAGGCATCCTTGATCATCGGTCCAGCCCTTTGGTAGGACTTAGGATTTTGATCAGGTGCGCGAGGGCACCCTTGATCATCGGTCCACCCTTTAGGTAGGACTTAGGATTGGATTAGGTGCACGAGAGCATCCTTGATCGTTGATCCAGCCCTTAGGTAGGACTTTTGGATTTTGATCAAGTATGCGAGGGCCTCCTTGATCGTTGGTGCACCCTTTAGGTAGGACTTCGGTTTTTTATAAGCCTTTCCTTATTCGTAGATAATAATAATTCCATTTAAAAATAATTGAATAAAAATGTTGATAACTTGCTATTTGATCAGCTAAAAAGCTGGTCTGTTAACTACTTAAACAAAAAGGAAAGCGATAATATAAGCAATAACATAGGTTGCTACTGGTGTACTACTGATAGTATCTCCTGAGGTGGTCAATATTCCAAGGATGGTGCAGTCTTTGTCTGTCAAGTGTCTCCAAGTAGTAGGTACCCTTCTTGTTGCAATCAAAGATTATGTATGGACCTTCCTAGTTAGGTCTTAACTTCCCTTGTGTGGGATCTCTGGTGGTCGTGGTCACTTTCCTCAAGAAAAGGTCCCCGATGTTGAAGTGTCAAGGCTTTACCTTGGCGTTATAGTGTTTGGCCATAAGGTTTTGGTATCGGGTCACTTGTTGCTCAGTGGCCACCCCTACCTCGTCCAGTAGATCCAAGTGTAGACGGATCCCTTCTTCATTCTTCCTTTCGTCATGGTGGGCTATTTTATAGCTTGCTATTCCCACTTCTGCAGGGATGACAGCCTCGCTTTTGAATGCTAGACGGAACGGTGTTTCTCTTGTGGGTGTCTGAGCGGTTGTTCTATATGCAATAGGACGCTTGGTAGCTCATCAGGCTATATTCCCTTTACCCCCTCCAACCGAGTCTTGATTAGTTGAGCAAGGATCAATTTGTAACCTCAACTTGCCCATTGGCTTGTGGGTGGATGGGTGAAGAGTAATGGTTTTTGATCCCTAATTGATTGCAAAAGTCTCTGAACGCATTGTTGTCGAACTGTTTGCCATTGTTAGAGACGAGGACCCTAGGGATCCCAAATCGGCAAATGATGCTTTTCCAAATGTAGCTACTGACATTCTTCTTCATGATGGTTACCAATGGTGAAGTAGTCAATCCCCATAACTTGGAACTTGAGTTGTTGCATTGCCATCGAAAACATAATGTCATTGAGCGAAAGGCCATGGGGCATTCATCGGGGTGAGTGGTTCAGACGGTTGCCTTATGTCATTGCTGAAGTGTTGACACTTGTCACATGCCTTCGCGTAGGATTGGGCATCCTTCTGCATTATAGGTCAATAGTACCCTGCTCGTATGAGTTTATGGACCAACGATCGCATCCCTGAGTGGTTTCCGCACACCCTTTCATGGACTTCCCTTATGACGTAGTTCGCTTCATCGGGGATCAAACACCTTAGGTACGATTGGGAGAAACCTCTCTTGTATAGTATATTCACTATCAGCACAAAACGTGTTGCCCGAACTTTCAATCATCGGGGTCTTCGGGAAGTGTCTCGTTCTTAAGGTAAGAGACAATCGGAGTTGTCCAATCAGCGACCTTTGGAATCATCTGTAATCCACATTGATATGCCCAATGACAACTTGGGAGTCGCTATGAAGGACGACTAATGAGGCCCCAGCTACTTTGGCCAAATCAAGCCCAATGAGAATGGCTTCGAATTCAACCTCATTATTAGTCATCGGGAATTAAAGTCTTCTTGCTTTTTGGTGATCTTATTAGGGGTAAGTTTTAGCGTTAAAAGAAAATTAGAATTTTATGGATATATGTTAATTGTTTAGATCAAAGACTTGTTAAGGCCTGAGAGAATTTTGTACTCATTTTAAATCTGTACCAAAACATGGTACATACTGATGATGCACAAAAATCGTCAGTGAGTTGATCGTCCACACACCTGCCGATGGATGTACCTAAAGAACAAAAGATAAGAACCAATCCAAGGGCACCAATAGGGTACTGGCCAAAGACCTTCCGAAAGTTAAGTCAGTAATAGAAGAATCTCCAAGAACTCAAGAGTGTAAGAGTTAGGGAGAATTCATGTACCTCAAGAAAGGTTAGGCTGGAGGTTTATATAGTGGTAGAGAGCTAACTCGAATCCCTTGATACGGGGGAGTTTCCTTGTAGAGAGAAGGATCCCCAGATATTCGGGATTGCCTTTCCATATATAAAAGATCTGATTGCGCGGCAAGGCCTTTGGTCATGATGTGCAAGTAATTTCCATGTAAGGTTGTGTGAATGGGCCCACATAAGTTGTGGGGAAACCCTAGGGATGGGTATTCCGGATCAGGAGTCGTCTGACTTGTCAATCCTTGGAGGATCGTCCCTCGGGGGGATCGGTCGTCTCTCTTTAGGGACTGATCGTCCTTGGTAGGGACTAATCACCCTTATGGGGGATGATCCTCCCTCTCAGGGCTTGATCGTCCCTTTTAAGGGATGATCTTTAACTTTGAGTTTAGTCGTCCCTTTCTAGGGTTGGCCCAGAATTTTCCTCATCACATACTATATCTAAATTGTTCAATAACAATCTTTCTACACAGATTGTTGCCAATTATGTAAGAATTTCTTACTTTTTTTTGTTATAACTCTTCTCTATTCTGAGTTGACTTTTTTATTTATTTATTTTTATATAAGATAGAATTTCTACTCTAGTCCAATCTAAGTGTATATGTGTGTGAAACTCCCTCCTAGAGACTTGAACCCCGGCCCTTATCCCCCACACCCCACGAGTACTTATACTTGTGAAGTAACCATCGCACCAAAGGTATTCTGAGTTGACTTAGTTCTAATTTTTTGTCACAAATTTCTTCGCATTTACTTTTCCAATTTGCCTATTCTTTTTTTTTTTTTTTAATTAGACATTATTATGTTGATCGGTCAGAATACGTTAATCAAATTTGGGTTCTGATCACCCCACAATGCTTAATTTTAAAACTTAGATTTGTAATTAGTTTTGTACTAATTAAGCATATATTATAATTAAAGTAATCTAAAACTATATCTTGAATAAAATGGATCACCCACTAGCAGTGGCGGAGCCAGGAATTTAGGTTAGGGGGGGCAAGATTAAAAGACAAGATTAGAAATAAAAAATTAATATAAAAAAATTAATCAATATTAATAACAAAATAAGTAAAGAACTATATGATAATTTAATTGTCATACAAAATTTAACATAAAATGTAAACTTTAATTTATTTTTTCACACCTAGCTTATTTTACTCAATTGCCCTCAACGATTTTTCATATTTTGAAACCGCTGTATGATTTCTTCACACTTAATAGTCTTGAATATATCTTTCTCAATATATGTAACTAAGCAATCATTCGTCCACTGATCTCCAATTTGATTGCGTAATCGATTTTTAATTATGTTCATTGTTGAAAAAGTTCTTTCAACAGTAGTTGTTGCAACTAGTAAGATCAATGCCAAAGTCACTAATGAGTAAACCAATGGATATGAAACATTCTTTTTCATTTTTACCATCTTTTCAACAAGCTGTCCAATTCTTCTAAATGCTGAAAACTCTTCAATGAACTGCCTGTCATGGATGTATATCTCAAGTTGGTTATCCAAGAAAGAAACTTGAGACATAAAAAAATTCTACAGATAGTTTGGTCTAGTCGTCCATCAAGTTTACTAAGTGAGACTCATTAATTTTATATATAAAATTGTACTAGGAGTAGAAGTCATCTACTACTACTACTAGGAAAGTTGAAAAGGTAACGTAAATTCACTTAATTGAGTTATTTATTTATTATTTATTATTTTTTGTCTTTAGTGTGGGGGGTTTATTTTTTATTTTTTATTTTTGTCTTTAGTGTGTGGGGGGGGGGGGGTGCATTTGAAATTTCAGGGGGGGCATCTGGGGGGGGGGGGGTGCATTTGAAATTTCAGGGGGGGCAGATGCCCCCCCTCGCCCCCCCCCCCCCCCCCCCCCTCCACCCCTGCCCACTAGCCAGTAGCCACTAGCTTAGCAATTCTTATGTCCCTGGCGTCTCAATTAAAAAACTTCGTTTTCATTTTGCCCACCGTTACTTGCTGATGTGCTTAGGCTCATCCTTTTTTTTTTTTTTTTTTTGGTACACGTGGCAAGCATTCATGGGTTGGGACTTGGGAGTGGAATGTCTCGTGGGTCCTATGCAAACCAAAAGGAGGTTTTATCACCACAATCATTATAAGATCCAAACACCTTTTATCGTGTTAAGAATTTCCAATTTGATGACTTTTTTAAAACTGATTATCAATATGCTAATGTGTTGTTTTCGTACTTTTTAACAAGCCATCCAATCATTTTTCATATTTGATTGCGTGAAGCTTTTAAAATTACAATTTACTAAAAAAATTTACAACTGAAAGATCATGAAAAAAAGCTGAACTGAGCCATAAGAGTTTTTCTTTTTTTCCCCTGGATAGTATCATGAATCTCTTTTATCCATATAACTTTAACCCATATTATTTGGTAATATAACCGACGTGAATTTTTTTTTTTTTTTTTGGGGGGGGAAAGATATGGGAAAGACCCTTTTTAGCCTTGGGAAACGGTCTAACTTCTTTTTGTTTTTTTGAAAAACAAACACATAAGCACACAAAAGGAAGAAGAAATAAGGATTTTACACAAAGATATGCCATAAATTTCACTTAAAAGTCATTCAAGTGAAGATGAGTTTAATTGTAAATAGTTTACTGTTATCAATTAAACTGTAAAAGGTCCAATTGAAATTATTAACCTTGCAAAAAGGGGAATGATCAGAAATAAATTTTTTAATAAGACTTTTTACACCTTGTTATGTTGGTGAACTATAATTGAAACAACTCTATTTTATATATGTCTATTCATAACATCACTTTATTATACGACATGAAATTATTGTTTATAAGCAGTAAGAGGTCAATTAAAATTACCATAATTGCAAAAAGGCAAGGCTCAAAAATAACTTTTTTAATAATATTTTTTTCTAAACCATAATTTATCATTACTTTTACTAAATGATTGAATACTAATGTGGTTTACCCTATGGAATTTTCTAACTTGATATTGGATTGCAGGTGGCTCCTCAATAGGGACTGGGAGGCATGCGTTGATATATGCCCCACCTTTTTGTGGCAATGTCCATATTGGGACTCCATGAATTTTGTTTCATCCCGAAGTCGTCGTGGTCAATAATGGTCCAATTGTTTGCGTTTTGTTTTGGTACCAGCTATTAGCTCTCACGGGTTGATTTGTGGTTTGTGGTAGTAGGTTGTTCTGTTGTTGCCTTTTGTGGTTTGGTGTACTATTTATATGTTGTTTTAGCTTGGGTTAGTGTGTTGTTGCTTGTACTGTAGTTTTTTTTTTTTTTTTAAATATAAGATAGAAATTCTACTTTAACTTAGTCTAAATGGATATATGTGTAAAGTTCCCTCTTGGAGACTTAAATCCCGGTTTTTACCCCCCATGCCTCCACAAACACTTATACTTATGGAATGACCATCACACCAAAAATGTACGGTGATGTTGCTTGTACTGTAGTTGAATTGTGATTGTACTGTTTATGTTTATCTAATATATCTTCTCTTTATGCGAAATATATAAATATATATATATATATATATAGATGCATTTAATACACAACTATAAAAGTAAGCCATCAATATACAACGTTGAAAAAAAGGTTTGAGGCTGAAACTAGACGTGTGAAATTCAGAAATTGCAATTTACAAGTCCATGTGAAACGTGTTGATTCATTCACAAAAAACACCGATGTGCACATGGGTTACTACGTGGATGTGAAACAAACGAGTAAATCCCCACCATCCGATCGTCTCAAAGTGAGAGTTCAGACTTCATTCCATTCATTCTGATCATGTGTGTCAGTTCAGTTGTCAGGGGATGAGATCAACTTCGGTTTCACCAAACTGTAGGCCCCACACATCTCTCTGTAAGTTGCCAATTTCTTCCATGGTCACTTCTTAACTTTACACGTTATAAGAACATTCTCATTGAAGATTGTAAAAATTTTAACATTTAGCATCTAAAAAATCAACTTTATAACATTTAACACATTACTTTATAATACAATCTATAGCAAATTTTTTTTTTTTTTTTTTACCACTTCATTTAAATATTCTTTATTTTTTATTTTTTATTCTTCCCCGCCCTCCCTCTTTCTCAACCCAACTGATCTAGAACCTTCTCCCTCTCTTTGATTTTCTGCTCTTAAACCCGTGCTCCATGGCTGACTACCAAACTCCGTCTCTGAACATCAATACCACCACTCTACAGGGGTTCTCACCCTCTCCATATTCTCAGCCTAAAACTCTTCTCATTCCTTCGAGCCCTCCCTCTTAAATTGATGTCTCCTTCTAAACCTCCATAGCCAAAGTTTATCAAGCTCATCACCTCCAACCACGCACCACTACCGAAACCCAACCAAAATCAAATCACAATCACCACCACGGCCAAAACCCAGCCAAAATCAAATCACAACAAAGACCCAAAAGCCCACCAATCAAATCACAAAATCACAAACCACTAAATCACAAAATCACAACAAAGACCCAAAATCACAAATCAAAGAATCACAAAATCACAAAATCAAAAATCAAATCCCACCCACCGAAATCAACCCACACCCAAAGCCACCCCATCTCTCAACCACCATGATCAACCCAAACCCAACACCCAAAACCACCCCCGATCAACCCTCAAACCCAACCACCGAAATCAAAAACCCACCAAAATCAATCAAAACCACTGAAATTAAAACTCACCAATATCAAATCGCAAAACCCACCACAGAGACCCACTATCCACGAAAAACCACCGTAGAGACCCACCACATACCACCGCAGAAACCCACGATCCATGAAAAACCACCGTAGCCCAACCACACCCAGCATCGCATCCCGGCCACACCGAAGACCCATGAACTTGAGATGCAAAGAGAAAGGGAAATAGACAGGCGGAGAGAAAATGAAAGAGAGAGGGGACGGAGAGCACGAGAGAGTGAGTGAAAAGGAAAGAAAGAAAATAATAAGATATTGTAGCAACTTGTTACAGTGAGGTGTTAGTAATAGAACCTCACTGTAGCAAGTTGCTAAATTTTTTAAGATTTGACACCCTTGAGAAAGATGAATTTTTATGATTTTAGGTGTTTAAAATGCTAAAAAATAGCATTTAGCATTTTTAACACATTTGATGGGAATGCTCTAAGGCTATGGCGGTTCAAAGACTCATAGGCTCAAAGCCAAGTGGGGGAGGTAACATGTCCTTGGCCTCTGCTCAACCTTAAAAAGTGTTTTGCTTCGTTAATGCAAATTGATCTTGTTTAGAAAGAAAGAAAAAATAATTGTATTTAGCATTTTTAACACCTTTGATGAGAATACTCTAAGGCTATGGTGGTTCGAAGACTCATAGGCTCAAAGCCAAGTGGGGGAGGTTTTGTTTGGTAACATGTCATTGGCCTCTACTCAACCTTAAAAAGTGTTTTGCTTTGTTAATGCAAATTGATCTTGTTTAGAAAGAAAAAAAAAATTAATAATTGTATCTTTATCACTTGCAATTGCATCAATCACCCTCAGACAACAAATCAAGGATAAATCCAAGTTGGTTTTCACATCATAGTATGTTTCTTATTTTTCTTGACAGTGACATGATAACATGTTGGTATCTTTGATTGTGAGTATATTTTAAGTCAGTAAAGCATACAAAAAGATATATTAAGATTAAGCTATTAATTTATTTATTTTTTCATGAGAATTAAGCCCAATGGCGTCTTCAAAAATTTATTTCAAAAGGGTCATTAAGAAACTTAAAGTTAATAAGATTTAATAAAAAAAAAGAACTTAAATATATCGAGTTATTGATAAGAAATAAAAAATATACATGTGTGCACCCAAAACGAGACTAGCTAATTGGCTCTCTCTTGGGCTCACAATCTATTTGTAATATGGGCTTTGGATTTCCTACTTTGGGTGATTCTTGCTCGGAGACCCAGCAACAACTCTCAAACCTTTATATTCTATCCCCTCCACTCTTATGACCCTCTTACTCTCTCTTCTAAGCGCCCCTCAGGACCCTTTCTAACCAAAAAGCCCATTTCCTCCTTCAACTTCTCATATATATATATATATAGCCAAGCGTTAGGGGAGGGATTATGATCGCTTTCAGAGTTAGTGCAATAGGAGGTCCAATATTTTTGATCGTAGGTGGGCGTTTAGGTGGGAGTGGGATGTGGTGAGAGTAGCTTTGGAAATGGTTCCCACTTTAGTAAGTATGCTCAGTAGTGCCAATCCCTGACACTGTTGAGCAACCGAGAGACAATACAACCGAGCAATCACTTTCTTGTTAGGGAAGCAGGTCATCGAACATGATTTTGGAAGTGTAGCGTGGTATGAATTGATGAAGATCATCTGTTCAATGGGCTTAAAGGCAACTTGAGGCCTGGGCTTAGGGGCAATATAGGCCATATTATTGGGTTGAAACCCAAGGCCCAAATGAGTCTGGATATCGTAGGGCCGTACAATAGCCCCCCCTTGATTCGTGATCGACTCTCGGGGACGAATCAAGGAATCCAAGGGGCAACAATTACTCGAGAAGTTCAACAGGTAGATAATGGACGGTTGAGGAACCCATTAATGCGCCATCAAAAGGCACGTTGCATCCGACTGTTCTTTCAGCCGCTATCATTATCTGACGGTTCATGAACCGAAGTGGCACGTGTGGCAGTAAATGGGGATTCATTGGTTTCCTCGCCCCCCAATTATTAAATGTCATTTATTCCCCTTTTGGCTCCTATAAATAGCCATCCCTGAGTCCCTCCTTCACTTTTGCATCCCTCACTCTCCAAACTTTCACTCTGCCAAGCATATTTTCCTTATGCGTTCATCTTCCAGCCCAGAACTCTCCCTCCTTAAAGCCCACAGTAAGTTTCCTCTCCCTTTCCTTCTATTTCTTCTATTTCTTCTTGTTCTTTTGTAATTGTAGTCCTAGGAGTCCTAGCTTAGAGAATGGGGTTTTCTCATCTACTTTCCTCAGAAGCCACTTTGGCCACTTTTAGGGCTGCTTACAACGTCCACGAGGATGTTGATATTGCCTATTGTCATAAGGGCAATATCGACATTCAAAGGTGTCGTGGCTCAAATACCGTACTCTTTCCTTTAATGGCCATCCTTGAGGGTGGGGTTAAGTTCCCTGTTAACCCCCTCATCATTAGCACCCTTAGGTTTTATGGTCTTTGCCCAAACCAACTCCCCCCTAATTTTTACCGAGTGGTGAGTTTCGTTAGTAGGTTGAACCAGTTGTTCGGGTTGCAACTAGATCACCATGACATTAATTTCATGTACAGTTTGTGCAGCAAAATTACTTTGGGCTATTATTTAAAAACAAAAGACATGCGGGTACGACTTATATCATACCTACCGGATTCAAATAGGAACTCGGCTGGCGAGTTTGTACGGGTGAGCAGCAAATGGTTTACCGATGAGCTCCCTTGTTCATTCTTGCCTCGTGATGTAGGTCGGTATTGAATATGCTTGTTTGTAAATCTGTTTTTTCTTAATTGTACTTGACTATTCGATTGACTGATCATTGACTGATTTTTGTGTTGTTTTTGTGCAGAGAGCAAGTGGTTCAAGCCGGACCTTAGAGTGGTGCACATGAGAAACCTAAATTTTGTGCTTAGGTTAGATATTTTCGTTCACTAGGACGGACAGCTCCAAGCGTCCCACTTCATCCTCAGCGTTGACCCAGTGTACTCCACTTGGCAAGCATTCAGCCAAACTTTGTTAGTTGACAACCCCCTTCTCTCCTATATTGATGTACGGAAGGTGAATTTCCTCCCCCCAAAACTTACAGTAGGTGAAGCTCGGGACCTTGGTCCGTGGTACGCTTGCTTGGACGAACTTGCACCCATACGGGATGAGTCGGCTGAACGTGTATCTTTACGGCACATGAGAGGATTCAGCCTGAGGTCCTCGTTCAGCTAGAGGTTTTTGTAGAACTTGAGGCCCTTGTTGAACCTGAAGCCCCTATTCGAGTAACTGAGGAAGCGACCGTTGAATCAATTAGCTCTTCGGAAACCGAATCCGACCAGGGTCATGACATGGTGACAAGAAGATCAATGACAATCAGTCGTTTTGTGCCCGATGCCCGACCAACCGCGTAGCAACAACGACTCCAAGGCCAAGATCAAACTCCCCCTCCTCCTTCTTCAGCCAGCCGCACCAGGAAAAGGCCACGCACGGTAGAACAAACCTCGACCAGCTCGGTAGATGCGCCCACTCGGACCCCCCTGATCATCGACGGGTATTGTCATCCGGGAGCCAACGGTCCAGACCGAGGTGAATGTAGCATCTACCTCCCAGGTAGTGGCAACATGGTAGCCTTCCTTCCAACTTGACGGTAAGCCTCTCCCCTCGTCCGCCAGTGTATGAGTATAGGAGAAAGGCCAAGGGGGTCATGTCGCCCAGAGTTTGGTGCACGACCTCCTTCTACCGGAAGATATGCATGTTTTTGAGGACGGGACGTACGAGTCATTAGGCAGGCGGTTACAATGGCACACTATCGTGGTAATCTCTTGTCCCCTGGTTTTCTATATGTTTTGACACTTTGTTTTCATACTCCTCATTATTTGCTTTATCAAGCCGCGTAATTGACTCATATCGTTAATGAAAGGATGAAAGAGCTTTCTGAAGATGCTGAGTGGGAAAAAGCTCCTAAGGACGTTGCCAAGGCTATGGTGAAAGAAAAGGTGAAGGCTGTTGAGACCGGGGAGAAGAAAGCCGCTGTGGCCAAGAAAGCTAGGGCATCGGCAGAAAGCAAATCTGCGAAGCAGAAGGTGCAGCTAGGTGGTACCGAGCTCAAGTTAGGGAAGGCCCAAAGCCTAAACGCCACTCTAGTAAAGGAGTTGGTCGATCTGAAGGCGACGTTGGAAGCTTGCGAGAACAAGTGGTACAACGAAGGCTTTGCTGACGCCGAAAATTCTGCAAAGTCGGTAATCCGTCAAGCCCAGAAGCTCGGGTTTGAGGAGGGGTGGTTCGCTGCTCTACAAGCTATGGGGGTCCCCGAGGATTCTCCTTTAAGGAATCCCAATTCTCCTTTAAGGAATCCTAATCAAATCCCTTTCCCGAATCTCCCTACTACCACGTAGAACCCCCTTGGGAAAAGACCACTAGCATAAGGGAGTTGGTGGAGGCAATTGACTCCCACATGGAGCCGGTTGACCTGGAAGCCACCAGCATCTCCCGTGCTGGTGATCAGCTTAGTGAGGGCGTTCAGCTTCAGCCACTCCCAGTAACTCAGAAGCCTCCCGTAGACGTCATCCATTTCCAACCCGCGGACCCTTCAAGTTAATTGTCGAACCGGATTTCTTCTATCTAATTTTCTTTTGTTTAATTCCTTCCTTTTTAGCAAGTTTTCCCACGTCACCAAGCTATGGTGATAGAACAATTATTTTTCTCAGATTTATTTTTTCTATAGTTACCGAGTTATGGTGACAGAACGTTGGTTTGGTTTTTATATGTTGGCCTTAATTACATCTATGAAAATTGACTACTATCTTCCCAGTTGAGTTCTTTGATTGTATCATGCCCGTATTCTAGATTGCTTTCTTTTTTGCTCGTAAGAGGCCAGGTGTTTGCCGGCCATGCACGGTACCCGGATTACCCTGTATTAGGTCATTTGTATCTAGAAAGAATTGGCTCCTTGGTGGTAATAAAAAATTTTCCATGCGTTGATCCTTCTGTACTTAACTAATTTTCGAGAATAAGTTTCCTCCTATTAAGTGACGAGGATCGAACCAGGGACCGGTGTCTGTCCTTAGTGTAATATTTCTGGCCGCTCAGTGATAATGGTCGAACTGAGGATCAGATTTATGTCCTTTAAAGAGTTTAGCGTAAGGTTTCCACCTGCTCGGTGATAATGATCGAATCGAGAAGCAGGTTTCAGTCCTTTAAAGAGTTATGTAAGGTATCCACCTGCTCAATGATTGTGATCGAATCGAGAAGCAGGCTTCTGTACTTTAAAGAGTTTAGTTTAAGGTTTCCACCTGCTTGGTGACAATGATCGAACCGAGAAGCAGGTTTCAGTCCTTTAAAGAGTTTAGTGTAAGGTATCCACCTGCTCAATGATTGTGATCGAATCGAGAAGCGGGCTTCTGGACTTTAAGAGCTTAGTTTAAGGTTTCCACCTACTCGGTAACAGTGATCGAACCGAGAAGCTGGTTTTAGTCCTTTAAAGAGTTTAGTTTAAGGTTTCCACCAGCTCGGTGACAGTGATCGAACCGAGAAGCAGGTTTCTGTCCTTGAAAAACAAGCTGTCCCAATTCCATAACTCTCTTTATATTTACTGACCGGCAACGCCTCTGGATGAATTAACGGTAATGGAATTAAATGTACCTGTGTGGATACATATTAACTTCATATTAGTTCAAGCATATGTACAAGATTACACTGAATCTACATTCTTGTGTACAACTGATTAATGATAAAACTTCTTCAAGTTATGGACATTCCATAGCTGGGGAAGTGGCCTCTCATCTAGGTCCTCTAAGTAGTACGCTCCCACGCCCACAATAGCAGTAACTCTATAAGGCCTTTCCCAAGTATGGGCTAGTTTCTTAGCATTCGTGTCTCGCATGTTCCTTATGGTTTTCCATAGCACCAAGTCCCCAGCACCGAATTCCCTTGTCTTCACATCCTGGTTGTAACACCGAGCTAGCCCCTGCTGATACTCGTCAAGTCATATGGTTGCCGCTTCTCGGTATTCCTCCAGTAAATCCAAATGCTCCACCATCATTCCCTCGTTTTGGTCGGGATTAAATCCTTCGACCCGTGCATTGCACAGATTTACTTTGGCCGGTATCACGGCTTCTACCCCGTACATTAATGAAAATGTTTCTCCTGTAGATCTTCTGGGTGTTGTTCGGTATGCCCATAAAACACTGGGTAGCTCCTCGACCCATTTACCCTTCACGTCGTCCAACCTTTTCTTCAACCCATTCACAATTGTCTTGTTAACGGCTTCAACCTGTCCATTGCCTTAACGAAACACCGAGGTAGAGTATCTGTTCTTGATGCCGAGATCACTGCAAAACTTGCAGAAGGCCCTGCTATCAAACTGTAACCTATTGTTGAATATAAGCGAATCCGACACACCAAATCTAGTGACTATATTCTTCCACACGAACTTCTTAACATCCACGTCCCGAATGCTATCTAACGCCTCTACTTCCGCCCACTTGGTGAAGTAATCAACAGCTACTAGAACAAACCTTCGATTGCCCGTCACTCGAGGAAATGGGCCGAGAATATCCAGCCCCCATTATGCAAAAGGCCAAGGGCTGCTGACCGGATTCAAATGCCCTGCTGGCTGGTGGATCGAAGGAGCATGTTTTTGGCACCTCTCACATTTACATACGTATTCAGCCGTATCCTTCTGCATCTGTGGCCACCAAAATCCCTGAGTCATTGCCCGGTGAGCTAATGAGCGTCCCCCCACATAACTGCCACACACCCTGATAGTTTTTAAACCCCTTAAAACCACAATTGGATTAACCTAGGTGATTAGCCAAGTTGTTACTTAGTCCAAATTCCAAATCTAGGTTATCACAATCAAACAATCATATCATGCAAAGCAACAGAAAGATAAATAACACAATGATATGATCACCCAGGAAACCAAACCGGTAAAAACCTAGGGAGGATTTAACCTAGCTATCCTCAAGGTAAACCTACATCCACTATGAAAGAATTGAAGTTGTTCAACAGGACTTAGACCACTAACATCCTATCGCTACCCACCAGTAGAAACTTACTGACACAACTGTGTGCAAGCTCCGAAACCACGAACTCGTTCTATCTTGGATTCTCCAGCAAGTACAAGCACACCCGCTTGTGTATCTTTAAGCTTTTATTGCAGCAACTGAATGATCATCAAGTTCTTGAAGAAATTTCCTTCTTGATAATCCTAAACTTGTGTGAAAGAAAGCTCCTCAAGGATCTCATAAGAAATTCACACAAACAGCAATATGAGCAACCTCTAAAACGTGGCTAGGGTTTGCCTTATATACTTAGACAAAACATAAAACCCTAAAACGTTTTAATGAGCTAGGGCTGAGTTGAAATTATACAGAAAAGACACATCAGGCCCGAAATTCGATCGATCTAGCCTAAGCTTCGATCGATCAAATCAAGCCGAGATGCACAATAACTTCTGCATCAACTCGATTCCAACTTTACAAAAACGGCACAACTTTGAGCAATTATGTACAAGACTAAACAACATGTTTTGATCATGGTTTGTCAACAATACAAATTAGAATTCTAAATACATAAATCCTAAGTCTTTAGAACCTAACACACCCCATCATGTAGGTCGGCCAAGAGTTCATTTTTTTCCCGAGGTGTAAGAACAAAAGATATAGCCCTTTAAAGGACCTCTGTTATAGCTTCCTATCTGCCGACAACCAGTACAGAGAGGCTATTCAGCGAACCCTGTTAGCTTCTTTTGCGTCATCTAAGACATGATCTTCAGCTAAGAAGTTAATGATCGGGTCCATCCAACACGACTTGGTTGCTAAAATCACTGTAACACAAACCCCGGTGAAACCACCATCAGTCGTGGTAGTAATGCTCAGTTTTGTTATGAGCTCCACTTTGATTAACAAAGGAACACCCTCAGTCATTGCTGAAGCTAGCGTAGCCAAAGAATCAGCGTGTCTGTTTTGCCCTCGGGCCACTTGGGTCACCCTTGTCTTACAGAACTTACCCATAACTTGCTTTACCACTTGTAAATACTCCTTCATTCGAAAATCCTAGGCTTTAAAATTTCCCTGTACTTGGCTAACCACCGGCCGTGAATCTGAATAAATCTTTACATCTCGGGCACCCATGTTTAGAACAGTCCTGAGCCCAGCAAGCAAGGCCTCGTACTCTGCCTCGTTATTAGAGGCTCTAAACCTCAATCTAAAAGAATGCTCCAACCGTATTCTTTACGAAGTAATTATGACAATCCCGACACCAGCCCTCATGGCGCTTGACGCACCATCCACAAACACCCTCCATGGACGGCTTTCCACATGGCAAACCATTTCCCCTTTATTTCTAAGGGAAAATTCCGCCATGAAGTCAGCCAACACCTGCCCCTTCACCGAACTTTTTGGCTTATACCTTATGTCAAAGGCTCTGAGTTGAGTCCCCCATTTAGCTATATGCCCCGTGAAGTTAGATTTTTTCAACAATGATTGCAAAGGGTATTCGGTTAACACGTATACAATATAAGCCTGGAAGTAATGGGGCAGCTTTCTTATGGCATAAATTAATGCCAACACCAACTTTTCCATAGGCAGGTACCTCTCCTCAACGTCGACCGAGGTTTTGCTGATATAATATACGGGTTGCTGCATTCCTCAGTCACTCAAAAGGACGGCACTTATGGCGTGATCGAATACCAAAAGGTACATGAACAAGTCCTCATCGAGTTCCGGGGCTGTCAACATAGGTGCCTGCGTTAAATACTCCTTTAAGTCTTAGAAGGCTTTTTCACATTCCTAAGTCCACTGGAATCCCTTCCACTTCTTCAGGAGTTGGTAGAATGGTCGGCAGCGGTTAGCGAATTTGGAGATAAATCGGTTAAGGGCGGCCAGCATCCTGGTCAGTACCTGCACTTCTTTCGAATTGCTCGGTAGCTTGAGGCGTTTCACAACTTCAATATGGTTGGGGTTGACCTCTATTCCCTGATTAGTAATTAGATATCCCAGGAATTTACTAGCCCACACCTCAAAAAGGCACTTTTTGCATTAAGGCGCAACTTATGTCGCCGAAGTATTTCAAACACGTCCTGGAATTCCTCCACATGCTGTAATTCCTGCTTGCTAGTTACTACCAATGTCATCGATGTACACTTCAATCGTACGCCCTATCTTATCTCGGAACATCCTCATCATCATCTGTTGGTAAGTGGCCCCAGCATTTTTCAGCACAAAAGGCTTCACAGTATAGTGATAATTGGCTTCCAGGGAGATGAATGCTGTCTTTTCTCGATCCTCAACGGCCATGGCAATCTGATGATACCTCTAAAAGGCGTCCAAGAAACTCATCCTTGGGTGTCCGTATGTGGCGTCTATCAACTGATCGATCTTAGGCATAGGAAACGAATACTTTGGGCATGCTCAGTTCAAATCCATGAAGTCTACACAAACCCTCCATTTACTATTCTTCTTCTTCACCACTACCGTGTTGGCTAGCCATTCCCGAAAGAAAATCTCTCTTATCACCCCAACTTCCTTTAACCTTTTAACTTCCAATTTAACTGCCTCAACATGCTCCTTGGTTGACCTTCTCGGCTTTTGCCTTTTGGGAGGAAACAACGGGTCTACATTGAGCCTATGGACTATGAACTTAGGATCCACCCTGGGCACCTCATATGGACTCCAAGCGAAGATGTCTACATTCTAAATAAGAAATAACAACATTCCCACATTATCTTCGTCCTTCAAACTCGCTCCTACTTGGAAATACCTATCAACATCTGGAAATATCATAACTCTAAGTGGTTCCTTGGCACAACCAGCCCCCGTTCCCTCTCAGGGCTCCTGTGATTACTATAAAGGGGCCTCCTCGGCAATTTCCTTCTCCTCAGCCTACTTACTCTTCCTATTAATCTCGGCAACTAGGCATTGCCTCACCATCTATTGGCTTCCTCTCACTATGGCTATGCCCTGCTCGATAAGAAACTTAACCTTCACATGCAAGGTGGACGAAACAGCCCCCGTCGCGTGAATCCACGGCCTTCCTAAAATTGCTATATAAAGAGAAAACGAGCCTACCACAATAAATGTTACAACTACCTTTCTACCTTCCATATTCATGGGAAGGGAGATTTGTCCATAGGGAATCATCACCTTGCCATCAAACCCAACCAGAGGTGTATCATTCTTTGAGAGGCCCTCCCTACTAAGCCCAAGTCCCTTAAACAGGTCGGGGTACATCACGTTGGACCCGCTCCCCTGATCTATCATCACCCTCTTCATTGCGAAACCACTTATTCGAGCCATCACCACCAATGCATCATCGTGCAGCTGAATTGTCCCCTCTAGATTGCTCTTGTCGAAAGCAAGAGGTCCCCGAGCGAATCTTATTTTCTTTTCGAGGGGTTGCTCATCAGAGTATTTCTCTACAGGTGCGACAGTCAGTAACCCCTTCCTAGTCACTACCATACTCTTCGGTGCAGCATGTATGACTTCAATCACTCCAAGCGGCGGTGGGAGAGGATTTCCTCTCTACGGGGCTCCTTACCCGGCACCCCAGTTCCCGGGATCCATCACGAACTCCTTCAAGTACCCTGCCTTCACCAGCTGCCCTAAATGATCTTTCAACACCCAACACTACTCGATTGTATGCCCTTTATCTCTATGATAGGTACAATATAAGTTTTGATTCCTCCTAGATGGGTCACCTCCCATCTTGTTCGACCACTTGAAGTATGGCTCGTTCTTAATCCTATCTACAATCCTATGCACCGGCTCCTTAAATGCCACATTTACCTCCCCTACTTGTGCTTCTGGTTCTTGAATCCTCAAACCCCCCTAGGGCCTAGGCAGAAAACCACCTTGTTGAGGACAATTTATCGTCGGTGCTTTTCCCTTACTTTGCAGCCGATCATCTTCCAGTCATTTATACTCTTCAATACGCCTCATCAGCTGCCTCATGTCCTCAGGAGGCTTCTTAGTCAGTGACTCCTATAGTTTAGAGTCCTCGGGCAGCCCCATCCTAAAAGTGCTTGCTGCAATCTTCTCGTTACCCCCACCAATCTCATTATAAAGCTCCCAATACCGACTAGCATAACTGCGAAGGGTTTTGCCGACCCTCATCTTCATAGATAGTAGCGAGTCCACCGGTTACGACACCCGGCTGCACATTACAAACCGGACGCCGAATTCCTGAATCAACTTGGCAAAGCTATGAATGGAACCTTTCCGTAACCCATTAAACCACCCTAATGCCATGGTTCGAGGCTTGAGGAAAACACCTTACACATCAACGTGTCATTGTGTGTGTGCAGAGACATCATTTGGATATAATGATTAATGTGCTCTACCGGGTCCATTTTCCCATCGTAGGAGTTAAATGGTGGCTACATGAATTTGCTCGACATTGGGGCCCGTTCAATGTCATTCGAGAACGGCGACTGAATGGCTCTGCGTAAGGCACAGCTCATAGCATCCATAGTGGCACTGTGGGGTTGTCACCCTTCTAGGGAGTCTGAACCCCGATCGGCATAACCGCATGAACGTGAGTAGTCCCGGTGTCAACGTGACTCTCGACAATGGGAATGATCCCGACATCGACGGGACTCTCGCGAATGCGAACGATCTTGACGTCTACGGGAACCAGATTAATTGGACCCCGCCCCATATTGATTTCCCCCACTATTAGCTCTCCTTTCTCAATCATCTCAGTCCCTTCTATGGTGTCCACCTCCTGCCTCTAACTCCAAATCTCTTACCAGTCTGCGTAATCACTCCAACTCCTCATGTCTCTCGTCAAATTACCCATGCCCCGAAGCACCTGATATTGTTCGGTGCGTTTGGTATGACCCCTCTCCAAGGCAAGACTGTTCCTTTTCTCGCTTGCGCTCCCTATCTTCATGCCTTTTAAGTCTTCTCTCTCACCAAGTTAACCCCTGAGAAGACCCCACCGAATCACTTTTGGCACGACTCCCTAAATGTTTATCAGACATTTTCCCAAGCGCAAGTCTCAGTCGAACCATAGCTTTGTAGGAGAGCCCTACAGTGGGCACTAATTGTGCGCACCCAAAACGAGACTAGTTGACTGGCTCTCTCTTAGGCTCACAATCTATTTGTAATATGGGCTTTGGATTTCCTACTCTAGGTGATTCTTGCTCAGAGACCCAACAACAACTCTCAAACCTTTATATTCTATCCCCTCCACTCTTATGGCCCTCTTACCCTCTCTTCTAAGCACCCCTCAGGACCCTTTCCAACCAAAAAGCCCCTTTCCTCCTTCAGCTTCTCATATATATATAGCCAAGCGTTAATGGAGGGATTATGATTGCTTTCAGAGTTAGTGCAATAGGAGGTCCAATATCGTTGATCGGAGGTGGTCGTTTAGGTGAGAGTGGGATGTGGTGAGAGTAGCTTTGGAAATGGTTCCCACTTTAGTAAGTATGCTCGGCAATGCCAATCCCTAGCACTGCCGGGATTGGCACTGCCGAGCAACCGAGAGACAATACAATCGAGCAATCACTTTCTTGTTAGGGAAGCAGGTCACCGGACATGATTCTGGAAGTGTAGCGTGGTATGAATTGATGAAGATCATTTGTTCAATGGGCTTAAAGGTGACTTGAGGCCTAGGCTTAGGGGCAATACGGGCCATATTATCAGATTGAAACCCAAGACCAAAATGAGTCCGGATATCGCAGGGCCGTACAATACAAATATATGAAGTTTTACAATTTCCTTCTACAAGTTTTCATATTTTAAAATTGTTACGTGATAGTTCATTATCAATTGTTATTATTTATTTTTAATATGGGTAGGTGTGACCATTTTATTTTGTTAAATTTGTATAACATTTTTATTTTTATGCATTTGTCATTGTTTTTATAAAATTGTTTTGAACCAATTGACAAAACTCAATTCACTGGTACTGTATTAACACACTCATTCATGCATAAATAATATACTAAGTATTTATTTAACCAATAAAAAGCTTGAACATTCCTAACTTTACTATTTTTTTTCTTGAATCACTAACTTTATAATTAAAAGTTTTGGGTAGCGCAGGTGCTTATGTGCGTTTTTGTTTAGTTTTGGATTGGACTGATATGTGATTAGGGAGTGCAATAATATTTTTAAAGATATCTTGAACTAATAAAAAAAATATTATATATAATATTATTTTTTTTCCAAGTCAGGGGGTTCATTTGAACCCCTGACCTATGTGTCGCCCCTAATTAAGCCATTAATTTAGATTATGCATATGAGGTTTTATTCATTAATTCTGATTTTAAATTAAAGATTCAAATGAATGTATATAAAATAAATTATATAAGCAGTGTGCAAATAATATTTTCCTTAAAAGTAAGAAGAGAAAGGATCACTTAATATGATTAGTTTTGGTCCTTTTGGATATTATTGGTGTTTCTTTTTCAATTTCCTTTTCTTATTCTTTCTCAAAAAAAAAAGAAAATTCCTTTTCTTATCCATTAACAATTTCCTAACAAATTAGAAGAGATGACCTATAATATACCGTCAACATGTGAGTAATGCCGTGATTGTGTAAGTTTTTTGTGACATCACTCTCATGCCGCTTATATAACCTTGCATCCACACTATGATGTTTATGTTGAAAATGATAGAATTTGGAAACTAGTGGCATTCACTAACTTCCCAATAGTCTAAGACACTTGTGATTAGAAGGGGAAAAAATGAAGGGGCGGGGAAGGTTTTATTGTTTGTTTTCTTCAATTTTTGAAGTTATCTCATGGTCCAAATAATTAATTATCCTAAAATTAATGGCCTACATGACCACAATTGATCATGGCTATGACACAAACTAGATGCTATTAAAAGTGTAAGACATAAAGTTTTGGTAAGCAGAGGGAAAATGTTTATAAGTTTGTTATGTACAGTGTTTTTCACAATTTGTTGAAATAGTTAGTTGTGAGTGATGGACAATCACTTTCCCATAAATTCGTTACTAGCATCACTTTTATTTTCCACAACTCATAAACTATCACTTCGATATATGTATTATTTGGACAAGTATTGGAATATCAACAGTTCAATCGATGGCCCTTACTTTAAATGCATTTCATGCATCAATTTTTCAACTACAAAAAAATGGGGTTTAGGCCGCGTTTAAAAAACGCGGCTATAGACCCCAAAAACGCAGCTATAAGGTATAGCCGCGTTTTCAAACGCGGCCTAAACACCGCAGCAATAGGCCTATAGCCACGTTTTTCGCAACCGCGGCTAAAGGTTAGACTTATAGCTGCGTTTTTGTAACCGCGGCTATAGGGTTCTGGCCTATAGCCTTGTTTTAAGAAACACGGCTATAAGCTGAGACCTATAGCCGCGTTTTTAAAAACGCGGCTATAGGTTTTATTTTTTTTAAAAAAAAAAATTTCTGGGTTTCTTTTTTCCCCAGAAAATTCAAAATTCAAATTCAAAAAAAATTCAAAATCAACCACAAACCCAGAAAATTCAAAATCAAATACAACATACTCACAATACAAACACATCTAGAAAATTTATACTTATAAAAAACACAACATACTCACAATACAAACACACCAAGAAATTTCAAAATCAAACTCAATGTGCTCCAAAATATAAGAACACAAACCCATGAATCTCCTCTCATTCAACAAAACCAACCCAAATCTAACAGTAATTCCATTCAAGGAAAACAAATGCACAAGCTTAGAAACACAACCTGTGAAGAAGGAAGAAAGAAAAAAGAAAAAGAAAAAGAAAGTTACCCAGTTGTGAAGAAGGAAGAAAGAAAAAAGGAAAAAAAAAAAAAAAAAACAAGAAGAAGAGAAAAGGCTTACCTAGATGTGAAGAAGGAAGAAAGAAAAAAGAAAGAAAGAAGACCAGCCTGAAGAATGAAGAAAGAAAAAAAGAAAAGAAAGAAGACTTGAAGAATGAAGAAAGAAAAAAGAAAAGAAAAGAGGAGTATGTGAGAGTAGGTGGGAAAGGGAGCGTATAAAGGAAGTTAGATTCAGGAATTTTTTTTTTTTTTTTTTTTTTTTGCGTTACCTATAGCCGCGTTTCAAATAGTAAAAATGCAGCAAAAGGTTAGCTATAGCCGCGTTTTTAAAAAGCGCGGCTATAGATCCCCTTAAGGAAGTGTATCTCGGAAGCTTCAGAATTATTGGTTGTCTTACCTATGGCCGCGTTTTTAAAAAACATAAAAACGCGGCCATAGGTCCCCTTTAAGTGACATGAAGCTTCAGATTTTTTGTGTGGGTAACCTATAGCCGCGTTTTTTGAAAAACGCGGCTATAGGTCCCCCTGAAAAGGAAGCGTACCTGGGAAGTTTCAGAATTTTTGGTCGTCTTACCTATAGCCGCGTTTTTTTAAAACGCGGCTATAGGTCCCCTTTAAGTCACACGAGGCTCCAGATTTTTTTGTGTGTAACCTATAGCTGCGTTTTTAAAAAAACGCGGCTATAGGTCCAGTATAAATTTTTTAGAGTCGACCTATAGCCGTGTTTTTAAGAAATGCGGCTATAGCAAACCTTTAGCTGTGTTTTAAGGTTAACTATAGCAGCGTTTTTAAAAAACGCAGCTATAGCTTAGGCTTTAGCCGCGTTTCTAAGAAATGTGGCTATAGATCATCTATAGCCGCGTTTTTTGTAGTGAACGGCTCAAACACTATTCTTATTGCATTAGTGATTTTTTTATATAATAATAATCCCCGCATTAGTGAATTGGACCAAATTATTTGTGATTGCTTATGCAACTTGGTTGCACCATGTGCTCATCAAAATGAAGACATAACAAAAATTTGATGTTGACAAGATTTTTGTAGCTTAATTGATACTTATTAGTGTCTCCAATTGAGATATGCAAGGTTTAATTCCTCCTTCCTCTAACTATAAAATTTAAAAATATAAAAAGTATAACTTTATCAAGAAGATAGAATAAGAAAAATTCTAACTTGATCAGGAAAAAGGATAAAGAAGTTTTCACACAAAAATAAGTGGCCTAAAGAAATTGGTGAACACTAGCTTCTAGAGCTACTATATTTGTAATTCGAAATCAAAATTTGACAAGGTTTGATGGGGAAGGAAACCTACTGTCCATATATGAGGACTTTTGGATAAAACTTAAGCAAGAAGAAGGAAATAAGAGAACAAACATGGTTTGGTTAAGAAATTGGATAAATATGGACTCAGTTAACTAATTAAATAGTTTTAAATTATTGTCAAAGTTCGTCACCAACAATAGGTGCTTAAAATTCTTGTAGTTTGAAAATTGATGATGCACAAAAATCGTCAGTAAGTTGATCGTCCACGCACGTGCCAATGGGTGTACTTGAAGAATAAAAGAGAAGAACCAATCAAAGGGCATCGGTGGGGTACTGGCCAAAGACCCTCCAAAGGTTAAGTCAGAGATAAAAGAATCTCCAAGAACTCAAAAGCGCCAAAGCTAGGGAGAACTCACGTACCTCAAGAAGGGTAAGGTTTGCGATTTATATAGTGGTAGAGAGTTGACTCGAATCCTTTGATACAGGGGAGTTTCCTTGTAGAAAGAAGGGTCCCAAGATACTCGGGATCACCTTTCCATATATAAGAGATTTGATCGTGTGGTAGGGCCTTTGGTTGTGATGTGCAAGTAATTTCCATGTAAAGATGCATGGGTGGGCCCCACACAAGCCACACGGAAACCCTAGGGGATGGGTCGTCAGGATCGAGGAATGCCTGATCTGTTGGCCCATGGATTGATCGTCCCTTTCAAGGGTTGACCTTCCCTTTCAAGGGTTGATCATCCCTTTCGAGGGTGGTCTTCCCTTTTAGGGTTGATAATCCCTTTTGAGGGTGGCCTTCCCTTATGGGGTTGATCTTCCCTTTTGGGGTTAGTCATCCCTTTTAAGGGTTAGTCACCCCTTTTAAGGGTTGGTCGAAAGAGATGGTCAATGTGGGCCTCGTCGGCCTCTTCGGTCGATAGAGAAGGTGGCTGCTCTTCATGAGGTGGCTAAATGGGGAACGATTTGATGGGTTAGGAGGATGCGTGACATCCCTCAACGGATCTTTGATGACGTAGTCGATCGGCATAGGAACGATCCAATAAGTGCATATACTGGCGATGCTTTTGGAGATCAAATACTCTTTTGGTGAGCTCATGATACTTTTTATAACCAAAGACTCAAGGGTGTTAGAAAAACTTTCTAGATGGTGAAAATATTCCCTATCAGTTGCCCCCCATTCCGTGGTCGTCACACAAGCGGATGAGTGCAGAATATGAAGGCTTTTGTTGTAATCGTAGAGTGTTGGAGGTTCATTTGCTTGCCCCCCATTCCATGAGTGTTTAGTGTAATTTGATCGGATGACCACCATTTACACATACTAAAGATTGGCTAGTTTTTTTTTTTTTTGGGTCTCTTGGATCATTCGTCACCTTGGTGACTTGGTTAGATGATCTCTACTTGAGTAGATCATCTTGGGAGGATCACTTGTATTGTTAGTCACCTTGGTGACTTGGTTAGACTATCTTTACTTGAGTCAATCATCTTTGGAGGATGTCTTGGATCGTTCGTCACCTTAGTGACTTGGATCATTTGACACCCTATAGGTAGGAAGACTTAGATCTTTTTACCAAGGCATTCGTAAGTGGCTTGGTTCGTCCCCCCCCCCCCCCCCCCCCCCATAGGTAGGAAGACTTAGATCTTTCACCATGTCATTTACATCATCAAAATATTGTAACTAAAAATGATTTTATCATGTTGAACAAAGAATCTCAATTTTGACTTCTTGAAAAACAATATGCGACTTAAAATTACTTAACTTCGTTATCAATCATTTAGTCAAATATGCAAATTGTTCATCCTAAATTACTATGTTTTAGTATTAAAGATTTAAAAAAAAAAAAATTAAAAAAAAAAAAACCTCGTTGACAAAATTTTAATTTCTTAACATAATTTTTGGACTAGTTTGATTGGAAACAATTTTAAATTTGAGGGAAAATTGAAATAAAATTATATTATAGTTAAGATTCTTGGCATAAAATTGGAGTAGCTCAACCTAATCGTTTGTTGACCTTTCACTTTTACTTATTTAGTTAGATTGTATATATAAACTTATGTCATTTTTCTTGAATTGATCTAGATCATGGTTGTTTATCCGAATATTATATTGATGCTTTCCCGATGCATATTAATTTGAATAGCTTTAATTTCCTTTTAACATAATGATTTAAGTCCACCGAGTAGTATCAGCATCCAAAACCTTAGTCAAAATATATGCCATTCTCTTCTAAAATATATATATATATATATATACACACACACACACACCATTTGAGAGCGTTTTACATGCAGCCCCACTCTTACACGCAAAGAAGAATAAGAAACTATGAGTCAATAAGGCTAGAATTATTCATAAGAAACAGCCCGATGAATTGTATTTTGGGCAATAATGTGTAATTGGGCTGTTTTTAGTTTGAGCTTTTATTTCATGTAATGTGTTTTGTCACGGTTTGCCAAAGGAGGAGTTTGTTAGGTTCTAAGACTTTAGGAACTAATGTACTAGAACTTCAATTTGTATATATTGGCAAACCATGATTGAAACATTTAGTTTAGGTTTAGGCTTGCTCAAAGTTTGGATTGATGTAAAGTTGGAATTGAGTAATTGCAGGAATTATTATTCAAAATCTGCAAGGCTTAATCAATCAAAAGTTAAACTCGATTTATCAAAAGTCGTGCATCAGTAATTTTCTGCAGAATTCTCAAACCAGCCCAAGCCCATATGACGTGTAGAGTGTTTCACTCCAAATATAAAAGGAAAAACCCTAACTACATTTTAGAAGTCTTTGTTGAGTTGTGTGTTGAATCTTTTGTGAGATCTGAGAGATGTCTACCTTCATACACACACATAGAGTTATCAAGATCAAGATTCACTTCAAGAACTTGATGATTGCTTAAGTTGCTGCATAAAGAACTTTCAAGAAGATCTGAAACCTTTGAGAGGTGTCTCAAAGTCACAAGTAGGAGAACTTGTGGATGCTGCAGATCAAAGAAAGAAGTAGTCCGTAGACTCGGAGTTGTTACGTGGTCGTAGTAGTAAGTTTTCTACACGAGGTAGCAATAGGATGTTAGTGGTTTAAGTCTTATTGTACAAACTTCAATTCTTTCATAGTGGATCAATTTTTACCTTGAGGATTACTAGGTTAAATCCTCCCCAAGTTTTTTACCTGTTAGGTTTTCTTGGATCATCAGATCTGTGTGTTCTTTATTTTTTTCTCATTATATATGTTTTACACATATTGGTTTAACCTAGATCTAAATTAACAAACTTGTTAATCAACTTGGCTTAATATTAGGTTAAACATATTGTGTTAAGGGGTCTAAAAACTAACATAACCTTTGCGCACATGAAAAGAAAAGAAGAGGTTTGGCAAGGTCATCATCATTTGTAAGAACAAATAAGTAGAACTTGAAAAAACAAAAAAAATCAAGATTTACATGCTCAATGAAGGTTAATGTGAAAATCCAAGAAAAAATTCAATCAAAGCAAAACCCTATATTATAAACTCAATAAAAAATAAAAACAAACAAACAAATGGCACACTAAATCAGCATTCATAAAATCCCAGTAAAAATATCTTACTGTTTAGATGGGGTAATCCGTGATTCTAAGGTTTGGACTTCGCAAACTTGAATCTCATAACAGGTTCCACACTGCAAATATTAGTTGACTTTTGTGGGGAGAAGTTTGAAGTGTGCAGTTTTGCAATCGAGAGAAATGAGCGTGCATGTGAAGGAACGAAAATAGGGGTGGAAAAGAAAAATTGAAAAGCTAAATGGAGGAGTGTGAAGTAATGAGAACGTGTATTAGGAAGTTGACTAACATTAATGTACTAAATTGACCCTATTATTTTAAAACGTGATAAGTTTGACGCAAGTGGGTATTTTGGAACAAAAAAAGAGAGGAATATATATATATATATATATATATATATATATATATATATATATATATAATTCCTACAGATATGATACAGTCAATCAATTTTAAAAAAAAAAAAATTAAAAACAAAAAAAGAACACCACTAGCCCCTCAAATTGTATAGTAGTATGTTTTGACTCTCTCCTAATAGTTGATGAGTAGAAGCTAATGTCATTTAGCAAAAAACTTTAACAAAGAAGAAAATTTCAGGTGAAATACAATAACAGTTAGATATATTCTACAGTACATCTTGGTGATGAAATTCTGATCTCCAGTTGGACTTCCTTTAAGGCATCTCCTTGTCTCCTGATCTTCAAAGCATATGACCATGTTCTCTTCCAAACATAAAAGCATTTACAATTAGCTTTTTCCCAAATAGTACTTCCAATTGAGTCATGCAAAATCACAATATGATATAAAAGGGCAACATGTCTTCCCACCTATTAGCCCAATGGACTATCCTTTTGTCTTGGATTGGGTCAATTTGGGAGTTCCTATCTCCTCTCTGTCAACTCATGTTGTCCAGGCTATGGTTGTAGATGGCCCCAAGCCCACTACCTCTTGTTTTGCTTGATCAATAAAATATTTATATGGAGGAAAAAAAATATATAGAGTTCGATGGGGAGAGGCTAAAACAAAGGCCAAAAACTGTGATAGAATTGGTTTATTTGGACCGGATTGACAAAATGCTAAACTGGGGGTGCTTGGTAATAAGCTTAAACAATAATTTTTAGTTTTTAAATAACATTACATGTATTTTCACACTTTTTTATCTATACATATTTTCAAAAAATATAAACAATATTATTAGAACAATATTACCAAACGGGTCCTAAACTTCAAATTCTATAAAATTTTGTCATAAATTATAAAATTTCTGAATAACATATTATTATTGGGTACTCTAAAAAAATACTCCCTTCTTCTCACGAAGGGTAGATTTCATTTATCATGGGAGCTCACCCCATTTGAGAGAGAGAGAGAGAGAATACTCCCGGGTATCTAATACTCCCGGGTATCTAATGAATTCTCCTAAATGACACATACTCTGATACACACACGTCAAAGACGAAAAACTGCACGTGTCATACCATCTTAATAAGAATCTAGCCATTGTGAATAGGCATCACAGTCCAAACTAAAAAGTGGGTCCCCCCTAATTTTACTATCCTTAAACTGAAAAACCCAGTACCTTCTAAGCAAAATATCTGAACACAAAATAGTAAGAAAAATCTATCTCCTTGCACCCAAAGTAGTTCCGGAACATTCCTAAAACCCTATCAGCTTAGATATTAATACTAAAGATTCTAGAGCTTTCAATGCGTAACCGCCTTTTCCTCTTCTCTATAAAACGAACCTGAAACTGCTCTCATTTTCACTATTCCTTGTCTTTAAGAAATCTGGGCTTCTTGGAAGCTAGCAAGTTAATACCATATTCGAGTACAAGAAAAAAAAGAGTGTTTGAAATATAAGTTTTTGGTTTCGCTTCTGTTTCTGGATTGTGTGCGTGTGAATGATGGAGATGGAGGCTCACAATCACAAGGAGTCACTGTCTTATTATAGAGTCCTCGGTGTTCGTATGAACTCGTCTGTTGAAGAAATAAGACGTGCTTATCGCAAGCTTGCTATGGTAACTATTAGCTTTCTCTGTTTCTTTATTTTTATTTTTATTTTTTTGTTGCCTTTTGGTTCAATTGGGTCTGTAAATTAATACTACTAGTTCAAGTTTTTAGAGGATTTTGTTTGATGGGTGTATTTGAATATTAGAAGTTAGAACTAAGTTAACAAAATGGCATATTAATCAAGGGAGTGATAGAGAATAAGATTTTGGATGAAAAAAATGACAAGTTTATTAAGAGGTTGATAAATATATATATATATATATATATATATATATATACATATATATGATTTTGGATAGGGAGGATGACTAACAAGAATATATGTGAATGATTTCAATTAGTTTCTTGACAAAAATATATTATTTTGGATTGGATAGAGTGACTATGAACGATTTCTACAAGTCTTTTGAGGAACAATTGCTGACCCCATAGTTTTGAGGCTAATGAATTGTTGTTGTCGGTTCAAATTATTGTTTTGGGGGGTTGTGTTTCTTGTTCAATTCTTGGGTTTTTTAGTTGGTGTATTGTATGATAGTAGAGTTAATATGTGTGCTTGCTTGTATTCTATTTTTGGTGCAGCAATGGCATCCTGATAGATGGACTAGAACCCCTTCTCTGCTGGGTGAAGCAAAGCGAAAATTCCAACAAATCCAAGAAGCCTATTCAGGTAATTTTTTCCCCCATAGATTTATTAGTATGCAATCTTTACGCAATTGGGCTAAGTTTTGTTTTATCCCAAAAAAGGTTAGCTCTTGCTAACGTTTTATTCTGTTTTGTTGAGCAGTGTTGTCAGACCAAAGGAAGAGGACACTGTACGATGCAGGGTTATATGATCCTGATGATGAGGAAGATGAGGTATATTTTTTTTTTTTCTAGCTACTAGCTACTAGCTAGTGATGCGTTTGTAATTTCTCTTTTATTAAGGTGTTGATAATTTGGTAATTGAATATCTGTTTCAGGGCTTTTCTGATTTTGTACAAGAAATGGTGACTCTCATGGACCAAACTAGGAGAGAGGTATGTATTAGTTGCATTTCTGTGTAACTTTATTTTTATACTAGTAGTTAAACCCTTCTGAACTTACAGTCCTACTAGTGAGCTTAAGTAAGGTGCACATCAAAGCGTAAAAATGGGCGTTGCAAGTTTGTTTCACTTGCTTTTTAAGCATCTTTTTATCAGTGTTGCTTTGAATGCTCACACATGCACCACTGGAATCAATCAGTTAATTTCATTATGAGAACAAAGCCTGTGTAGAGGATCAACAAGGATGTTCTGGTGAGCATTAGGAGAAGTGAAGTAATAATAATATATTTACTAGAAAAAATAATAACATTGTGGAAGAAGTGGGTGGTCTTTTGCTTTTATTAGTTTCATTGTTGTTGTGTTATCATTTTGGCTCAGCATAATGCAGGTGAACTAGGAGAAGGTCGATTAGTTTAGCCGAGAGTTCATAATCCGTTTTTGCTCAACAGTTTGTTCTTCTACAAAAGAAAAGAATATTGTCATTCTACAATTTAGATTTCTGTTACTAGCATATGATTGTTCTCTAGATTCCTAAAGAGGATATGGAATCGGCTTTCATTGAATTTTGGGGGAAATTTGAGCTGAAAATCTTGTTTACCATTTTGATTATAGTGTCATGATTCTATGAGTGCTTTGGCCTCAATTGTTTGTCATTTGGTCTATATATTTCAGAGTAGAGAGTAGACTATACTGGAAGAAGGCTTGTAACTTGTGAGAAGGAAAGAAGATGCGAGTGAGTACTATTAGCTGGAACCCAAAAATATAATGGAAATCCTTTGATGAGAGAGAGAGAGAGAGATTTTTAACTTAAAATTCTCCACTACGATTATGATGTGTATCAAGTATGGTTCTATTCTAGAGATACCTTAAGAACTTTAGAGAATCCTAATAGTATATGTTTTAATTTTTTATCAAATATAACTATAATATCTTTGGTATTATAGTTGGTAATAATTATGTGACCAAAAAAAAAAATATATATATATATATATATATATATATGATGGTAGTTTCCTTTCCCAATCTAGAGGTTAACATCTAGTTCATGGATTGTATTTGTATACACAGGAAAAGAGTTATAGCTTGGAGGAGCTACAAAGCATGCTTTTGGAGATGGCCCAAGGATTCGAGTCTCCTACATGGTTTTGTGGACCCTCAATACTTGAAGATCCCGGATGCTCAATGAGAACGCGTTGGGATTCGAATTCAGTGTCACATAGAGGCTCACATTTGCAAACAACAGGCTTGGGGATGTTTGGAAGGAGTGGTTATTGCAATTAAGAAGGCAGTTTCCACTGTTCCTTGGAGCAGACTATGAGGATAAACATCAATCTGAATTCTGTTTTGCTCTCTGTTTGTATGATGAATACTGATTGAATGTTCAGCTCACAATGTTCTTTGACTTTGATTGTGAGTGATAGCCTTCGAGCTAAGCAACAACAAATGCTGGTCAAGTCTTGCTATTTTGCGTTAGTTGTAGCCTGTAGGCAGGGTTTCTTCGATACATCTTTTTATGCAATGCTGTGTATATAAATCTTAGTGATTGGAGTTTGAGGCTTAATGCTTGCTCTCATTCTTTCTCTCTTTCTAGCTCTCTCTTAAGACTTCATGCTTTTTCTGTCTGATTTTTTGACTTCTGTGGGTGTGTTTTGGGGGCTATTATCTTTAGTGGGCTTATGTGTGGGCTAGACTAATGGGCTGATAGACTACGAAAGCAGTTTTTCATTTTGACAGCGAACGTTAAATCATGGGCTTCCCCATGTGAGCGGACACTGATCATGATGTTGGAACTAAAATTGGACCTTTTGGTCAGTTGGAGTGTATAAATTCTCACATATGTTGGGCTTATCACTTGGTAAGTTTATAGAGCTTTGTCATTTAATGCGCTTTATTATTTTTATTTTTATTTTTTTGTAGTTGTTGCGCTGCATGTATCTCTTTGACAATACCACCTTCTTAAATGGGCAAATTGTGCTATACTATCACTAAATTTATAGCCTCTATTAACCTATGTCTCGGCATCTCAAATTTGAGGTGGTGAAGATGTAACAATTATCTCATGTATTGGATATGATCATTCTATTTTTTACAATGTGCAGTGTAGATCATGTAGTTGTAACTTACATGCTGTAAAAAAAGAATGTACATATCTGATTTATAAGACACGTTTGTACTGCATTTACTTGTCCCACCATGTTTGTCATGTATGTACATTTTTTTTTCTTCCCTTCTTCTGTTTTTGTTTTTTAGTTTTAGTTTTTTGTTTGTATGGTGGATGTTACATCGCTATTCTTGCATTCGTCTCTATACCAACAATACTTTATATCCTTCTAATAATTGGAGTGGAATACTACCGTACTAGGACTGTAACCAAAGCAAGGTTTACTGTAAAGTAGGAAGGTTTCAAATGCATTGCTTGATGGGACTTAATTTTGGCTGTATGATTGGGAAAGTTGACTAGATAAGATGAAGTCTAACCAGAAAAGGGTTGGAAGATGCTTAAAGAAAATGGGACGGTGTGCCTTTCTAACTAATCTCTTATCTTTTACTCTTCTCTTTGTACAGATTCCATTGTTCCTAACTTTTTGTCCCCTCTCCTATCATACATTACTTCAGGCTTAAGTTCACCCACCATGGTGCTCTCTTTTGGTACTCCCAATCATATTCCCCTATGAATTTCATTTCTAGATTGTGCCTCTCCCAGAAGTTACCTATGGTCATCCCTTTAATTAATTAACATTTTGAAAAGTATGTTGCCAAAATTCAAAACATGTTCTTGAATCTTGAGCGCTTCTATGGAGATTTACATCCCCTTTGGTTGGGGTGAAAAGAAGGGGATGAAAAGTTTTGGGGGGCAAAGTGGGTGAAAGAGTAAGGTTATGTTTGGTAACAATTTTTATTTTCTATTTTTAAAAACTTGTTTTTGGGAATGCAAAGAAAAACAATTTTCTTATATTTTTGAAATTAAAAGCATGTTTGGTTAGTTGAAATTTAAAAAAAAAATAGTTTTTAAAAAAAAAAAAACTAAAATATGTTGTTACTAAGATTTGAATTTTAATGTTAACTTATTAAATGAGACAAATTTATTAAATTAAATGTTTATTATTAACTTTTGAAAATTAGAAACTGAAAACAATCTATTGCATGTTTTCAATTTTCTTCACAAATTGAGTTTTGAGAACAGTTTTTGTTTTCTGTCCAATTTGGGTTGCCAAACAAGTTTTTTAGTTTCAAAAATGGAAAATTGTTTTTAAAAACAAAAAATAATGAGAAAAAACAATTACTAAACATACCCTAAGTTTTTGATACTTGGTTAACATAGTAAAATAGAGACGAAAATACTAGGGTCAGATATTTTTCACTTGAACTCACCCTATATTTTTCTCCTCAAATTGGGGATGAAATTTAGGTGAAAATGCATGGGCAATTAAGTCATTTTTACTACTTTTTAATTTAATTTTCCTATCCACCAACTATCATTTTGTCATTTTTCAACTTTTTAGTAAATTCACATGAACTACATTTTTCATCATCTCATTTTTCTTCTTAACCAATAAAGAAAACTTATAGTTATTTTCTATCATTCCATTTCGAATTCTCTCAACCAAACAGAATCTTAAGAATATGTAATTTTTGCAATTGACTTTATTAATTTCACTAAAAATTAATTGATTGCCATCAACACATGAACACAATTTTTTTTTTAATTTAAAAAACTTTTTAAAAAGCAAAACTAAATTTTAACCTATGCACATGTGCATTTAATTACAATAATCGATTTATGCTCATGTCATTTACATCATCGGAATATTATAACTCAAAATGATTTTATCATGTTGAATGAAGAATCTCAAATTTGACTTCTTGAATAACAATATGCAAATTAAAATTACTTAATTTCGTTATCAATCATTTTTTTTTTTTTTGGAGAAGATCGTTATCAATCATTTAGTAAAACATGCAAATTGTTCATCCTAAATTACTATGTTTTAGTATAAAGATTAAAAAAAAAACCTCGTTGACAAAATTTTAATTTCTTAATATAATTCTTGGACTAGTTTGATCGGAAACAATTTTAAATTTGAGGGACAATTGAAATAAAATTATATTATAGTTAAGAGTCTTGGCATAAAATTGGAGTAGATCAACCTAATCGTTTGTTGGCCTTTCACTTTTACTTATTTAGTTAGATTGTATATAAACTTATGTCATTTTTCTTGAATTGATCTAGATCATGGTTGTTTATCCGAATATTATATTGATGCTTTCCCGATGGATATTAATTTGAGCTTTAATTTCCTTTTAACATAATCATTTAAGTCCACTTAGTAGTATCAGCATCCAACACGTTAGTCAAAATTCAATGAGACCTAGAATTAGTCATAAGAAGCAACCCGATGACTGAAGAAAATTCGATGAAATAACGGAATATGACTTCATGATTCAAACCGGTGCAAATGCAATAGACAAAGATGGTGACTTTTCATCCTTGATTGGGGGCGGCTAAATGTGGGAGAGATGAGCTGTGTTGTGACCCTTATGTGTCTATTTTATGTGGTGGAATCTGTATATAATATTATAATGGTAAGGCTCTCTTGAGCTAATGACAAATTGACAATATTGATACGTGGTGTTTTTATATATGGCCACTTATTGAAACTCTCTTTCTCAAACCTTTTCTTAATGATATCATTGATATGCATTATGTATTGGTCACATAATACCAATCAGAAAAGGAATAAGGGCATTTTGGAAGTGAAACAAAAACAAACAAAAAAGAGTATATTTAGGGAATTGGGGGACCACACTTTTAAATTATCAGTAAGTTCAAATATATTTTAAAAAATACTATTATTTTTATGATTACTGAGATAACATGTTGTGAATTGGGATTGATGTTGATAAAAGTAAAATGAGTGGAAGATTTGTATGATAATTTAATGTTATTTTAATCGTAGCTTATTATGTTAATAGTTGTGAAAAAAATTATGAAATAGTTTGTGTGTCCAAACATCATTCTTAAATTATTAGCCAATTTATCCGGTTCATTAACTATGCACAACATGCTTAATTCGAAAAAAATAAGAGTTTATCATGTGAATATCAAAGCTTCATACAATGCAAACTTGAAATCTCATCCAATGATAGGGTGTCCAAACCCCATTTATATAAGGCAGGTCCTTAATTATGAAATTATCATGCTTCAATAATGCTTCTCCACAGTTATTTATTTCTAAGAATGCCTTCTCCACATCTACCATATCTAGTTGCTACTAGTATTATATTATCAAAGCCTAACATAGTGATGTGTAACACATTTAAGCTACACTTTGACTAAAGTTAATTTCCACATGATGGAAGGCCAGAATGGCAGAATCCCTTTGATCACACAAATGACACCACCCATTATGGGTTATGAAATACATATAATTTCTCATGCAATATGGGTTTTAATGCGTATAGTGGGGTCCAATTTTTGGACCATCCACATGCAATACTATTCCCTTTATACAACAAGCTATACACATAATATACACACTGTCAGAAAGTCCTTATACTCCTTAAGTATGAAGTCTCATTCACATCAATTCGGCCTTAATAAAAACCCAACCATTGAAAGACCTTTTGAGTCTTTCACTTTTCCCATGCACTTAATAACGTAAAAAAAACGCTCTCTCACACCCGATTTGATCTTCCTCTTGTACCAAATTTCTTCTATTTCATCCCCTCCCAATCAATCAAGTTCACAAAAATAAAACCACCACACAAGACATCTTGGAAACCAAGTTCACATCATTTATATAACCATCAACCAGCCTAGCCTCAATCAATTTGCCAACAAAGATGCATCCTTTCAAATTCAATCCACTGTGGCTACTAAATTTGTTCCTTGTCATTGTTGTTTTCACAATCCCGGGGTCAGCTGATGAAAAGTGCTCAGCTTGCACTCAAAGCTCTCCACCACCACCGTCACCACCACCACCGACACCACCACCGCCATCGCCATGTCCACCGCCACCGTCACCGCCAGCTCTGCCACCACCAGAAGTACTGCCGCCACCTACTCCCAAAAAGCCGTCAACCCCATACTGCCCTCCTCCTCCTCCTCCACCGGCATCAATGATATACGTAACTGGTCCACCGGGTACTCTGTACCCTATTGATGAAAATTTCAATAATGGTGGTAGCCAGAATTCAGCCACGGTGTTTTCTGTTTTGGTCAGCTGTGGATTTTTGGGTCTTCTTGCTTTTTGGTGATCTAATTGGGGGTAAGTTTCAGTGTTAAAAGGAAAATAGAATTTTATGGATATATATATATGGTAATTGTTTAGATCAAAGACTCTTTAAGGCATGAGAATTTTGTACTCAGTTTGAATCTGTACCTAACATGGTACATACTATATCTAAATTGTTCAATAACAATCTTTCCACAGATCTGTTGCCAATTATGTGAGAATTTCTTACTTTTTTCTGTCATAACTCTTCTCCATTCTGAGTTGACTTTGTTCTAATTTTTTGTCACAAATTTCTTCGCATTTACTTTTCCAGTTTGCCTATTCTTTTTTTTAATTAGACATTATTATGTTGATCGGTCAGAAATCAGAATTCGTTAATCAAATTTGGGTTCTGATCACCCCACAATGCTTGAATTTTAAAACTTAGATTTGTAATTAGTTTCGTACTAATTAAGCATATATTATAATTAAAGTAATCTAAAGCTATATCTTGAATAAAATGGATCACCCACTAGCTAGTAGCCACTAGCTTTGCAATTCTTATGTCCACTGGTGTCTCAATTAAAAAACTTCGTTTTCATTATGCCCACCGTTACTTGCCGATGTGCTTAGGCTCATCCTTTTTCCTTTTTTTTTTGGAAACGTGGCAAGCATTCATGTGTTGGGAGTGCAATGTCTCGTGGGTCCTACGCAAACCCAAAGGGACTTTATCACCGCAATCATTATAAGATCCAAATACCTTTTATCGTGTTAAGAATTTCCAATCTGATGACTTTTTTTTAACAGGTTATCAGCATGCTAATGTGTTGTTTTCGTACTTTTTAACAATCCATCCTATCATTTTTCATATTTGATTGCGTGAAGCTTTTAAAATTACAATTTACGAAGACTTTTTTACAACTAAAAGATTATGAAAAATAAACTGAACTGAGTCATAAGATTTTTTCTTTTTTTCCCCTGGACAGTATCATGAATCTCTTTTATCCTTGTAACTTTAACCCATCCCTAATTGGTACCGACGTGAATTTTTTCCTTTTTTTTTTTTGGAAAGATATGGGAAAGACCCTTTTTAGCCTTGTGAAAAGGTCCAACTTTTTTTGTTTTTTTTAAAAACAAAAACATAAGCACACAAAAGGGAGAAGAAATGAGAATCTTTCTTTTTTTTCTTTTTTTTTTTTTTTTGAGAAGGAGAAGAAATGAGAATCTTACTTTCACTAAAAAATCATTCAAATGAAAATGAATTTAATCGTAAATGGTTTACTATTATTAAACTGTAAAAGGTCCAATTGAAATTACCAACCTCGCAAAAAAAGGGAATGATCGGAAATAAATTTTTTAATAAGACTTTTTATACCTTGTTATGTCGGTGAACTATAATTGAAACAACATTACTTTATATATAAGTCTATTCATAACATCACTTTATCATACTACATGAAATTATTGGTTATAAGCTGTAAAAGGTCAATTGAAATTACCAAAATTGCAAAAAAGGCAAGGCTCAAGAATAAATTTTTTAATAATATTTTTTTCCTAAACGATACATAATATCATTACTTTTGTGTAGGTCTATTCATAACATTACTTTATTTATATTAATTATAATACACCATGACAACAATTATAAAAAATTTATGAGATATTTTATTTGTTGCAAAAAAGGTATCAGGCTGAATTGGAATTGCAATTGCAATTGCAATTGCAATTGACACAAATATATAATATTATAAATGTTTAGTACGGTAATCACTCCACAAGTATAAATGTTTATAGGATGTGAGAGGTAAGGGACAGAATTCAAATCTCTAGAAAAGAGTTTTACACACATATACACTTAAATTAAGTTAGAGTATAAATTTTATCTTGTATAAAAAAAAATATTATAAATACATTTAATACACAGCTAGAAAAGCAGGCCATCAATATGCAAACGTTGAAAAAAAGGTGTTGAGGCTAAAACTACTAGTCCATGTGAAACGTGTTGATTCATTCACAAAAAAGTAAAAACACCGATGTGCACATGGGTTACTACGTGGACGTGAAACAAACGAGTAAATCCCCACCATCCGATCGTCTCGAAGTGAGAGTTCATTCTATTCATTCTGATCATATGTGTCAGTCAGTCGTCAGTGGATGAGATCAACTTCGGTTTCACCAAACTATGGGCCCCACATATCCCTCTAGAAATTGCCAATTTCTTCCATTGTCTCTTTTTAACTTTACACATCATAAGGCTATGGCGGTTCAAAGACTCATAGGCTCAAAGCCAAGTGGGGGAGGTTTTGTTTGGTAACATGTCCTTAGAGTCTACTCAACCTTAAAAAGTGTTTTGCTTCATTAATGCAAATTGATCTTGTTTAGAAAGAAAAAAAAATTTAATAATTGTATCGTTATCACTTGCAATTACACCATTCACCCTCAGACAACAAATCAAGGACAAATCCAAGTTGGTTTTGGCATCATAGTATGTTTCTTTTTCTCTTTTAAGTGATATGATAACATGTTGGTAGATTTGATTTTTGAGTATATTTTAAGTCGGTAAAGCATACAAAAAGATAAGTTAAGATTATGCTATTAATTTATTTTTTTTCATGAGAATTAAGCCTAGTGTTGACTTCAAAAATTTATTTCAGAAGGTCCTTAAGAAACTAAAAGTAGATAGGAGTTAATAAAAACAAGAGCTAAAATATATCGAGTTATTAATAAGAAATAAAAAATATACAAATATGTAAAGTTTTACAATTACTGTCTACTAGTTCTTATATTTCGAAATTTTTACGTGATAGATCGTTATCAATTGTCATTATTTAATTTTAATGGGTAGGTGTGACCATTTTAATTTGTTAAATTTGTATAACATTTTTATTTTTATGCATTTGTCATTGTTTTTATAAAAATGTTTTGAACTAATAGACAAAACTCAACTCACTAGTACTCTATTAACACACTCATTCATGCATAAATAATACAATAAGTATCTACTTAACCAATAAAAAGCTTGAATATTCCTAACTTTACTTTTTTTTTTTCTTGAATCACTAACTTTATAACTAAAAATTTTGGGATGTGCTGATGTGTGCTTTTGTTTGGTTTTAGACTGAACTGATCTGTGATTAGGATGTGTAATAATATTTTTAAAGATATATTGAACTAATAAAAAAATTATATATATAATATTATTTTTTCCAAGTCAAGGGTTCATTTGAACCCCTGAGCCCTATGTGCCGCTGCCCCTGATTAAGCCATTAATTTAGATGAAGCATATGAGGTTTTATTTATTAATTTTGATTTAAAATTAAAGATTCAAATGAATGTATATAAAATAAATGAGAAATTATTGTATACTCTCGGAGTACTATAAATGCATACTCCCTCCTCTCACATGAATGGTGGACCCCACTAATTAAATTCATTGTGGGACCCACCATTCATGTGAAAGGAGGGAGCACATATTTATGGTACTCCGGGAGTACCTAATAATTTTCCTAAATAAATTATATAAGCTGTGTGCAAATAATATTTTCCTTAAAGGTAAGAAGAGAAATTAAAGGATCACTTAATATGATAAGTTTTGGTCTTTTTGGATATTATTGGTGTTTCTTTTTCAATTTCTTCTTCTTATCCACTAACAATTTCCTAACAAATTAAAAGAGATGACCTATAATATACCGTCAACATATGAGTAATGCCGTGATTGTGTAAGTTTTTGTGACATCACTCTCATGCCACTCATATAACCTTGCATCCACACTATGATGTTTATGTTAAAAATGACATAATTTGGAATATCAACAATTCAATCGATGGACCTTGCTTTAAATGGATTTCATGCATCAAATTTTCAACGGTTCAAACACCATTCTTACTGCATTAGTGATTTTTTTATATATAATAATAATTCCCGCATTAGTGAATTAGACCAACCTATTTGTGATTGCTTATGCAACTTGGTTGCATCATGTGCTCATCAAAATGAAGACATAACAAAAATTTGATGCCGACAAGGTTTTTGTAGCTTAATTGACACTTGCTAGTGTCTCCAATTGAGATATATAAGGTTCAATTCCTCCTTCCTCTAACTATAAAATTATTAAATTATAAAAATTATAACTTCATCAAGAAGATAGAATAAGAAAAATTCTAACTTGATCAGGAAAAAGGGTAAAGAAGTTTTAACACACAAACAAGTGGCCTAAAGAAATTGGGGAGAAAATGGGCAAATGCCCATTTCAAAAAAAAAAATCCAGCATTTTGCCCTCTTTCCCAAACTAATTAAGGAAATGCTCCTCTTTTGAAACTCTATTTTCTCAAAATCGAGTTATAAAAAAATAAATAAAAAAATTCTAGAGCCCTATAGTAGTGTTTTAAGAGGTCTATAGTGGCGTTTTAAGGAGCTTATAGTAACGTTTTAAAGACCTATAGTGGCGTTTTGTAACTCGATCTCCATGAAGTCAAGTTACATGCAATTTTTTTTTTCTTTTTTTTACCTATAACTCGATTTCATGGAGATTGAGTTACAAAACACCAAGATAAATCCTTAAAATGTCACTATAGACTCCTTAAAAACACCACTATAGGGCTTAACTCGATTTTGAGAAAATCGAGTTTCAAAAGAGGGGTATTTCCCTAATTAGTTTCGGAAATAGGGCAAAATGCTGGATTTTTTTTTTAAAAAGGGCAAAGCCCAATTTTGTCCAAGAAATTGGTGAACACTAAACTTCTAGAGCTACTATATTTGTAATTTGAAATAAAAATTTGACAAGGTTTGGTGGGGAAGGAAACCTACTGTCCAAATATGAGGACTTTTGGATAAAACTTAATCAAGAAGAAGGAAATAAGAGAACAAACATGGTTGGGTTAAGAAATTGGATAAATATGGACTCAGTTAACTAATTAAATGGTTTAAAATTATTGTCAAAGTTTGTCACCAACAATAGGTGCTTAAAATTCTTGTCATTTGAAAACCATGTCATGAGTTCGATACGCAACAATTGTCACAAAGACAAGTAGCACATTTGTTGTGTCTTAAAGTTTATTTGGTAGAGTTGTTAAACAACTCATTTTCAGTTTTTAAACAATATTATACACATTTTCACACATTTTTTCACCTACACGTATTTTAAAAAACTACAAACAACATTACTCAAACTTCTCTACCAAGCGGGCCTTAATGCACCACAACAAGCTATATAGTTGGAATTATAAAAAAGGTAAAAGAGAACATAATTGGCTTTGAATTAAAGGGTGGCTAAAAAGTTTCAAGATACTTCATTGAAGGTTCTGCATCTTGGGAAGTGACTAATACTCATGTTGCCTATATTGATTATACTTAGGAAGCAAAGAAAAGAAATTTAAACAAAAAATTAAACCCTTTTTCTTTGTCTCTCTTTTTCTCTCCAAAAGAAAGGAAATGAAAAAGCAAAATACTTTAGTAAATTCAACTTTTTCGGCCTATAATAGCCTTCTTTTTCATATTGGATTGAATACCAAGAAAATGTTAGAATAGTTCAACAAGCTTAAAAAGTTGTTGGGGTTTGATTAGGCTAAAGTGTTCTATAGGTGTTTGGGCTTCGATAATCTTTAATCTTGACCAAATAATGCATGTGATGATGGTTCGTGAACCAAACAAAAGAAAAGGAAAGGTCCTAAACTAATGCGTTTGGAATCATTGGTAGCTATAAGTCTATAACCACCACACTCAAGTCAAAGTAAGTACTTATATTATTGAAAGTTTAAATCAGCTAAATGGCCTTAATTTCCACCGACACAATGATATTTGGGAAAAAGAATCTTCCAACTAATTTTAACTTTTCCAATTCCCAATTCAGATCTACGGATATCACAAGAAGAGGAGAGTTCCAGGATTTGCTGTAGGATTTAATATTCATTAAATGATGGTTTTATTTTACATTTAAAAAAAACATTAAAAAAATTCACAAAAAATTCATTTTTAATTTTAATGTGCAAACCAATAAATTACTAATAATAAATGTTCTTTAAAGAAAAAAAAAGATCATAATAAAATAATAACACAAAAACAAAATCAAGAAAAAAAAAAAAAAAAACTTATACAACTAATGGTTTGTGCACACAATTTATTTTGATTATATGATTCTTTTGAAAATTTTATTTTTGTACAATTTAACTATATTTTTTGAAAAATGTCTAAAATATTATTTAACAGACTATCAAATACATTTCAATTTATGTAGTTAGCACTTGTTAAGAAAAATTATTATTTTTAATAGATTATTAAGTAAACCTTAACTTGTGTACTTAGTGAATTAACAAATGTATTTTTCTTTTAAAAGACTATGCATCACAGCTCAGAAGTCAAAATTGATTATTCAATATTCTTTAATGTGTGCCCTAGGACCACCAATTATGTGAAATTTTTATTCAATGGACTCGGTGCATTGCAGCTTTCTCTTATATTAAGGTGGGCTTCATGTGTGGGTCATATATATGAGATCTATTGTTATGTGAGAGAAATATGTACGCTGGGTATACCAAAATATTCTTCTCAATAACAATACTTGTTTTGAAATATGATATTTTCAAATTTTACATCATTTATTTTTAATGGTCCTTTTTATAAAATTAATTTTTGTAAAAAAATATCATTTAATTTATTGTCTTTCAAATCTATCCTTCTTAATCTAAACTCACATAAAAGATATTGAAAAAGAAGTATTGAATTTTTAAATATAAAGTAAGAGTAAATTATGAATTCTTTTCGTAAATAGTTAAAAGTAAGGTTTTTTTTGCGCATATATATATATATAAGCTCTAAATAAAACAGAAAAAAAAAAAAAAAAAAAAAAAAACACTGTAGCACTTTTTCCATTAAAGTTTTTAAAACCAATAAGCTTGTGCAATGAATTGAACTTGGGCTGGGGTTTTGGTCTACACGTAGAAATCACTCCAACTCTCGCTTTTCTAACTGTGGCCTCAATTATTTCCTTGCTTGTGGAATGGGTTTTTCGGATTACCCACTTTTCCAAAGTCAGCAAAACAAGTAATGAATTCGGACGCTTCAATAGCAAAATTTCCACAACTCTCTCTCTCTCTCTCTCTCTCTCTCTCTCTCTCTCTCCATAATTTGATTCCCAAAAACCTAAAGAATATGGTTAGGTGTAGAATTTTGAGACCAGTTCTTGACCATGCTTAACCAAAGCCACATGCACACTGACAAAATAAGTAAAATAAAATAAAAGCCCTCTGGAATATAAAATGCAACTAATTGTAATTGGTACGACCTTTATTGAGAGGTGGAAGATGCTTGTGGTTGTGGTTTAAGGGCATTGTAGTATTTAATTCTTCTTTTTGACAGGTGTAGTATTTAATTCTATGACTTTGAAAGGATACAAATGATGAAACATTTTACATTGCATTAATTGGTAGGTAGTATAGTCAGAGTAATACTTACATAAATATATATATATAAATATATAAATAAATAAATTAAGGAAAATGGTAACAGATACTTTAGGGCAATGTTTAACAAACCATTTTTAAAAAAAAAATCTTTGAAAAGAGAAAAAAGTAATTAATATTTTGACAACCTTATTTATTTTTCATAAAAGTAGTGTCAAAATATTCCTAAGAGCATCCATAATAGTAGAGCCAAAATTTTAGCTTTTTAGCATCACAAAAAATCACTTTATCTATTTTATCTTCTCACATCCAACAACAGTGATTTTATTTTAGCTTTTAACACAATAAAATAATATTTCATTCAACCACCAAAACACAACCATAACCAAAAGTAGTGTGAACGCATGGTGGACATTGGGAGAGACACGGAGAGGTAGTGAGGAGAGAGACAAAAGCAGTGTGAACGCAAAATAATAATAATAAATTTTTTTTTTTGACCTTTAAGCTACCGTGCACAACCAAAAAATATAGCTCTGGCTCCACTTTTGCAAGGTACATTTTGATATTTAGTGGTGCTAAAAATAGCTATATATTTATTTAGAACCACTATTGTTGTGCTCTAAAATAGATTATTAATTATTATCCTAAAGACACTCGTTAACATGATCCATGAATTAATGCTAGATCAATCATTTTTTATTTATGTTATTGACGTGACATCAATCATATTAATTATTACATTATTTCATAAACTTTGTGTAGTAAAAATCAATATTAATTTTAGCATTTTACAGATAGTTCTCCTGCTCTTTTCATGGAGCTTATTAGCCAAATAATTTTGGATCAGCAATGTATAATGTAGATTCATAGACGAAATGTAGGGTAGCCTAATGAGAAAACAAGTAGTCGATTTATTGAGTCTTTCAAAATGCATTGATGGGGTATGCAAAACAGAGTTGTCAAGATCCAAGACAGCCTTTTACACATTTTAAGACTTCCAACTAATGTAGGGCTACTAGAAAGAGAAGTAATTAGCATTCTCTTTGTTTTACGCATTTGTTTTAAGAATGGGACAAAAGTATAATCAAAGAGTTAATCAACTAAAATTGGGCCAACTTTTGTTACTTTAGAAGATAATTCATGAAAGCTTGTTACAATAATGATCATTATTATTTATTAAGTTACTATAATTATCAAAGGAAATCATCATTAGGATTCATATTTGTTCCTCTTAAAGGAGACCAACATCACCTGTGAAAATGAAAGGAGAACCAAGTTCCACAAATATGCGACATTCTAAGCATCAGTATCATGGTTGCACTTAGCCACTTACAAATTGTCATGATCTAGTTCATTCTAGCTTGACACTACAATTACCAGTGAATCGAGTTATGAAGTCCAAGTTATGAAAAATAAAAGTATTTAACTATGATTGTGGACATACAAAAGCATCAAGTTGTGGTAAGAGCTCCCCACCTCACATATAGATATAATCCATAAGAAATCAAATTCAAATCTCTGTTTTTGGAAGGAAGAGACAAAAACCAATGAGTTACGCTATACAGGAACAATATAAACACAAATTCAATTTAAGAGTGAGGATTTCAAGTGCAAAACTTGTATTTCGAATTAGACCTATGTAATGTTATTTGCCATGATTTTACCAATAGTTGAGGTTCAATGAAGTAAAAAAATTTCAATGATTTCTAGTTTCAACTCCAAAACTTTACATAGCTATTTTAGGCATTTGATAGTCTCTTAAGTCTTAGCTTTAGATGGACCTGTATTTTTATTTTTATTTTTTTAAATCTTTTTTGTCACAAGAGTAAGGCTCACTTTCAGTTATAAGGTTCAGCAGAGTAGAATTCACGTTTGTCCTGTTCGTTTTCTTTGTATGACTCGGTTTATGCACCACATGTATGTGCAATCACTGTAATGCTCCCTTACAATAAGTTCAGCCAAAGTATATACTTATTCCAGTGAGACTTCAGGACCAAGTTTCAATACGCATGTTGGACAAATGTGCCCACTTGGTTATCACAAATAAGTCGTTTTAAAGCTCATTAGTAGATAGGACTTTCTTTTCCCATCCTTCCTATATCACTTGGCCCTTAGTTCTTACTTTGAGTAGGGACCAAACACCTAATGAAGTCTTATAATATCTAACTCTCCCACTCTACTCACCCACTTCATTTGCTCTCTCACCCCTCCTTTCCCTTCATGCCATGGCAACAAACTCAAACCAAGCTCTCCTCTCCACCCTCTTCTTGGCCTTAATCTTTCTCAATTTTCCAGCAGCCATAAGGCCCGACAACGCGTGCCCGTATCCTTGTTATCCTCCACCCACCGGCCCTGGCAACACCCCGACAACTCCGGCGGCCACAACACAGCCGCCACCCCAAATAGAGTCATACCCACCTCCAGCTGGATACAACCCTACTACACCAACAGGGATTTTTCCATATTACTCTCCACCACCACCACCACCACCACCTTCCGGTTCTAATTTTGCTGGTGCCCCTCCCCCTCCTGACCCTATATTGCCCTACTTCCCATACTATTTCAGAGAACCTCTTCATGGGGAGGCTCAGTCATCAGCTACTACACTTGGAAGACCAATATGGGTTATGATGGCCATGGCTAATCTTCTTGTTTTTATTTTTCTTTTTTCTTCCTATGTATAACTCATTAAAAATTTGGATGTATCTAGTTAAGCTAGCTATTGTTGCATATGAGTAAGAATTATTCAACAAAAGTGAAAGCTTTGTGCACTGAGTACGACTTTTTTATCTAAGAAAGAATTTGGTAGAAATAGTTGTGTTATATTTTTAGTTGCAGAAATGTGAAGCAATGGTTATAAACTTAGAGAAGAGCTTTCGATGATGAGGATGATGGCCCAATAGCTTGACTTTATTGTTTGGTAATGTGAAGGAATCTAGTTTTTCTTTTATGTGTCTTTCCTATACTTTTTCTTTTGTCTTAATGCTTTTTATTACGATTTTCTCACCACTCATCAACTTTTTTGGACCACAATAGGGATTTGAATTGTAGCTGGAAACTTCTTGATTCCAGCTCTTGGTGTTTTTTTTTTTTTTTCCCCTGCCATGGAGGGAACTAAGACAATAAAATTTGGGTACAATTAGAAAATATTTTATTTATAATTAAAAGGGAATATTACAATTTACTTATTTGTGGTTTAGTTAAAATTTAAGTTACCTATATGTAATTTAAAATTTGATACTTTATCCACCTAAAGTTTAATCAAAATTTAAGTTGCTTACTTGTAGTTTGAAATTTCATGAAGTAAATGTTTCGATGGATAGTTTTTGATCTTGTATTTTTATGTTTTTTGTGTTTTTAGAGGAGAGAAACATAAAAATTGAGCAAAATTACATATATAGCTCTGTTTTTAACAGAGGTGAGTTATAAAAATGTAACTAAGCTAACCTCAAGTAGGTAAAATGTCAAATTTCAAACCACTGATAGGTAACTTAAATTTCGACCAAACTACATATGAGTAAATTGAAATTTTTCCTAATTAAAAAGTATTAGGTTGTAAATAACATTTTGTTAATATTATCCATAAAGTTCACTAGAACTTGTCCTTAAATATAAGAGAGATATAAGGATTTCAAGAAGTTTAATATAGCTCTGCCTTTGTGGACTCTGCACCTTTTCTTCCTACTTTTCAAAAAGAAAAAGTAAAATTCAATTTCAAATTAATAAGGCACTCTTTCTTGTCTGATAGTTGAGGGGAATGGAGTAGCACGGCGCCAGGGCCCCAAGTTTTTCATCTATATATATTTTACTTGATTTTTAGTATATTTTTTATTTGAAGCATGATTTTTGTGTTGTATTTTTTAATGAATGTCATGCATGCTTCTCATGATTGTTACTTTTGAGTTAATGCTACTATCAGCGTGATTTTATTATTGTCATAAAAATTAGTTTGCAAAGAAATAAGTGCAATATTTTATTTATTTTAAAATTTTAAAACAAAAAACGAAAAGTTTTAAATTGACATAACTTTGGACTGCTTTAAAGAAAAACAATTAAGTTTCTTTACCAATTGGTACTCCAAGATTGTAATTTTACTTTGAAGAGCAAAAATTTGGGTACCTAGGCGTTAAAAATAGCCCCTTTGAGAAGTCTATGCTTGAAATGTTGGAAAAACAAATGATAATTTGTATCTTTCTTTTTAGTTTGCAATAAGGCTGTGTTTGAATACCGTTTTTTTTTTTTGCTAAAAATTGAAAACATTATAATAAAATAATTTTTAAATATGTTAATAGTACCGTGGGACCTATTTTTAACATCAAAATTACTGAAAAAAGAAGTTTGTGGGTCTCGTGAACAGTGCACGGGACCCACTAGTGTGGCATAAAGCCACAGAAACACACTTAAAAAAAAAAAACGCAGATGCATACACTTTTTCAGTTTGGTTTGTGTTTTCAAACAACAATTTTCAATTTTTAAACAATATTTCACGTATTTCCATACACTTTTTCACCCACACATATTTTCACAAATGTTTTCAAACAACAATTTTCAGTTTTTAAACACATGTACTAAACGGGAGAATTTCATCAGTATCCAAACGGATACTAAAAATTGATAAAAAGTGACCACATATTTTCATTAGTCTTCTTGAACGAACTAGTTTTTTGACTTCTATTCTACACTTTGGCAAATTAAATTATGTAACCCTCCCAACAATGGAGATAGTTTTCAATAAAATCCTAAATAAACGAAGAAATATATCTACACCCTGGTTTTGGACATGCTTTGAAAGTAATTGCTTTGGAAAACCATAGATCTTCCCTTGCCTCAAGGAACCTTTCTCCTTAGTCCTCACCATTAGTCTATTCCATGCCCAATATGGATATTGGAGTCAATCAAGGCCTTTAGAAAACTAGTATTTTCTTAAGAATCTCCCTTTAATAACTCTTTTGACTAAATTGTTAGAAGCCTCCAACCCAATTTAGCCAACAAAGCAAAGATTAAAACTTTCCCACTCCCTATATTTATTCCAACTAATCCAACCTTTAACTTGAAATAGCAAAGAAAGAAAGAAAGTATTGAAGTAATTGCCTTGATAACAACCTCTATACCTACTTGTAATAGGAGTTTTCCTTTCCGTTGCTTATCATTAATTCAATCTAGTTTCTAATGCAAAACAGCTTCAATATACATCTTCTAATAACTAAAAGCAACCTCAAATGTTTGCTTTCGCTAATCTGAGCTATTTATTCAAAACATTTTATGTGAAAAAGCTTTTGGAATGTTCTTCCTTCAGCAATTTTAGATTTTTTTCGAATGAGGAGGGATCAATACATCATTTACTATGGAAATGTTTCTTTATAGAACAAGTATGGATTCATTCACAAAATTTGTTCCAAGACTGGAGAAATGTAATGAAAAATAAATAAATAAGGATGCCGCATAAATACATTACAAAATGTGTTATCTTCCTTAAAAATAATTGAATTCAACCATATGGCTTGTTATCAATGCATTCATATTTTTGAAAGTATTTGAGATTTTAATATGTAACAACACTTAAGGGATTGTACTTGTGTTTTTGAGACAAAAAAAGAGGAACCACAAAAGAAAGAATTTGGATTTAAGGTCCATTAGGCAGCCTTATTTGTCTGCCTTCCAACCCAAACTACATGGGGCTATAGTACTAGCAGAAACATTCAGCCTTCTTTGGAGTCACACTCGACAATTCTGTTGAAACATTCAGCCTTAGCAATCTAGACAGCCCATTGAATGGCATTTTGGCTACTATTTGTGAATTGTGGTCAAGGTTGAACAATTTTCGATGTAGAGTGACTTTGGCATAGCTTTAAGGTTTTAATTTTTATTTACAGCTTTTTAAATTCTATTTTTTTCCCTTTTTTTCTCACTTTTTCAAATTTTTTCAAGGTACAAGCATATTTTATTACACTTTCATTAAAAAGTTTTTAACAAAAAGCTAAATAAGCTATTCCCAAACATCAATGCCAAGCAAGCTGCTTTTGTATTCAAAAATACTCCTTTATCAAGTTTGCCCCAGTGGTGGGTCTGGAGATGATTGTGCTATTGATGCTACTGCTGCCTTCTATTCGAGTGGCTTTCAAATTTGACACTCATAGCCTCTACACAAAAACCCCAGTGATAGCTAATCACATTGCTTTTGCCCAAACACTAATTTATCAGGTCTGGGGGACTGATCTTAATGGAATTTTAGAATAGCTTTGCAAGATTCATCATTCGATTATGGTTCTTTATTCTGTTTACATAATCACATCACATCCCAGGCTGGGCATTGAGAGTTTATTATACTCGATAACAAGATTGGATCAGCACTAACATGGCTGTCGATGGGCTTGGGTAACAGGTACAAGCATTTTGAAATTCGCAAGCCGATAGTAACATGAAGATATTATAGAAATTGTTAATGTGGTTTGGCGCTGTGGCCTACATCTATAGGACAAGCTCAGAAGACCACATTTTTATATACACCTTTCTTAATTGTACAATGAAATGGAATTAAAATTATAATGGAGATGACACATAAAAGTCATAATTTAAATTTCAATTAGAATTGACTGCCACAATACCAAAACTTTCCCTAACAATCAACCGTTGATTTGTTAAACAATCCCATAATTTTCTATGGCAATCAATGTCTTCATTTAGTCTTTACTTTCATGTAAAGAGAATTGTGTTTTTCAACAGATATGGATATACCAGGTGGTTGATGCCTTGATGGTATGGATACCACCAATACTAAGAGATGATAAAAGTATGCATTGGCTAAAAAATATTTCCTTAGATGGCAGGAGCCCAGGTGGTTGAGGGTATGGCTTTTAGTGAGTCTTTTCTTTCACAAAAGGAATTTCTTTGTAGGGGAAGATGCTCAAGTCATTGTAGTGGCTATCATTGAAAGAGAGATCTTCCTATTAATATAAGTTATTATTCATCACATTTTCCACTGCAAGAATCAAGTCTCCATTATATACGTCTACGGAGTCTCACTGAGGCTACTCAACTAATTGCACAAAATATGCATTTAGGATTGAAGATTTGCAAATTTGGTTAGATGGGCCACCAGTGTGATTTAAAGTGATTGGACATATAATTGCAAGAAGAGTCCTATAAATGTGAAACAAGTTAAGGCCTAAGAGCATCTACATCAGTGGATGCAAAGTCTTACAAAATACAAAAAATTCTTCGTTTTACACATTTTGACCCAAAAAACACCCACATCAGTGGGTATAAAAATATGCATGCAAAATTACTACAGTAATCGTGCATATATGCACGGTTATTGTAGCACTTGTATTTATTATTTTATTAATTTTTTCTCTCTCTTGTCTCTGGTTGCTCTCCATTTTTTTCATTTTTTCTCTCTCTTGTCTCTACTTCTTTTTCCTTCTTTCTTCTCCTTCTGGCTCCAACCCTCGTCATCCTCGTCACCGGCCTCACCGACTCCAGCCTCACTGACTCCAGCCTCACCATCCTTGTCATTGGCGTTGCTGGCTTCGTTGGAATCCATGTCTCCATGGCCCTGAAGCGACGAGGTGACGGGGTTTTGAGTCTCGACAACTTCAATGGGTCTTGAATGGGTCTGTTCGCCGTGGAAAAGGTGATGAACGAGTTGGTTGGGAAATTTGTCGCAGTCGTTCATGGTGGTTTGTGTGGTGGTGGTGGTGGTGGTGGTGGAGGTGGGAGGATTTGACAAAATTTTGTTTAATTTGTCTTAAATCTGAGTTGTTTGGTTTGTGAGAAAATTTAGGAAAGTGAAAATGGAATGTTGTTTGGATGTTTTGTGGTTATTTTATTATGAAATGGAGGATTGTAATTATTGTTTGGTTGATGAGAAAGTGAGAGAGAGGCGGATTGGGTCTGTGAGAGGGAGAGGCAGTGAGGGAGAGATAGGTGATTGAATGGGTTTTGAATTGGGTCTATTAGAGAGAGAGGCGGTGAGGGAGAGAATAATAAAAAAAATTGTAAAAGAATGATTATTTTATTGAATAAATGTATAGAATAGATAAACTGATGTGAGTGTTTTGTAAAAATAAGTGTGTAAAATAGAAAAAGTAGTTTTTTTGTGTAAAATAGAGGGAAAGTTTGTATCCACTAATGTGGATGCTCTAATGGTTGGGTTTTTAAGTGCATATGGCCAGTGGGTTGTCATAAAAGATGTTGTACTTTGTGGATGTTGAAGTGGAATGCAGTGTTGTTTGTAAGATAAATACTTACCTTATGATTTGGATGTGTCTTAATATAGAATTTTTTTTTTTTTTTTTTATAATTAATATTGATGTTGTTATAGTAATTATATATGGTTCTGGTTAATGGTTATAGATGGGTCCAATGTATTCAATTTCATGCTTAAAATAGGTTAAATATATGTGCATAGTAATTAAATCCAAATCAACCCAGTCGGTTTGACCGCTAGCCCAATACCTAAGTTGGTTCATTTCTTTAATTGGACCACTTACGCAATTGAACCTGTACGGGGCACAACTTCCCCTCTAGCCCATTGCTCATTAAAGCCCATCACCATGATGCCATGTGTACAAAGCTTTGAGCTTATTAGGCCTTGGGCCTTGGGTCTTGAGACATGGTGCAAGATCGTGTGTTTTGTTGGGCCTACGACTTGGGCCAGGACAAACCTTGTTGCCCAACCTAAGCCTAAAGACCATAACAGAGCCATTGTGACAAGGACGTTAAGGGTGAAACCCTACCAGTCAACTTTGACCTGGTCGGGGTTGCAATTACCTGGGAATGTGAGACCCTAAATGCTCGGTATGGCCTTGGAGAGTATCGCTGCCGAACAGCTCTTTTGAGATGGGAACCAGTTCCAAAGCCACTCTTACCACACCCACTCCCAACTAAACACCCACTTAAGGATAATGGCATTGGACCTACTTTCCCATTGACAATCTAGAGTAATCATAGTCTCCCACTAATCTTGAGCTATAAATAGGAAGAGAGTATAAGGAAGAAAGGGACCGGAAGAGAGGGGGGGGGGGGGGGGAAGAGGCGAGAGTACGCAAGGAGTTGCTGTTAACAAAAAGAGGAACTCAAGGGGAAAACTTAGTGAAGAGAGGGAGTGTGTTGGGTCTCCAAATCAGGAACTACCCATAGTAGGAAATCCAAAGCCCACAATACAAATAGGTTGTGAGCCCAAATATTAGACTAGCCCATTGGCCTCGTTTTGGGTGCGCACAAAACCGATAAAACCAAACAAGTTTCTTGCTACCTTTTACAATTGGGATGAGCCATTTTCACGATTTTAAATGGGACACTTAAAATAGAATATAAGATTTTTTGGTTATGTTATGGAGTGACCACATGTATAGTCCTAATTGAACAAGAGTGCTTCTTTTATCCTAATGTTTTAAGAACCACAAGGATTATCGGTCAAATTAGATTTTCTTGGTTTTTAAAAAAGGTTACCTTTGTTAACTACGCAGGTTCGAAACTATTTTTGGTTAAATTACTAACTTGGTCCTTCAACTAAAGGGTAATGTTCAATATAGTCCCTCAAGTATATGTTGTGTAAATTTGGTCATTCAACTATCAACTGTGCCAACATAGTCTCTTAAAAAAAAAAAATTCCCCTTTTTGTGGGTAATTACACTCCCTTGCCTTGAGGTATAAGGGAATGACATTTTACCCCAAATCTGAAGGGAAAAAAAAACATTTTCACCCCTTGACATTTGTTTGACCAAAATAAACTTTAATTAGAAATGTAAAGTTTAGAAATGTTGTGTACTGACCTACCCTTTGTTCAAGGGTAGGTTTCCAATATTACCCTCGATTTTAGAATTAAAATCTGTTATTTTAAATATTTAATTAAAGTTTATTTTAAAATATTAAGTTTGACTTTTTCTTCTTTTTTTTCCTTTTTTCAATGAATTGTGAAGAGATTTTCCATTGCAAATCTTTTGGTGCTTGATAACAATTTTATTTTATTCCAAATTTATCAATTATAAGGACTTTAATAGCTATTACTTACTAGGTGTAATAACTTTAAAAATTGAATATTTCTAAAAATACAAACTTTTCATATGCAAATAACAATTTAAAATAATAATAAAAATCATATAAACGTAATCTCTCTCTTTCCAAATGCAAAAACTTTCTATATATACATAATTAATTTTTTATAGGCATAACAAATAATTTTATTTGAACTTCACAACCAAACATTTCTATGTAATAATATCTAATAGCTTAAGTGTACCGTTTATTATTTCTACACTCCTACTAACTACATTAGCATAGCATTTCGTTCAATTTTGGGCCATTTTGGTCTACTTCAGTCCCTTCAATCCATTTATGTCCATTTCGATGCACCTTGGTTACAATTATCCCCCTTTACTCACAAAATATTGTTACTACTTTCACTTTTTAACTTTAACTTCTTCTACTCTTTTTTCACTTTTTTTTTTATTTAATAGTTGAGATTGAAAACCATTGAAAGGTATTGCCTTAGGTGCAATACCCTGCACATATGTAACCTTGTTTTTTTAAGAAACAATATATAACCTTGCCTGACACTTTCTTGCCAGTTTTTTTTACCCCTTCTCATCTAGGAGTCGACTCAAATTAATGCTTAATTTCTTGACATAAGTCATAATTCATTGAAAACAAAAACAGGAACCAGATTAGATAACAAAGGACTAGAGAATCTATTCATATTAGACCGAATCTCTTTGACACAAGCCCAAGTGATTTCTCAGTTGTGGTAGCAAAGTCAGCATCCACTGGGCGATCACAGCTAGAGTGGTATTGAAATGTTTCATTTCTTTCTTGCTCTTGGTTAGTGCCTTATTAGTGGTAATGAGTCTGTTATGGTTTCTATTTTGAAGTGAATTACAATCATTATTATCACATGGAGAGAATAGATTACTCGTACTAGAGTCTGTCTTTTACCTAACTAAATTAACCTAGAGCCAAAAGGAATGCCTCTTACATTTATTAGATACATAATAGATTTTCTCCTTCCTACCAGTTCTTAGCTTCGGTAATTCAGTATGTTTCTTGATACAAGCACTATCTAGTGGTCTCTCAAAAACAAGAAAAATAGCAACCATTAATTAAATAGGATCTCATATTTAAATGGGCATGCAGTTTGTGCCCAATATGATAAGTTTTATTGTATCTTGATTATGAGAAATACTATCCAGGTTTATATACATCATCATTGTCTTCCATAGTCATTGGAAGAGAAATGATCATCTCTTGTTAATATATGAAGATGAATTTTTTGAGTCACAATACTAAACAACAATAGACAACCATATGAAAATCATTTCAAGATGCTAGATACAAATCTTGCTTACGAAATTATAAAAAATTAAGAACAAATGCTGTTATTACAAATAATTATTTCATTAAACTAATCATTCGTATTGGTATAACTCATACATGGTGGTAAAAGGGTCTTCTGATTTTAAGAGATCCCTCATACAATTTCACCATTATTATCTATTCCAGCTACATGTTATGTTACATGTTGCATACATGAAAATATAAAATAACGTTAAGGGAAAGTGATAATGAAATGCTAACCTCAACATTCAGCTTTCATGATACATCACATCTGTGCTATGGAGAGAAGCATGACGTCGTACATGCTTCTTACAGGGTAACTTAAGATCACTTTAATCTTTTTATTCATTCCGCATGGTGGTGAACATGTAACTACAAACATGTGATGGTAGCTTGGGGAAAAGGAGAATACATGGGGAGAAGGGTCTTTTTTGTTCAAGAGGCAACACCAACTGTTAGATGACCCATTCCAGAACTGCTACCAATGCCAATGCTTTTCATGTCCTTCCTTGCCATCTCATTGCTACTTCTCCGGGCTCCCACTTTCTGTTTCCTATCAACTCTTTGACTTTTTGTCACCTTATGAGTTTCTGATACACGATATTTATGCAAACTAGTATCCTTCTCCTTTCCACGCTCTTTCCTCCCTGTGACCTCATTTCTAGTTTTAGCTTCTGGGGGAAAACTTTGGTTGGTATATGCAGTCTGCAAGATTTCACTGCCTCCAGAATGCTCAGTCAATGGGAAGTTGGTCTCCTCTGAGGCATCAAGTGGTTCAGATGTGTCAACAGATTCACTGGTAGAGGGAGCATGGTCATTTCCTGCCTTAAAATATGATTTTGACCCTGCAACAGCTCTACTCCCTGGACTTGTAGACTTATTTTGTGCTTTATTAACTTTGTTGGTACTTAATACGACCTAATAAATAAAAATTTCCTTCAGAATCAGGATGGTTTTGGCTTTATTTGTTGCCAAATTAACATCTGAAAGGCTTTATCAGACACATAAATGAAAGAAAAAAGTAATTATAATTTAGGAGAACAATCCAAAACATAGGACAACAAAGGCTAAACATCAAAATATGACAGGGAAGCATGTTCTAGAGGTAGATACAATGGTTATAATGATATTCACATGCTCAAAATGACAAATTTACATGGGTAAACTCAAAATATGCCTTTCTTAAAAGTACTTCCTAAAACTAAATTCAGAATGAATCGCCTTAAGGGCTCTTCCTCTTCCCTATGGATAAGATATCATGCCATGTTATTTCACACAACACTGAACAAGAGAAAACCTAACTATCAGATATTATTGCTCATGAAATTTCTACAATTATTTTGGGTGATAAATTGAAGCTCACACATTAAGTCATGTTTTCTCTCAATTCGCTAGATTTCCACAAAGCAATTCTTCACTTGCATAAAAAACTGTTTGTTATATATGAATGAGGCAGTTACCGGGGAACTACTAGGCCTTCAACAAACACATTGAAAGTGAAAAGAAAATTTAATTTTGAAGGAAAAATATTATGTGACTAGTATGGAAAATATTTGGAAAGCAGAATAATATCACCGTAAGATGGTGTGAAAACTTTTGAATTTCTAATTAAAAAGCATAAACTAATGGGATAAGTATTGATCACAATTCTAGTAATTTCTTTCTCTGGATGTTCTCCAAGTCTTTCCAGCAGTAATACATTTCAGATAGATTTTTTCTGCAGTTTTGCCTATCAAGCTCCAGTTTTGGTTCAATGATTTTCTTAAAGCTTGATATTGTTTCATCAGTTTATTGTCATGTCATCTCTGCATGTAAATTACATAAATTCCAAATCCATTATCAATCTTATGACCCCTTAAAATCACAAGCGCTGGCTGAAAGCCAATTTTCCTCTAATTTCACATGCTTGTGGGTAGCCCACTGGGAGGGTCCAATGTCAGATGTGAAGAATCTGATTCCTCTAGTTATATAAAATGGATTTCTTTAGTCAAATAACCATGCAAAGTGATCATAGAAAAACTATCTACATACCTTCTTCCCATCTGACCCTGATGGCATAGCTAAATGATAAAAAGAAGGCATAGGCGTTGCCTTGAATTTTAGGCTTTTCCGGAATTGTTTGATCTCAGCTTCTGTCTTCTCCTGCAGCACAACTGAACCCATTAAGTTTCATTTTTTATGCTTCAATTGTTATAACAAGAGGGGGAAGGGGCTTTGAACCTCGGTTTCCCTTATAAGGAAGACCAAGCAATGCCACTAAGGTACAAGGCTCTTGGTTGAACTGGTTAAGTTTCTTACAACCATATGTAATGAACATCAACATAATTTACAAAACAACCAACTTTAAGAAGGTGCTATTTAATCCATATCTACTACATCCTTGTTTAAGAAATGAAATAAGATGAACCTTACTAGAAATTTTTCAAGTTAAGAATTTGGAATGTTACTAACCATACCCACATTTGAAAAGAAAGAGAACCAAGACCAAAAATAATACTAATAATAGTAACAAATCTACGGCTTCTATAATTTTTAGAACCAAATCTCCAGCCAGTAGCATAAGAGCCTAGGTTTTGAATATCACTATTGTTTCATTATCCCAAGTACCGAGAGCATAGCGATACTTTGGATGATGTCACTATCTCTTTTAAAGTTAAGCAACATGCAATGAAATTCCAAATAATTTTCAATTAGGATCCGTTTGGGAACAACTTATTTAGCTGAAACTGAAAACTTTTTACTGAAAGAACTGTAAATAAAGGTAAAAATTAGCTGAAATAATACAATGGGACCCATGAATAGTACCAACAAAAGCAATAGGACCCATGAATAGTAGCAAAAATAAGCTAAATAGTAAAAAAAACTGACTTTATAATCTGTTCCCAAACGCAACCTTAATAATAATAATAAATTATTAATTTGATATTTCAGCATACCTGTGTTTTTGCTTGAATTTGATTTATCTCAGCCTCCTTAGCATGCATTTTCTCCTCCAACTTCATATAGAACTGAGTCAGATGAGTCACAGGAGCAAAGGGGTAAGCCATTCAAACCTAATCCCCAAAATCAAAGCACAATTGAAATCGAAGTTACAGCATGCTCACTTACCTCTTTCCTCCTTTCTGCTCGTTCGTCGCTTTTGAAACTGAAAGTTGCAGCACCTGGCCTTGCATCTTCCTTTGTCGAATTCACAGTGCGATGAAGCCTATAACGAATGAAAATGAAAATTTAGAGGGTAAAAAGATTAAACAGAAAGAGCAATCCTCATTGGGTTTTCAATAAACCTGTTTGCTGTTAGATGTCCTCCTGATTCAGCCTTCATTGAAGAGGGTTGAGATTCACCAACTCTCTTTCTCCTTGATCCCTTTTCACCAATACTACAACAAAAGAATCAAACTTGAGGCCCAAATTAAGCATATAGGTTTACCACTACCAAGATTCCAAGAAACAATAAGTACCTTTTATTGTGATGAATTAAGTTTGCCTTCTGACTTCTAGAATCCTGTGCAAAAAAGAACAAGCAATAATAGAAAACAGAACACACTTAGTATTCACGTACAGTGTTAATGAATCTTATTATAATGAACTGCCAACTGACGAGAATGTTACTAATAAGGCACATTGAATTGACTTCTCAATATATTGGCATTGTTAATTGCTTACCTCTGAGATTGGAGTTCTGTGCACAGCACGTGTAGTTGGAAAGCTAGTTTTTGACGAATTCTTTTCTATATTTGTTCTTGGTGAACTCTCTCTTTCCCTTCTACTTGGATTCTTTGCAGGGTCTTTAGATGCAGCACCAGAAATGTCTCTCTGGACTCGAAAAACTCTGGGCTTCAAAGGTTTGGTTCCCGTTGCAACCTTCAACTAGAGTTAGAACATCAAGGAGTTTAAGCCACAAAGTAAAATATGTGGAAAAAGCTTAAAGAAATGCATGCATAACAATCTAGTGCTCATTGAAAAATGAAACACACTTCCAGAGCATGTTTCCAGTTGCTACTTTGTTATCTTTACTTCAAATTATAGTTGCCATAGAACATAGAGTGATTGCTTTGAAAAATAAGGAACTATAGACAAAAAAGTATGAGTTGTTACTGTGATAATATTCTTGTAAATCCACACCTTTGGAGAAGGGGTTCGCCAATGTTCCAAGCTAGTTTTGTCAACTTTCGCAGCAGGTCCAGTCTTGGGAGATTGGTCAATGCCTTTTGGTGATTTATCAGCATTTACTGAATCACAATCAAGGTTCTGATTTACCTCAATATCTAGTTTGTCATGAACTAGGGCTTTACAAGATTCATCAGCATTCACATCATCACCATTAAGATTATGATTTCCTTTTATCTCTGGTTCATCATTAACTGAACGAAACTTGTCACACCCAGATTCAGCTTGATGTGTTTCCCCAGCATTAACATCCGCAGCATTACCATCTATCAAATTATCAGCATTGTTCAAAATGGATTCCATCCGAGGAGCAGAGAAGGAAACCCCTGGCTTCTCTGTGCCACATCCTGTTACTTCGGATTCTGCATGATGCTCTGAACCCTCAGGGCTCTCATCAAAGTGAGCATAGTGGCTTCCATCATTTACATGTTCAAATTCTTCTCTGCTCTCCAAGATATCATTTTCACTAGTTTGATATTCAGACCCACTATAGCACCCGGATATATTTGGAAGAAGAAGACCCTTCTTCTTGAAATGAGCTTCAAAATAAGCTTTCTTCTCAATAACTGAACCCGGTTTTGAGCATTTTTCAACCTCCTCAAGGTACCTATTATGTGAGAAAGATGACCTCCTTTCCCAAGATAATGGTTCTTTTTCAAACCTTCCAAATGATATAGATCCAGAATGTAGAGAATCTGCCTGCTTGTGTGATGAAAGTAGCTGTTAGAAAGAGAATAAGTGGAAAAAGACACCCATGAGAGAAAAAATGAAAAGTATGTTTTTCAATTCAGCCAGCTTTCCACTGACACAAAATTTCCAAATACTTTGGCAACAGCCTCAACTTCACTCAATTCATTAGCACATGTGGTAGTTGGGTGCTCAATGAAGTAAACTTTTGTGGTTTAATTTTATTTTTAGTCAGCGTGTTTTGCTGTATTTTCACTAAAACAATCGAAGTTCTACAACAATGTGCAATTTTTTAATTGCATTACTGATATAGAAAATGGTTACTGAAAGATCCAGGAATCATCAATCATATATACAATGATTACTTTCAACAAGCTCATGGGGTTGGAGATTTATTCTTAAACTCTGGGAAGAGGCAAGGGATATTCTGAGTGATAAAGTAAGGGATGGAAGCAAGATACTCCTATGGCATGATTCAAGGCACCCTGATGTCATATTCAGGCAAAAGTTGCATCAGTCCAGCTGAATAGAATATGTACCTGGAGGCTTGCTAGATCAGATCATCTTGTAAGCATCCAGAGCAAGCTTCCTTTAAAGAGTTGAAAGATGAAGACAGAGCCTTATGGTCTGCCTCTCACAAGTTTGATTGTGCTGACACTTTGAATGAAGTTCGAGCTAAAGGTAACAAGGTAGAATGGTGGAATCTGGTGTGGTTTAGCCTAGCTATCCCTAGGTACTCTTTTGTTGGCTGGATGGCTATCCTAAACAAGTTCCAAGGACGGAATGATACAATGGGTTCTTGATGTGGACAATGTGCGTGTGATCTGCAGATCAAGTAATGAAGAGAGAGATCACCTCCTTTTTTGCAATGCTCCTTCACTAGGAGGATCTGGGATGATATAATGGGTCTGGAATTAGTGTCAGATGCCAAGACCAACTGGAAGGAGTTAGAAAAATGGGGTGCTACTCAAAGAAATTTAGAACCATCCTCTGCAAGCTGGCTTGGTGGCTACTGTCTACCAACTGTGGAAGCAAAGGAATGCTATTCTAAATGCTAGGAAAATCTATACTGAAGAGCTGCTTATTGGCATTATTAAAAAAAGGATGCTAAAAGAATGGACAGCAAGAAGAAGTACAGCTATAACTCAGTATTAAATAGAGTACTCTGCTGTAATTGGGGATTCAATCCAGCCTTGCTTGTTTCTATCCCTTGATTTTTTATTCATTTGAGTTAAGCTGAGTAGTACTGAGTTTGTACAATTGACTCTAGGTAGTTGAGTTTTACTTGCCTAAAGTAGCTGTTGCTAGATGGGTTAAGTCTGTTGTGGCTTTATGCTTTTCTCAAACATTGCTGTGCTGTGTTTATTGTTTGGCAGTTCTGGCTCTGCAGTATGTGTTCTGCTGAATCTCAAGCCTACTGCTCTTGAATCAATGTTTTTGATATGTTAAATAAGATTCTAACTGATCCATCTACCCAAAAAATATATACTGTTGACAAAATCAATTGTAAGTTTCCATTTAATTGCTAAATGACATCAAATAATTCTATTTTTTCAACAAGCAATGCTTTTTATCCATTCCCAGAACCTGACTAATTCCTGTGATACGTAAATGCATATCCAAGCACAAAAACTTGTTAATAGTACTTCAAAACATGTTCTTGCCAATTGGATAATCTGTAAGTAATTAGCCCCCAAAAAAACAAAGAAGATCTAATAAAGATAAGCTTGTTTTTGGCATGATCACTAGGCTAAGCACAGTTTTAGTGAATCAAAGATAGAATTCAGCAAGCAGGGATTTAAAGAAATACTTACATTTTTATCACATTGAAAAGCAAGGTATAGATCATAAATTACAAATAGCAAATCACTACATTCTTTGCTGTACTTTCAAGGAAGTATGGATTAAAAAGCTCCAATTCACTTTGATATTTTCTGATTACAATCAGTAAAACACATGTATGTGCTAAGTATCATGTTATACTTCTTATAACATGATACACACCAGACACGCTCAAACGCCCTTTTTTTTCTTCTTACAACAAGTCAATGCCACTGAGCCACAAGGATAGGTTCTAAAAAATGTCTTTTTTTTTTTTTATTTTAGCAAACCAATCAATACACATTATGCATATGAACAAAGTATGTACTCAAGACGAAAGGCCAGAAAAATCAAATTAGACTAGTAGAGCCGATTACAAATGCAGATCCTTTCACCATTCATATATAAATTTCTAAAAATAGAAAAGTAAATCGTATATTATGGTCAAATAAGTCAAACTCTTTTTTTTTCCTCAATCTCTTTTAGCAATTATTAAAACCTCAAATTCCTACTACTAAGACTAACAATTATCAAAAACTCAAATTTAAGCACCAGTTCTTAAAAATAACTTAAGTAAATCAAACAACATTAGAGATTTAACAATGTAATTAACAAGGAATGAAACAAAGATTTATAAAAAAAGAATACCTGAAAGCTAAAGTTATAGGATTCTTCAACCTCTCCCGCCATGATCAGCAAAAATAAAGCATTAAAACACTACCTAATCACCACTCATCAAAAAAAAAAAACACATAGTCATTAAATCCAATTAAACTCAAACTACAATAACATCTAAATTAACACATAAACAAAAACAGAGAGAGAGAGAGAGAGAGAGAGAGAGAGAGAGAGCTTTTAATGATTATTACCTTAAAAACGCATTTTCCAGAGAGACAAATAAAATAAAATAAAACGCCTTGTGATTTCAAATGGAACAGTTTGGTTTGAATTAAATGGAGGCAAGAGCTTGTGATTCAATGAATCCAAAAAAGAGTGAGAATAATAAGCAAGCGTGTCTTAGAGTGAAAGCACAGAACAAAAACAAAAAAAAATCACTGTGTTTTGTTTCTCTTTTTGAGTTTTGAGATCTTGTTGTTGTTGTTGTTGTTGTTGTGTGATAGAGAAACAGAGAGAGAGAGAGAGGCTTTTGTGACACTCTTTTTTAGAATAAGTGAGTTTTATGTGTGTTTGATTATTGAACTGTAAATCTTAAAAGATGTTTGCTTAAAAAGCTTAAGTCAATCACAATCAGTCATCATGTGTAGCTCGTCCTTTTACTTTTTGTCCTTTTGCTCTCTCTCTCTCTCTCTCTCTCTCTAAAGTCTATTCCTCCGTCACTCGGATCGTTTGAGGCGCCGTTAAACTTGCAAACATAGTCAATTTTCTCGATTTCCAGTGGTTTGAGTAAAAGAGCATTAGTGCTAAAAAGAATTTAGCTTTTATTAGTACCTTTGAAAAATTTGCTTATCTATTTTAATACCTGCTTTATAATACACCGATTATCAAATTTTTTATTTTTTTATCACTTTATTTAAAATTTTTTTATTCTTTTTTTATACTTTATTTTACGGTTTTACCACTCAAGTCTATCTCTAACTTTCATTTAAAATTTTAAATAATGTTTTTTTTTTGTTTGACACCTAATTACAGTAAATTGCTAAAGAAATTTGACTTTTGACACCTTTGATGTATTTGGTGCTAAAATAACATTTTAGTTAATGTAATGTATTTGATACGAATGCTCTAACAAAGGTCTTAAATGAGTCGAGTAAAGTCGAGTATTAACAATATCTTTGTTCAGATAATAGTTCAAGATTTCTCATTTAATTTTATTTTAAAAATGAGACAAGCTTGAGTTCATCAATAAATTAGCGTCTGTTTAAGGAATTAGTTATTTTCTATAGCTTATTTTTATAATGTGAGACCAAAAAAGTTAAAAGATAATTTATTTTCTAAAAGCTGAAAGTTAGATTACTTATTTTTGTGTTTAATACCTAATTACAATAAACTGCCAAAGAAATTTGACTTTTGATACCTTTGATATAATGGGTTTTTTAGTGTTTTTGGTGTTATAATAATATTTTAGCTATTGTGGCACCTTTGATGTGAATGCTCTAACCAAGGTCTTAAATGAGTCGAGTCAAGTCAGGTATTAACAAAATTCTCGTTCAGATAATAGTTCAAGATTGCTCATTTAATTTTATTTTTAAAAATTTTATTTTTAAAATGAGACAAGCTCAAGTTTTATAATAAATTGGTGTATGTTTAAAGAATTCTTTATTTTCGGTAACTTATTTATAATTTATGTAAGACAAAAAAAAGAAGTTAAAAGTTAGTTTATTTTCTAAAAGCTGGAAGTTAAATTATTTGAAATAAAACTGAGACCAAAAAAAAAAAAAATTGTAGGATTTATAAACTAGGAATAATTTAAGTAAAAAGTTAACTTATAATCAATTGTTAAACATGCACTTATATTACATATTTAGACATAGTTCAGTTTATTATCAAATAAGTTTGACTTTATTCATAAGTTACTTGATTAATTTATTATTTTTTCATATATATATATATATATAGTAAATACAACCACTGAATTTATTTATTTATTCATAAAATCTATGTTAGTAATAACTAATAAATAAATTGTAGTTAAAATTATATTATTTGAGTTACTTAAATAGATTGATTTTCGTTTATGAACTTATAAAAATTAGTTTGACCAATCTTCTATTGTTAAAAATTATGTGATTTTTATTACAAAATTTGTTATTTATGTTATCAATAAATTAAAAACTTCTTATAAACATATTTACAATTTTACACATTCCCTTAAAAACAAAAAAGAAAATTACATAACCCAAACTCATATTTACGAATTTGTTTGTTCCCTGACATATTAATATGTTGGAAATTAACTCATTTAATAGTTGAACTAAAATTTAGACTTAAAAGGACTGTTTGAGATCCATTTATTTTGCTGAAACTCAAATTTTTTTGCTAAAAGTACTTGTGCGCACCTAAAATGAGGCTATTGGGTTTAACCTCAATCGGGCTCACAACTTATTTGTAAAGTGAGTTTAGGATTTCCTACTTTGGGTTGTTCTCAGCACAGAGACTCAATGAAGTTACCTATTTTCTTCTCTCTAATTCACTCTCTATCTTTACTCTCTATTTTCTTGGGAACCTTTCAACAACCATTTTCTTCCTCCAACTCTCATATTTATAGCTTGAAATTAGTGGAGAGACTATGATTACTTCCATGGCTAGTGCAATGGGAGGTCCAATATCATTAATCGTAAGTGGGTGGTTAGGTGGGAGTAGAACGTGGTGAGAGTGGCCTTGGAACTAGTTCCCACTCCAGTAGATATACTCAGCATTGATATTCCCTAAAGCACTGTCGGGCAGTCGAGAGATTGTAAATCGAGCAATGACTTCCTTTCTCGGGAAGCAATTTACCGAGTGTGACCCAAGAGGCATGGGTGGTATGAACTGATGAAGATCTTTTAGTTCACTAGGCTTAAGGGTGGTCTGAGAGTTGGGCTTGGGGATGGTATAAGCCATGTTATCAGGTTGAAACCCAAGGTCCAAATAGGCCTAGGTATCACGGGACGGTACAGTACTGTAAATAAAGGTAAAAGTTAGCTGAAATAATACAATGGGACCCATAAATAGTATCAAAAAGTGCAATGAGCCCAATGAATAATAACAAAAATAAGTTAAATAATAAAATAAGCTGACTTTTTAGGGTATGTTTGGGATTCGCTTATTTTGTTGAAATTGAAAACTTTTACTGAAAGTACTATAGATAAAGGTAAAATTTAGATGAAATAATACAATGAAACCCATGAATAGTATCAAAAAATACAGTAGAGCCCATAAATAGTAGCAAAAATAAGCTAAATGGTAAAATAAGTTGGTTTTTTAAGATGGAGCCAAACACACACTTAGGTGCGATTTGGATAGCTGAAACGCATTCAGCATTTTGTGTTTTCAGGTTTTTTTTTTTTTTTTTTTTAACCAGCGCTGTTGTACCGTTCATGGGACATGAACAGTGCAATTAGGGAGATGAACAGTACCTGATCAATGAACAGTAATTTTTTTTTTATTGTTTTCAGTTTTCAGTTAAATAAACTGTATCCAAATAGACCCCTAGTGTCTGTTTGGCAAAATTATTTTTGCCAACTTATTTTACTATTAAGCTTATTTTTGCTACTATTCATGACTCTCACTACATTTTTTGATACTATTCATAGGTCTCACTGTATTATTTTAGCTAACTTTTACTTTTATCTACGGTACTTTCAGTAAAAAAAATTTAATTTCAACAAAATAAATGGATCCCAAATAAACCCTTAATTTGGAGTCAAACGCACACTTAGAACTTATGTTGTTCACTAGTAAAAAAAAAAAAAACATAATTAAGTTTTTTCATGCGTGGAGCCCAACTGTTAGATAACAGCTTAACTCATTTAACGCTAGTTGTAAACGGAAGAGCAGGCTGAAACTGACGGCAGATTAGAGCTTAGAAGCTAAAAAAGGGGTTGGAGCAATAGGGTGCGCCCACGTGTCAGCTTCATGCACTATTGAGTAGAGAGGTTCCAGCTAAGATGGGAGGAGGGGTTGGGTGTGGTAGAGTTTCCTGTAACCGATTCATTCATTTTTTTTAAGTTCGGTATTGACTTGGGATTCGGTTCTTCACGTGGGTCCTTTGGCTATTCATTCATATATTGAATCACAGGTGATGAAAATCACAATGCACCATCTCGTGGCTCCACCTCCACTGATGTTCCTCATTGAAAAATTCTTGATATTCATCATTTAATTCCTAGAGCTAGAACCTCTCTCTCTCTCTTTGAAGCTCTTTTTTTTTTTTTTTTTTTAAAGAAAAAAAATATCAATATGTATTACATGTTTCAAAAACTGTTTTGACCAATATGTGGTCTAAATACTCTTATACAATGGAAAAACTTTATTTTGATCGAGTTGAATTAAAAAAAAAAAATTTAATAGGTTGAATAAACAAATTTATTATGAATATTCCATGTATATTAACGGCATATATCAGATTTTAAATCTAAAGCAACCAATTTGGTAATAACTAAAATAAAATAAAAAACTAAAAAACCATTGTAGAGTCGAAAATCCAATTCTTTTAGAAAATCCATTATAAATGACCAATTACTATATGCTCTACTCACAAAAACTTTGTAATCATAATCTCTATGTATAACATATGTGAAGTTGTGAATGCCCAATTGCTTTTCTTTTGTAGAAGTTTCAAAAACTCTAGAATCCTTCTATAATGGACTTCATCATGAACGAATATTACCCTCATGAATTAAAACCTCTAATACTCAAAGGAAGTTCTCAAATAATTGCAGCAACAATAAGCTCACTAGGAGCCCTGCATCAAATGGATTATATAAGTGTATATAGTCGGAGTCAAAACCAAGCAACAACCCTTAATTCTAGCCGAATTCGAAATTTGGAACTTGGAGATTTCACTCAAGCAAAAAACAAGCAAGTTATAAGTGAATCTTGAGAACAACATAATGTGCCAATTTCTAACAATTATATCTCACTCATTTCAAATCCAAATTAAGTTAAATTGACCTAATTTTTAAATTATACTACAAAAATCAACATGATGAAAACTCTATCTTTTTTTTTTAAGTGCCACATGATAAGAGTTGCGAGTTATTTATCTTTTATGTTAATTGGACACTATGTGTTTAAAATAACTTGTTTTTCTTGACTTTTATTTTGTTTTAAAAAATAATAAGTTGGCCAAATAAGTTGTACCAAACAAAAGCTAAAATCTACATACATATACTCTTCATAAAGAAATTATATGGGAATTTAATGAATTTTTGGATTATGAGGCTGCACATGTTGATTAAAAATAGGCACCTTCTTCTTTTACTTATTTCTTTTTTTAATAAATTGTTCTCAATCCAAATTCGATTCAGTGTGTGATATAATCTAAGAAGTTTTATATTTATATATTTTTTATTAAAAAAATAGTACAAGTTTGGTTTATTTTATTTTGATTGGTATAATAGGCTTTAATTTTAAAATTAATGTTTAGTTTACTAAACAAAGTAACAAGCTTGATTATTCTAAAACCGGTTTGACCAAAAACAATTTAATATATCATGGAATGACCATGTTTCAAATTAACAATGGAACTTTGAAAAAGTGGGACAAACTAAGAAAATAATTAATAGATGAATATATAATCTAATAATCATATATGTTTCTATTTCAACCAACATATTCAATAATCAATTATACCAAAAATTCAATAATCAAATAATCATAAACAATAAAAGAAATCCAAATCCACACCTAACATGGCATTAAACTTTTAAACATTTGTCTCTCACGACAATGTGGTGCATATATTGTTTTATTGCCAAAAGTTCATTATTTCTAGGGAGAGCTATTGCCTTTTGCTTTCTTCGAAGAAAAAAAGTTTGTATTTTTTTTTTTTATATTTATATTTGGATGAAACTAAAAGTGCTCATGCTAGCTAGAACTATATTGAAGGATGAGGTAAGGAATTAAAGGACCCACTATAATTATAATGATCTTCAATGGGACCCCAAAACTTTTGGATGAATGATAGAATTATGGATTTGATGCAATGATTATAGCCGTTTGATTCGGATCATGGGTTTTTTTTTGTTTTTATTTTTTATTTTTATATATATAATCATAAATTCATAATAATGTTGAATGAATCTAGGGCAAGCAATTGTATCAACCTGTGTGTACTGTGTGCATGTGCACGTGCATGTCTCACTGTACCCAAACATATTGATGGGTCCCGGGCCGCCCACGGCACAGTGTGAAACCAGATTCGGATCCTGTCCAATTTTTTGACCTTGCACTCGCATCATAGCCGTCCATTTCAGCCCTTAATTGGGTACACAACGGTGGTCCTCTTCAACTTCACTGTACGGCCGATATACTAAAGGACAGTTTTTTCGGCGAAGTTAAAGAGCAAAACACGTGCAAGATTTTGAAATATTCACACCGGCTAATCTAAAAAAGCATGAAGTCCAAAATATAACTTTTGAAATCCAAAAATTACTCACATTAAATTATGGTTGTTCTTTCCTCCAAAAAAAAAAAAAAAATTTATGGATGTGTTTGTGAAAATATACAAGTTATTATAGCATACCAGCCTCTGTGCACGCGTGTTTAGATGCTCTTTTATTTATTTTTTGGTAAAGGTTAATAATTTGTAGGCGTAAATATACTTTTAGTCTTTACATTTTGAACAATTTCTCGATTTGGTCCTATGCGTCCCCTAAGTAGGGCCTTTGGGCTGGATCTAACTTGGACTCACAACTTACTTGTGTGGTGGGCTTGGATTTCCTATCTTGGGTCGTTCTCGGCACAGGGACTCAATGAGATCACTTTTCTATCTCTCTCCTCTAGTCTTTTCCTCCTCCCCCAATTTTTACTCTTCTTCTCCTATTTATAGCCAATTAGTAGTGGGATGATTATGATTACATTTGTAACTAGTGCGTTGAGGGGTCCAATATCGTTAATTGTAAGTAGGTTTTAGGTGAGAGTGGCTTTGGAAATGATTCCCACTTCAACAGATATGCTCGGTAGCAATGTTCCCCAAGGCACTGCCGGGTACATAAGCGGTGGAGAGACTGAATGACTACAGTTTTGCTCAGTGACGACCTACCGGACAAGGACAACACTGAAAGGCCAAATGTGAACTAGCGTTGGCTGTCCGGTCCTTGGGCTTCTTGAATAACTCTTAGTGTGGGCTCGTAACTTTTACGAGTTTGGATTGGAATCTTGGGCCGGGTGAAAGTCAAGGCCTTGGGCCATACTGTTGACCCATGTTCTAGGGCCCAAATGGGCTTATGTATTGCGGGCCCGTATAGGTCCCTAAATTGATTTTGTTCCTAGGTCAGTCCCTGAAATCAGAAAATCAATTTTATTTTGGTCCTTACCGTCAACCAACTAATAGAAAAATCCTACGTGGCTAATAGAGTACATAAGTGGCATGTTAAATGCTAACGTGGCTAATAATTTAATAATAAAAATACAACGTCAGCATCCATGTCAACATTTAAATTAATAAAAAAGGCCACCTCAACTCCACGTAAGTTTCTAAATTAAAAAATAATAATTTATCAGTTTTAATCAAATAAAAAAGAGGAAAAACAAAATTAAAAATAAAATCAATTAAGATCTGTGTTCATCTTGATCATGAACACATAAGAACAACAACCCAAAATATTCAAACACAAGAACAAAAGAATAGAAACCCTAACCCAGAACCAACCCATATGTTAGGACCCTGTCACATCGTATACTAAATTAAAAAACCAAACCCCAACCCAACCCAACCCAGATCTATTTATCTCTCTCTCTCTCTCTGCCCATTACAATCTGCATCATCAGCGGCGGCACGGCGGCATTAACATCGACATCGGTGACTCCTCCGTGGCCAACTCCTCTGCCGCTATTGCTCCTCCAACTCAAACCCGTTCTCCAACGCTACCCCAAACCATTAGGTCTCAAAAATTCCCTCCTTCTTCTTCCATTTCCGATTCCTTCTCTCTCGGCGAGGTCATGGTGTTTGCTGTTTTGGGAAATGGGTTTGATTGGTGGGGTGGTGGTGGTGGTGGTTTTGGGATTTGTTGGTCGGTGGTGGTTTTGGGATCTAGGTTTGATTATAGGTTTATGGATTTGTTGGAGATTGGTTTGTTTACTGGATTTGTGGGTTTGATTTGCTAAAGATTTGGGTTTGAGTTCTTGGGTTGCTGGGTTTGATTTGGGAGTTCTTGATTTGCTGGGTTTGAGTTCTTGATTTGGGTTTCAGATATTTTTTGTAATTGTTTTTTTAATATTTTAATTAGATTAATGTTTATTTTTAATTTGTTCTAACCTGACATTTTTTTATTAATTTAATTACTGACATGGATGCTGACGTGGTATTTTTATTATTAAATTATTAGCCACGTCAGCATCTAACATGCCGCTTATGCACTCTGTTAGCCACGTAGGATTTTTCTGTTAATGGGTTGACGGCAAAGACCAAAATAGAATTGATTTTCTAATTTCAGGGACTGACCTAGGAGCAAAATCAGTTCAGAAACCAGATCGAGAAATGTCCCAAAATGTAGGGACCAAAAGTGTATTTACGCCTAATTTGTATTTATCATAATTTAGAAATATATATATATTTTAAAATAAAAATGATAAATTTTAGAGATAAGCAATAATTTTAATTTCTTTTTTGAATGTGTATGAAAAAAAAAATTCTAAATTTTAAGAATTCTCTTTTTGAATTCAAAATGAAATTTGTTATTTTCTATTTATGTCATTATTTCTAAATGAACTTACCATTCATTAATGAGAATATTTTTAAATTATATAAAAGTCTATTTCAAAAAGGAGAATCTTATTATATATAGTATAGATGTAAAACATTTTTTTTTTTTTTTTGATGGTAAAGTAGGAAAATAGATAATTGTTAATGTAGGGTCAGGGTTTGGGTGCTTCTACTGTTACGTGAGTAAGCTCAAGCCCAACTGGCCAAATACAATAAATTTGTAGAGAATAGGTTCAAGAACTGGGCTTTAGTGAGGATTACAACAACTGAACATGATTGTAAGTAGATTGAATAACAAACACGTGGGGGGAAGTGTGAAACTTTATCCTCAGGCTTGATCCGAGGACTGGTTCTTCTTCTTGGTTCTTCAGTGCTTGGTTACAAAAGCTTTCTAGGGAGGCACATACAACAACCGTCTTCTCTCAATCAATCTTTCTTTCTCTTTTTTTGGAGGGTTTCTTACGTTATATACCTCCTTCCCGTTGATCTTGGCCCTCCATTTGTTGATCATGTAGGTCGCTACTTAAGTACTTGTCCCATCTGCCGCCTTCTCCAACTTTCTGTGAGTTGCAGCAACCAAGGTGATACTATTCAGGGATCATTTCCTCATTAATGCGGCCAGATCGTTAGCTGTGGGCATTTAATGCGGAGGTGACAGCTTCTCCTGGAATTGCTCCTCCACCATGCTCCCATGGTTGGCCCACTATGTTAGTCCTTTTTGCTTGGGACTCTCTGGGAGGCCGTTTTTAAGGGCATGCCGCTCTTCCTTCTTACAATTTCGGTTGGTCGAGGACAGGATTGTCCTCAGCGATGTCTCTTGGCAACTTGGACTCTCTTTTTTTCATCCTTGGGCATTTCTTCACCCTCGGCATGGGCCTTGGGCCCCGTATGAAGTGGGTCGGGGCTGCTGAGTTCTTTGATCCCACAGTTAATATTGTATAGAATGAGAAATTATTCCTTATAAAAAAAAAAGAATAAAAAAAAAAGAATGAGAAATTATTAAAAAATAAAAAAAATTATAATTTAATGAAATAAAGTATAAAATAGATAATGAAATTTGAGTATTTAAAAAAATGATTAGTTAAAATAGAAAAAATAAGTTTTTATTTTAAAATATACAATAGTTTTTGCACAAGACGGTATGAATATTGCTCAAGTAATATTAGGGATACTTGCAAATACTATTGAGTTGCCACGGCCACCTCATCAATATCTCTCAAGAATTTTGTCATGGATTGAAGTCACCCTGTGATAAACTGTACCATTTAGCTATAATTTTTTTTTTTAATTTTTATTTCTTTCTAAACACAACTATTTTAAATAAAATAGATCAAAAAAAGTAAGCTAGTGGGGTAAATCAATTTCAAGTTTTCAACCGGACCCTTAAATGATTGAACGACAAAGTAATGATTCATACCTTTCATCAGAATCAAATGAATTCATACCTTTTATCATAATGATTCATACCTTTCATCAGTATCAAATGATCGATTTCATTTCAAGTGTACGGATATGATCTTGTTCCTTTCATATTAAACTTTGAAAAGGATGTTTAAGTTTGATGGTCTAATTCAATTCAAGTTGGCTCTAGACTGAATATTTTGCCAATGAAATGCATCTCCCACTAGATCTTCATGGTGGGTAGGATAATATAGATTGTGATGGCAGGATATATTATATATAGTTATGTACCACTTGCCCACATAAGCCACATGGTGGAATCCTATTGGTTTCATATCATATTCTTTTTGGCCCGGTTTACGAGAATTGAATGTTAGGTTACATGGAACCTAGTTGTGTTTGATTCAGATTATAACTTGACCCAATATAAAAGTGATATGGTTTTTACTAAGAGATTTTCTAAGGTTTGATCCATGAACGTAGGTAAATTGTTGAACCATGTACGTAAATACTGTCTTGTACAATTATTTTTTCTTTGACACATACTTTTTCTCTATTTTTGTATCTCACATATCTGAGAATTTCATATATATTCCCTATATCAAATACGTTGATCAAGGTGAAGTATTTTTTATTGCAATCGACTGTTATCTATCTTTTGAAGTCAAGCTCTATTAAATGTATATTTAATTATTAACCTATTATCCATTTGAAGCCTGTAGATAAATGATTCTAATTTCCCACATTGGTGTGTTTTATTTTTTGGTATAGATAAGATAGTATTTGAAATATTGTTGCTTGCTGTTAAGATGATTGTTTTTTACCATCACATCAAAACACGAATGAGCCATAGATTCTTTATTTAACAACAAAACACTTTGTTAATTGAGCTAACTAAAATGCATAAATGGCTTTCAAAAAAAAAAAAAAAACTAAAATCCATAGGTGTGTTTTTGTGTTAATCCTAACGATCATGCTGTCATTCTTGTATTAATGCAACTTTAGATTAGCTTTCTTCTCAAGTTATCTAAATTTCTTTATAAAAAAAGGGAAAAAGAAAAGGTTTATCTAAATTTTCGTAGGGTTGGAACTTGGAAGGTATGCAGATGCTGTAGCGGAAAATATTCAGTCTGGGAAAGTACCATTTGACAGTAAACATAAACCAGAATTGGGAAACCTTACTAGTAAAGGGGACTTCCAATTAAGTTGCAACCAGCCAAATAGATATATGAACATGCTACCTAATCAATGAATTTTTTTTCCCCTTTATTTGAGATGAGTTTAATAAAAAATAAAAATCAAGCTAGCAACATCCACTATATATTTATATTACGCCTTCATAAAGGGACAGTGACACATACAAAATGTGAGACCCTACCATGTGGCATTACACACTTCAGTCAATGATCTAATCCAAAAAAATATTGGTAATTGGACCATATCATAAGATTCATATATGAAAAATAAAACAAAGAAAAAGTCTAGAAACACAAATTTTTTTACAATTTCTTGTTATAACTGTGATATGGTAAAGTGTGATTGGTGAAGAAAAAATAATGGATTTATGTGTAAGTAATAGTTAACTACTCACAGTCTATCGCATCAAAATTGTGATAAAAAAATTATGAAATAATTTGTGGTTCTAGAATTACTCTAAAACAGAAGGACTTGAGCTTTAGGTAGTTGTACGTGACTTGTGACAATAGCATGGCAAGGGAGCTAGCAATGGGTCCTATGAATATTATATAGAGATTTTACCACAAATGTGGACATTTTAAGAGTAATACATTCAATAGCAGCCACGGAAATGTGAGTCTCACATTAGCAGCCATGTGATATATAGCTCTTGTATGTACAATAATCATGTGGCTTCATGTGGTGTTGGTTTTTCACTTGTCGAACACATGAGAGAAAGAGAGGCAGATAGAGAGACTGAACAAAGTTTATTACTATTGAAAACTCACTAATAAAACTTTTCTATTAGGGTTTGTGCGCAGTAGTGTCCTAGGAAGGTCATTATTACATTATAAATATTTTTCAATCTATTAAATAAATTTGTAATCATGTAATTTGTGGGCATTTAGTCTCCTTAATTTGTAATCACGTAAATGTAGCACATGAATTCGAATATTAGCACTTAAATAAGGGCTACCTGCTGGTTCAACCCCAAAAAAGAAAAAAACTTAAATCTGGGCTCTTCCAATGCGATTTCTTTAATTTAGGGCATGCAATTGTTTAAACTTCAATTTTTAGTTCATTTTCACTATCAGTTTATCTACAATTCTTTAACTTAGATTATGCTAAATTTTCTTGTAGTTTTCTTTTAGTTTAATGACACCTGATTTGGTTTTCCTAGCCTAGCTGTGGTCCTGTGGAGACCTCCATCAAGAACTGAATAGTGTTTGTTAACTTTGTTGAGCAAGAAAAAGAAAAGGTTGAAACAATGACTGAAATGAAGAAGCTGAAATGAAGACTTGTCAATTAGATGAGAACATTGGATTCCAAAGTCAACAGCCTAGTATAAGTTTGCTTGCACATGGAACGTCTATGTAGTCCCATACAAACTATAATAAGTAAACGTTTAGGATAAACGATTGGTTTATATCAATGATAATTCGGCAATAGAAAGGGTGATAGGCTAGTTAATTATAGTTCTAACTTAAAAAAAATGAACAAAATTCTTGAAAATGTAAGTAGGAATGTGCATCCAGCCCACCATCTCAATGAACCAACCTGATCCAATCCAATGCCTCAAGTGGATTAGAATTTTGTTTTGAGCCACAGGTTAGGTCAAATCTAGGTTGATGAGTTTTTTCAACATGTATGATCTAAGTTTATTTTATTACCCTTATTTTATTATTATTTTTATTTGATTGATTTTGGATTTGCTATGAAATTGGAAATTTGAAATATAATTTAGGCATATGATATGAATTGTAATAATTTATTGAGAAAAAAGTGGTTAAATGGTTAATTGAAACTTGATATTTTTATAAGACATGAAACATGTATGCACATCCCACCATGCCAACCGGTTTTTGTTGGCTTATACACTTGTCACATGTGATGGGTTGGTTTGGGTTGAGAAATTTCTCAACCCAACAATGAGTTTAAAAAACATTCCAACCCTACCCGCAGACCCCTAAACTTAATTATGGAAATAAATCTAGAATTTGTTAGATGGAAGAAAACATTGATAACTATTTTACTAATAATAGGTTTTTTAATTTTTTTTTTTGTATTTTACATATTAGTAAAATATTAAAAACACTTAAAATCATTTTAATGACAATCCTAACTCTTAAAATTCAAAAGTTACATAAAAGTAAAACAATTAACAAAAGATAAATATTACCCCATATTTTCTCCAACATCAACATCAACAGTGGCAATTAGTTTTCTATTATTTACATTTGTACAGTAGAGCATACATCTCAAGGAGCAAACAATTGCATAATACAAATATTTTTTTTAAGAAGTACCTAACCAAAACATATATATATATATATATATATATATATATATTAAAAAAAAAAAAAGTGAAAACTATTGCTATGTTTTGTTTCATCAAGTAAACAAAACAGCAATGTTGAACTTTATTTTCCTCCTCCACGGCTCTACCTAATATGAGGAACTAGTAGCTAGCATGACAAGGTTGTAGCAATGGGTAACACAAAAAGTGATAAAATTGGTGATTAACTTGCTGCAGGCATTATTCTCTGGACATGCTTTTGAGGAAAGATGAACTCTTGGTTATCTCCCGGAGTGGTTTATCAGTGAATCTAATGATATGATAGGCTAAAGCACCAAAAATGGTCCCTATGGGTGGCCCTATAATATAAACCCAAAGTCCCTTGTATACATGCACTATAAGAGCAGGCCCAAGACTCCTGGCTGGGTTCATAGATGCCCCAGATACTGGCCTGCAATATAATCGAGTAACAAATGTCAACAAATTCTGTAGGATCGATGTTATAAAAAATTAAAAAAAAAATACAAAATTTTCCAAGGGCCTTTTTTTTTGGCAGTAATAAAATAAATGGAATGGAACCCTGTGATTATATATTATATGCCACCAACTAAGTTTCTGTTTAGTTTTGATTTAAAATTTTTAAAAGTAGTTGTTAATAAATTATTTTAGAAAAATTTTGACACAACTTTTATAAAAAATATAAAAAAGTCAAAATAATTAATAGTTTTTTTCTTTTTCAATAAAAAATTTATAAAAATATATACTAAATATCTTTTTTCATTTTGTAATCATAAATGAGAATATATATAGTTTTTTTTTTTTTTTTTAACTTGACTTTTCCTTCATTTTTTAAGTTATAGCTGTATTTTTGTAAAACTAATTTTTTAAGTAAAATAAATCAATGAGAATAAACTTATACGAAATAAACAATGAGAGTGGAACAATAGTTGAGCTATAATCGACAATTTTCTAAGGAATTACCCGGCAACAAGAACGTTTAGAAGTATTGTCATTCCAACAGCAATTCCTGCCAATTCTCCAATCTACAAGGAAAGAAATTGTTTCAAACTTAACCAAATAAAAATATAAACTCATTGGATGGGAAATTTTGAAAGCTATATATATGCTACTAACTGCTCTATTGTCTGTGGCAACGCCGCAAATAACAAACATCAAAAGAAAGGAGATGATGATCTCGATAACAAGAGATTGAAAATTGGATCCAGTTGGCACTGTTCCAAAGAAATTCTCTTTATGCACAGTAAAAATACCACATAACGTGGCACTAGCAAGAATTGATCCTATAAACTGCGCCAAGATATATAGAGGCACCTGCAAAACCAAAAACTAACCAAATTTAGTGACCATATATCTATGTGCATGGGTGTATATATATATATATATATTTATAGTTGGACTAATGGAAAGTGTCTTTGGTGATGTGTAACGGGTACAAGTTTGAGAATCAATCTCTTCAAAATTAAAGTTTAGCAATAAGGCTATCTACTATTTACAATTTCCAGACTTCACAAAACATGTGTATTGAATACAACTTTTTATATAGAGTTTTTGTACATGTTTGTGTCAAGTGCTTTCCTTAAGAATCCTCAAGAAACATTGGCATAATTGAAACAAATTGTGTAAAGAGGGCATGCGTTGGAGCCATTAATGAACCCGAGAAGGTCCTGACTACTAAGGTATGGAAGGAATTTTTTTTTTTTTTTCAGTTGAGATAATTGGAAATGATAAAAATGATGAATATTAGACAAGGGAGGAAGAAAATGAGTGGTTAGGGAAGATTTAGGGGTGAGTTGATGGTAGAAGTATATGAAGGGGAGTTGGAAGTCATGAGGGTTGAAAAGGCTCTGATACCAAATTAAAAGAAGATAGTGTTTTGATTTTATTAACAACTTACCCACATTGTTGAGTAATGTATGTATTGTGTCTATATAATTTCTTGGAGACTAAGTATTATGGTGTGGATTTGAAAACCTGCCTGTTTAAGAGGGAAACGTCTAAAGATTGAATGAGTTATAGTCACTGCTGGATTAAAGTGAGCCCCAGAAATGTGGCCAAGAGAATAAATCATGACCATGACAATCAAACCCCATACTACACAAATCCCTGGAAATGTTACTGAACCGTATATCTTATTGACAACAACCGAACCACACCCAGCAAAGATCAACATGTATGTTCCAATGGCTTCAGCAATGACCTGAAGAAAATAAAATAAAATTGAGAGGAATAATGAGTAAAATTTAGACAAATCCTTAAGTACATATGATACTTTAAGTTATCCAATCAAATTTAACCATATAGATGCACTAATAAATGAACCATATGGTTAAATATGATTGTTACTCAAAGATAATATAGTTTTTGCCAAATTAGTCAATACAACCATGTAGTTGAATACAATTGAATAATCTAAGAAATTGTACATAAGTTTAACCCTTTGCTAACCTTTTGAATGAGCTGAACCATCTCCGATGAAGAGCATATCCTATCAGTTGCGCTGCCACCAGCTTTGCTTGAGGTGCTACCTCCTTCCATCTTTGTTATTTCATGTAAAGACATTCTCTTCCTATAATATTAAATACTTCTTCTTCTTCTCTTGTATGATATAATCTTTGTTTTTTTAAGCTGCGGATAGAATCTTGGTTTTGGCTTAAGAAATAAATTTATATATAATTATATATGTATATATATGTCAAGTAAAGTCAGGATTGATGGTTTACCTGTTTTGAGGAGAGGTTTGCGGATGTATATATGTGCTTCTGCTTTCTCATACAATCTTGACCTTAAAACTGAAATAATTACCACAACTGTGAGGTTTTGTTTCTTTTTATATTAACCATTAAGCAGCTAAAAGATAGGTTTTCTTTCCCATTTTAGAAAAAAAAAAAACTTAAGATAGGTTTTCTTTCCCATTTTATAATTAGAAAACACTTATTAGGTTTTATTTCCCATTTTATAGATCACGTGGCAAAAACGAAAAGAAGAGAACAAAAGACTCAGAAAACATAATAGCAACCTCGTTGCAATTTGAATACATTAATTAAACACATCAATTGAAAGCAATAAACAATTGAGAAGATTTTGCATAAGAAGGAGAAATTATAGTCCTCTAATGAACCATGTCACTTGTCCACCATTCCACTAAAAAAATTTCACTTGTTTAAAATTGCCAAGTCAGTAATTAATTTTTGTTTAAAAAAATTTTCTAACTAACAATTTTAAATAAGTAGAAGTTTTTTAGTAGAATGGTAGATCACATCACTTGTTCACCATGTAAATCTTATAATTTCTCCAAAAGAGAAAGAAGCTGACCGATGCTATTATTGCGCCTCTAGTGAGTATCTAATGCCAGGTACTTATGACACCCTCAACTAGTTTCTTCGCTTTGGGACTCAGGAATTGTTTTTTTGATTCCCACTGAATAAAATTAAAAAAAAAAAAAAACTATTTGTGTTTGGCTAACTTAATTAGTAGGTTCTAAGATTTTAATTTTATAAATTGAAGTCCAAAATTTATGTAATCCTTTCAATTCAAAGTCTCTGTCAATATTTTTCATTTCTTTCTTTCATTATGAATAGCAATAAAACAGACTATGTATTAAATATTGTATTTCACCTAGGGTTTGTTTTATAAATCAATTTGACAGTCATTAAACAAAGAGTGTAGATAAATTGATAAAGAAAGCTTTATTTAGAGAGAGAAAACTTAGCTTAGAGTGAGAAAGTTGTTGCCAAGAAACAACAATTGATTAGCTATGTGAAACACAATATTTTATCATTAGTCCCCACCTACCCTTTTGAGTCTTTGTTGCTACTTAGAATAATGAAAATAACATGAGCTTCAAATTGAAATGGTTAAGCTTAGGACTTCAATTGATTATATTAAATATCTGGATTTAATTTCAAACAAAGTATATAATCTCTGAGTCTTTATAAGTAATTTACCGGTAATATATATATATATATATATATATATATATATATATATTTCTTCTTTCTTAAATAGGAATGGGGAGTCTCAAGTCTGGTTGTCCACAAAAAGTCTATTTTTTCACGTTACAGCGAAGGAGGTCCAAGACATGAACCAGCAAGGCCTAAAGATATTAAAATTGGGAGAGCCCAATAATGGTTATTTAGAACCAGCCCATTATCAAAGTCCCAAGGGAATCATGTTTTGTTAAACCTGTTAAGGCAGAATATCGTCCTAGACTCAGTAATCATGAGCCCAACATGCACGTAATATAAAAGGCTCAAAAGAGAACTAAATATAAGCTCAAAAGGAAATAGTAGACATTAGTATTTGGGTTTTTAAGAGGACTAGATGGGCTCCCATATTGATCAAGCCCTGAAATGTCACCCTTACTGCATCAAACTCAGTTGAGGTTGAAACCCTACAAATGCTTAATAAGAATCTGAGGCCCACAGTCACGTGAGTATCTTCACTATTCCTGTGCATTTAGTTGACAAATGCATTTTACTTCTTCATCAATGCTATCATCACAATCATTTCCACAACTTACTGATTTATGCAATTGTAAATAAGAATTTGAGGCCCACAATCATGTGTGTTTCTTCATTATTACCCTTGGTTTATTTCATTGACAAATTGGGATTTTACTTCTTCAACAATACTACTGTCATAACCATTCCCACAACTTATTGATTTATGTAATTGTAAATAGTCGACGAAAAGTGGTGAATTGTACAAGTTTGTAATAAGAAAAAAAATTTCAATACTTATAATCACACTAGTTAACAAGTTGTAAAATTAGATATGTTATTAAGGGTATCTTTAAATTTATTCTTAATTATGAGTTGTGAAGCTACAAATGGGAAAACTTCACTAATGTCCTGTTGTCGATGAATCATGTTTTTTATTACCTATAACATTTCAAAAAAGAACGAAAGAAAAAAGTGTACTTTTTTTGCGTAATATGCAATGGGGGGACCAATGGGTGATTCATATTTGCATATTTGTGACCCATGTGAGCAGGTCTATCAGTGTACATCTTCATGATTCTCAGTACACACATACATGCATCGAGGTAGGGACTGAACTGCTTTATGGACCCTCCCCCCAAAAAGCTAAGAACATTTTCTGTCCTTACCAATGTAATTTGATTTGTTTTTCACCTTCAGTTCATTCCAAGTTGATTCTGATGAATCTGATCGAGCCCACCAAGGAGTAAGGACCCACCAAAAAAAACAAGCTTAAGGTTGTCACAATTTTGACAACTTAATAGAAAAAAAAAAATATATATATATATATATATTTATATATATATAAAAGATATAGAATTCTCTAAACTTAAAAAATTATGGGAAGAATAGAGTGATGATACTGTACATTTTATAAAATGAGCAATTAAAATGGAAATTTTTAAACAGAAAACAAAATAATAATTTAGAAATGTATTTGTTACATTATTAATGTGCCATCAATCATATTTAAACTTCAGTTAAAATCAGTTTGTAAACATTTTATTAAAAAAAAAAAAAAAAAAAAAGCAAATCATTAACACTTGACGTCTTTGACATAACATATCGTTTGGTGTTAGAGTTTATATTACTTATTTTTTTCAAAGAATAATTTGAACATAAAGTAAGTTATACTTAACAAAAATAAGACTCTAAAAAGTTTTATATGATCAAATGAATTAAATAAAACCAAAAACGGAAAAAAAAAGGTTGGTATGGTGAATGTGTGTATTGGACTACTTTTAGAAAGGAAAGGCATTATGAGCCACGCATGATCCAGCCTAGAGGTCAAAAAAGCATGTTAATGGCTAACCCATTCAAAGCTTCTTCTTCTTCTAGGTCCAGCTGCAAGTAATGCAATGCCAATAATAAGTTGAAGCCCACACAAGTCCCACATTTTCAACGGTCAGCATTGTCTCAGCTAGTTCCATTTTATTAGCATATACAGAGAAAGTCAATAAAAACAACAAAAAAAAATTTAGTAACAAATTTAACACTTGCTAATATAGTAAATTGTTATTGACAAATAAAAAAATAATGTCAGTAGTGAGATTAGATGAGAATTAGTACAGACTTACTAACTCATATGAAGTAAAAAATGTTGTCAATTTTTTTTAATGTATCGTAGAATTGTTTAAGAAATTAAAAATCTCAATGATGAACACAAAAGGGGCAAAACAGAGGTTCAATCAAAGGGGGACATGGGTCTTTGACAAGATGTGTAATCAAAACTTAAAAGGTTTGATAAAACTAAGTGTGTGTACGTGTTGTCATGGTTTAGTTTGTAAAAGGAACTTCTTTTGTACTCTCTCTTTCTCTCTCTCGCTCTCAACCCACTTAATTCAATCAATGGTCCCTCCTTGCTTTGGTCCACACCCCAAGCTCATGTCCGTGGTTTAGCCTACACTGACCATGACCCCTCTCTCTCTCAGCATCAGTGCCTTGATTAGTTTTTGTATGTTTGTATTTATTCCCATCTGAACCACAGCTTAAATGATTTTTGGTCCAATCCCCCCACTTGCACTAAATTTAATATCCCCATCAAAATTATCTTATCTGAAACACGATCAAGTTTGATATTTATGTTTCTGAATTTTTTTTCACCTGAATAAATTGTTATAATAAAATTTAATTTGAAACACGATCAAGTTTTATATATTCATCACATCTTGCGTACAATAAGTGTTCTAAATTGAGTTTGCATCAGTCTTGTATTTCGTCTAATACATGCCAAATGTTTTAAAATAGTCTCGTGTCAATCTTCTATTTCGTCTAATAAATATTAAACGTAAGTCTTGCCTTGTTACGATTATGACACCAGCCACTATCATACTACCATTTGATTCTGGTTTAGTCATGCAGTCTAATCATAAAATCACAATTGTTAACGAACGCCAATAATATTGAAAGTGTCTTCTTTTTTTTTTCTTTTTTTTTCTTTTTTTTGGTTTTTGGTTTTTTGAAATTTGATTTGAATGACTTGGAGCTACCGTTAATTTAGATGCAAGGTCCCCCATCTATGCTGGGTAATGAAGCCACGCGTACGAGGACCGTACCATATATGCTCTTTCAAGTTTCAACTGGCCTAATCATCAATTTTTTGCCCACCATATTTTCCAATATTTATTATTATTATTATTATTATTTATTTATACATTAATAATTGAAGATGGATGATTTGAATTATAGATACTTTTATTAGATACATCCAAAAAATGCCTGTTAATTTGTAAGGCTTTTGGTCATTATTTATTATATTTGGGTGAAGTTAATATATATTTTTTGGGTTGATTTTTTTGCTTATTCATTTCTTTGTGTTCACATCCATTTACATGTTGATGAGAAATATATACACACACACACAAGTTCAATAGTTATACTAGGACGGTAAGTTTGAACTCTGAATGTTTATATTGAAAATATCAGAAGGTGCTGATGAGTTAACTTTTAATATAAACCATTCAAACTTTTGAGACATAATAACCCAAAAAAAATTAATAAAAAAAAATGATGATAATATAAGTTTATTTTAGTTCACATGCAAGGAGGGATATCCTTGCAATATACTTGAGGGTCATGATTAGTTAAGATTCAGGGTTCTGACATCAAAAAATATCTTAATTTAATTATTAGCCTAATGCTGATTATATATATATATATTTGGATTCTCTCTTTATTGTCAATTTCACACTCATAAATTTCAGCCAAAAAAAAAATCACACTCATAAATAGTCGTGTCTTGTTACAGTACTCCACAACTCAGAACTCCTACGTACACAAAGTCTCATATTACTCTACTAGATGATTGCACCGTTTCTTTGAGGGAAAAGATTTTCTTTGAACTATGTGATGGAAGGCACAAAAAGATATTTGCAATACTCTCTCTCTCTCTCTATCTCTCTTCCTTCTTATCCTTCATTTTAACTACATTGAATTGGTGGGGGATGAACCCCGCAGGACCTTTTTGACTGGGAAGATAAGTAGATGACAACTAAGTTGATCTAGCCTAGGGCTTATTGGCCACTGGATTTGGGTTGTTGACATAAAAGTTTGATAGACGCATCTTCTCCCCCCTATATGTTATTAAAAGAAACAAATGATCTATCATTTACTAGAAGATTGGTTGCGATTTTTTTAGTGTCAAACTTTTTTTTTGGGGCTTAAAACAGGTGGGGGAGGGGGATCACGGTTTTAAAGCTCTCAGCATTGTGGGGACTGTTTTGCAGCTTTTCAAATTATCATCCATTGAATACCTTTGCAGCATATAGAGTGGAAAATTGTATCCATATATTAAACCAGTTATTGTCATTCACATAGGGTCCCATTCCTTTGTACTCAAAGAAAAATTGTGAGTGAATGACTCCAAAGTCCACAGCCTCTATCAAACTTTAAACTTTAATTTTCGAAGAAGTCCCTACCTTAGTTGGATCCTATCCTCTCCAATCTTCTTCTCTCCCACCTGCAATAATAATACAAACCTTTCTTTGGCTTCAATCACTGTTTGAAACCCTAGCACCACATGACAAGGGTATGGGCATCCACATGAGTATCATCCAATGTTTCTACCATGTGTCCTTGAAAAGTATGATTAGACAGTGCCCTCTAGTCTATGTGAAACCATGCACACATCTGTTATAGCATACAGATATAATAACTACTGAATGTAATTAAGCTTCGTGGTCCATGATCTTTATCAATTGGTCAAGTTCACTTCTCTAGCTTTGATGTGGATTGTGGTCTACACTAATAATAAATTTTTGATATATGATCGCCATTGAAAGTTACTAGTTGAACATGATTTTTTTTCATTTAAAATAAATTCATGAAGTAAAATCTAATTAAAGATGTATTATGTCATTTAAAAGTTTGAATGAATTAACATTCTCTATATAAATTATTAGATTAAGAAAATAAAATCTTAACTATGAAATAGACTTAGGATCCTTTTCCCATTTGCATTATAGTATATTATGGAGAAACATTTCAAACTTTCTCCTTTTGAAATTCTTTTTACATGAAAAAACTAGTTGAAAAGAGAGATATGACTACATAGTCTACATATATTGCACATCAATAGCTCATTATTTGTAAACACTAGTTATATTGTCCTTTAAAGATGCATAAGATAATAAAAGTACAATCGTGAGCTAGCAAGAGGGAACATGGTGTCTAGGGGGCACCGTAACAAACAAAATCAGTCCAAAACAAGCAAATCAAGAGCTTATCTAGCTCGATTATTATCATGAATGTTGGGAATTTGAATGAACAGAGAGTTGGACACATCAATGCATGCATGAAAAATGAGAATGAATTTTCTTAGTTGTTTTGGCGTAATAATTAACATATCCTACCCCCAAAGAAAATTACAATAGGAATTCTATTCGTGGCTAGAATGATATCAAGAAATTAAGCTAGTTGCTTTTATAAGTACGCGTACGAAACATGGATGAAGTTGCTCATAGCCTAAAAAGCTGACTTGACTTTGTTTTGTTCGAGCACGCCTGTTTGTTAGTGGAAATTATATGATTCTGAGATCGATAACATTAATTTTTGTGGCCATATAATTAGTAAGCCTCCTTAATGTTATATTTCTCTCTCTCTCTCTCTCTCTCTCTCTCATTATTAATTTTTTTTGCTTTTGAAACTAGGATGAAAAGAATATATGACCGAGTCTAATTAATCTATCGAGAATTTATATTTGACTCCAAAATTTTGAGATTAAGGCTTTATTTGTTATTGTTGTTTAAGATGAAGTGAGCCGTAATTATATTATGAGGCTTAACGGGAAATGATAAAGATTGAAAGTTTTTCGATATGAAAATGGGTGCATGCGTAGTCTGAGAGTTTTAAGAGTTGTTTTCTGTGAGGACTAGCTGAAGTTGCCAAGCATACTATTTACAGTTTCAATGAAGGTATGTCGGCCATCAATTTGGATCACCTAATGGGCCAAAATCTTATGTTCACATTATCACATTATCTAATATAAGAGCAGCTAATCCCGGTGTAGTAGAAAACTTGGGCCTTTAGGCCCATTCCTGGACGCCCCCTGGCCCCTAATTAAAAAAGAGGGTGGGGTTTGGATGAGGCTAAAATTATCAATAAATTAATATGTTTGTGATCAGTGACACAGATTATATAATAACTTTAGCATAATAAGGTCAATCACATATAGTAAATATTTTTTGTTGACATTTTGTATTTTCATTTGGTCACAAAATACGAAGATAAAAACAGATGCAGATGAGCCAATTTTAAATACTCTGAAGTCAATTTTTTCTCTCTCTCACTCTCTTTTTTTTTTTTTTTAATTAAAAACAAAAAAACCAATGAAATCAACTACAGTACAAATGTGTTGACTTCGATGTTATTTTGAAGACAAGATTAATCCTAAATATGTGACTGAATTAGAAGATTCCGTGAATCAGCGAAATAATAGTGGAATTGTGCAAAATTTTCAACTAATTAAGACGTGAACAGGTCCCTAATTAGTGTTGATGGCTTCAATTTTCCTGGTGAATGACTTCGCTTACATAGGAAAATGTAATGATCATTCAGCGCACGTGGGTATGAAAACCCTTTTGTTGGTTTCTCCCTACAAAACCATGTGAGATCGTACCCTCCACGATGACTTGGTGTCGTAATTCACAAAGACCCATCGTTTTCTACTTGAGCATGTTGGTCTTACCTTATTTAATGGCCGTCCTACACTTTCCCAAGTATATATTCACTGCCCATTTGCAATGCATTTGTCCCTAATATAGTGATATATAGCCCCTTGAATTTTGTGGAAAAAATATATTACTATGACTTGAAAAGAGGCTACGTTTTCGAGGCTAGTTTGCATTTTGCACTGCGTGTGTTCCCCTCCAATGCTACATCTTAGTAATGAATCGAAATCTTGGGGTTGACAATTAGCCCACTAAAATGGGGTATGTGATTGATGAGATGCTATTCTTGGCTGGATGAAATGGGTCAATTAGGGCCTAAATAGTAATTTCAAGCACACCACAAGTCAATTAGGGGCTCAATAGTTAATAGTCATCCAAGGTTATTGAATTTGAACTTAAAATAGGGAGAGGGGGGGGGGGGGGGGGGGGGTAATGAATATAGTTTTCATACTCAAAACATTTAACTAGGAAGTTGAGTTGAGTTAAGTCAGGTATTAACTTGTTCAAGTTTGGACTGGTCTTATTATATCAAAGTTTGGTTCACAAATATCAAGGTTGAACAAAATCTATTCAATGATCAATTAATTTTATTATGCTTTTACTAAAAAAATTTATGTTCTTGGCTTGTTTGGGTCTATTGACAATTGATATGGATATACTCAAAACTCAAGGAATTCTAGCCTTTTGCTCTTTTTTTTTTTTTTTTTAAATTTAGCAATATGTCACTGTTTTGAAACTATTTAGGTCCATGTCTCTATTTTGAAACACGATTTTAATAAAATCGAGTTTTAATGTAAAACTCAATTGGTTTAAAATCAAGTTATGCCAAATGAAAAAAAAAATTTGTGGAACTCGAGTTCATGGAGCTCGAGTTCCATTCAAGGTACTCGACTTCCATAAGCTCGAGTTCCTTCCAATTTTATTTTTATTTTTTATTTTTTATTTTTTTTAAGTTTAATTGCCCCATACTCGATTTTCTACAAATCGAGTTTTACATTGAAACTCGATTTTGAGAAAATCAAGTTTCAAAATAGGGACATGAACCTAAATAGTTTTAAAACAGGGACATATTACTAAATTTTAAAAAAAATAAGGGCAAAATGCTAGAATCCCCCAAAACTCATTCTATATCATCCACTTAGTTCAATCAAATCTTATCATCACGTCATCTACTCATTTTGGCCATGAATTCACCAAATTGAGTCAGCTCAACTAAAAAAAATCAAAAGGAATGAACAAGACCTTAATTTTACTCTGAGAAATTATACTTTACTACTCTAAATTATACTTCATGTTACACTTTGCACAATAATCTTTTCGAATGCACGTTTTGCACTTTAAACTATGACCCCCTATTACACTTTACACCCTGCTGTTAAATTTGTTGTTAACTTGGACAAAAATTCAAAATTTAGGGTGCAAAGTGTAATAAGGAGTATAGTTTAGGGTGGTAAAGTATAATTTATCTTTTGTTTTTAAAGTATTGAAAAGAGAGACAATTAGGTCTTTTCACGTAGTGTCATATTTTTTCATTCAAGTTAACAGCAAACTTAATGTTGTGATGCAAAGTGTAACAAGAGTCATAATTTAAAATACAAAAAGTGCATTCGAAAAGTTTATGGTGAAAAAAATACATTTGAAAAGTTTATAGTATAGTGTAACATGAAGTATAGTTTAAGGTGATAGAGTGTAATTTCTCCCTTTACTTGCCTAGAAAGTAAAAATTTATAAATTTAAAAATAGTAATTAGTTCTTAGAATCACATTAATAGTTATAGTCGTTATTCCACATTTACTACAACAACAAAAAAAAAAAAACTCAAAAATGATAATCCATCTAAAGGCAAAGGGTTATGATGGCCAATATAGCCTAGCTTTTCTTTTTGTCCAAAATAAATATTCTTTGACTTTGGCAGCAGAGTATTTATGGCTAGCACCACATTGGTATTCTCCCTTTTTATTTTTTATTTTTTATTTTTGTTGAGAACAACATTGGTATTCTCCTAATTGTTTTTTTTTTTTTTTTTTTTTTGGATAGGTCTAATTGTCTTTTTAGCAGAAGTCTTTTGCCCATGTCAACCGTGCAATAAAGTAGTTTATCAGGAGCCAAACTTTAGGCTAAAATTCAATAATAATTTCATTTATACTTTACTATCTTTAGTAGTATTCACTTGCATATTTAATTAACTGAATTTGACTTGTTGAAGTTTTCTTAAGTAATTAATAAAACAAACTTAAACTTAAGCTTGGTTCATTTAGTTGGAATAATCAGCTTAAAACAAGCACCTTAAGTAGCCAACTCAAGTTTTTCTCAACAAAAAATAAAATAAAATAAATAAATAGCAAATTCAAGTGTTTTTTTTTTTTTTTGGGAGAAAGCAGCAAACTCAAGTTGGTCAAGAGTAGTTTGGTTTGTTTTATATGACTGTGTTATGTTATGATTTTACCCCTAAAGTTGACTAGACCCAACCAATGGAATCAAAATCCTGTGTCGCAATATATATGATCGGTTCTGTATTTTATTTATCGTAGTTTCATGCCTTTATATTAAAAAAGAAATTAAAGTTGAAAAAAAAAAAAAAAAAATCACGCGTTGTATAAAGTGGAACATTCTTAATAGGCAATATAATTTTTGTTTATTGCCAATATACCTCAAGAGTCAAGAGTGCATACCCCACTAGATTAGATTATTAATTGGAATTGATTCTAAAGAAGAGAAAAAAAAAAAAAAAAAAAAAAAGAGCAGTGGAATTAATCTGATGGCTAACACCTAAACACACAAACTCAAATGAGAGTAAAGGTTGTGTAAATAACTTTGTTTGACATTCTTTTTTCCTTTCAATATGATTATCAAGACAAGGATTTATCTATTCCATGGCTATAAAATTACTGCTCATACCTGGAAATTAGGCAACTGTTCAAAAAACAAGCATGCCAGTACAAAGTACTTTGAATGTTTTTGATGGGTTTGGAGTTTGATTATGTATCACATTCTCCGTTCCTCATTTTATAGTACCATTCTAATTTGAGTTATTATTTTTACAAGACTTTCAAAATTATTAATAAAAGGCAAAGGAAGGTTTCGAGGAATCAAAGAAATACAAATGGATATACAAAAATAAACTTCATTGTGTAATTGAAAACTCAACATTGCTGCTATAAGAATTACAAACTCTTATAAAAACACCTTGCTATTCTCACAAAATTTCTAATCAGTTTCTTAAATTAATTTTAGAAAAAAAAATACTAATATTTCTCATTGCCTCTATTGCTAAAATTATATCTACATGAAATTTCGGGAGGAAAGAAAGGTCAAAGTAAGGAAGTGTATTTAATTAATTTTATTCTTTTTCTTTTTATTTGTCTGCTAACAAGCAGTCTTTCTATTTTATATAAAGAATGTGACATAAACAGGATATTAATCAATCAGGAAGTTATCATGACAATCTATCTAGCTAATTATACGACAATTGAAACTTGAATGAAATATTTTCAATCTCTCTCTCTCTCTCTCTCTCTCAATTACTGCTTTTTGAGTCCCATGAATAAACCTTCAACAGTACGTACTCACCTTCTTTACCAACTCCAAGCATTGTCGCTTAGTGTTTGTGACTGTTTGTTCTCAATTGGCGAGTTTCAATAATGTAGTTAGCCTTGAGTGGCCTTTTCATATAGAGAGAAGGAAAACATTGAAAAATGGTACTACTACTACTTCGATTTTGAAATAAATTTTTGTGCTTTTCCCACCCACCTAGCCACTTTTTAAGAACAAAGTTGAGAATGAACAAAAATAGCCCATCCCAATCGATTATACCAAGGAACCAGCAAGTAGGATTTGCATTCATCATATAACCCTTTGTTTCTCTCTTTACAGATGCAATGTTTGCCATCATGATGACCCTAATTGGCACCATACTTTTGTGAGTTTGGAGTGATGATCACAGCAACTTTTGAGAGGTGTGATGGCTTGTGATCATTATGAATGAATGAGATAAAATTCGTTCAATCACGTGCCATCATTTTACAGCTAAAAAAAAGAAAAGAAAAGTAGGAAATAGCTGACCAGTCCAGCCCACAAGGGCCACCACCCCAGTTAGCAGTTTTAGAGTGACGAAGAGTCCTCCTCTAGTAGGGTAGGGGTTAGGCTTGTGGGCGCATCAATGACCAAACGCCTATGGCAAAAGTAAGCATGCTGCTTTTGACTCTGCCTTTTTTGCTTTCTTATCTCATTACTTTACTTCTCTCTCAGTACTCAACCCTCTCAATAAGCCCTTAAAAAAGAGGTTCTAAGCAAAAAGTACAAAACCCACTCAGCAGAAAGACCATGTGCTTTCAAGATTTTTCTTTAGCCTCACCCTACTTTTTTTTTTTTTTTTTTTTCTTTGCGTGAAAGTTTAAAGGAAGATATGTCTTTGTCTTGATGCAAAATACATCGTCTTTCTATTAACAAAATGACTAATGACCCCTTTTTGATCGATAAAATTCCTAAACTAAATTACAAACCAAGAAAGAAACGACAATCTCAAATAATTGCCGGATCCACGGACAATCAAAACCAACATTAACAACAAAACTAATAAAAAAATTAAAAAGTAAATTATTCCCTCCTATTCTTTCTCCTCAATTCAGTAATCAACTTTGTCACTTTTATATGGCAGAGGGGATTTTTGAAATCCAACTTTACACGCACAACTGAATGGGAGAGAATCAGATATAATTGACCACCTTCTTGTTTTTCAATATTTTTTTTGGGGATTACAACTTTCTTTCCGGGATTTTCTCGCTAATGTTCCCATTTGGCTAGACGGGCATTCCTTGTTCTTCTCAAACTTTTGGAAACTAGATGAAACTTCAGGTGTTAATGGGGGCAGTGACCCTCATATCAAGGCTTCCACCAGAGTCAGATATATCTTATCTTTGATCCAAAAATTTTGGAACTTTAGCGTACTCTTTGCCCTACCATTGATTTCTGCCAGAAAATCCTCATGCAACAACAACATATTCCGGTGTGGCCAATGCTCACATGTAAAGACATAATCACATCTAGAATTCTCTTCTAAAACTCCTCCTATTTTTGCTACTACTGTAAAGTGTAAACTTCACAAACCAAGAACAATGTAGTAGACAAGAGTAATAGGTAATGCTATCAACATCCCAAAGATAACCCTGCAATATTACAATTTGAAAATTATAAAAACATTACTTTTAAGTTTTAATCAATTATCTTAAGGGATTTATAAACGCACTTAGGTTACATATTAATAAACATTTTAGGAAATTTTTTATAGAAAAACGAAAAAGTAATCAGTTATTTTGACAATTTTTTCAATTTTTTATAAATTTTTTTTTTCAAAATGGATATTAATCGACCCTTATTTTAATACATCAGTAAACTTCAAATAGAAAATTACTTACGCAGTGCTAAGAATGGCTGGATGAACATTGTATTCTTTAGCAAACACGAAAGGAACAATTCCTTGTGGAAGTGCAGCCTGTTGGACCACAATTTTCATGTTAGTGAATAAAACATTTACCCCATGGTTAAAATAGGCATCAGTGTTTGAATTACCTGAACAATTGCTACGTGTAGCAGCCTACCGCGCAAGCCAACGGCAATGGAAGCCGCAGCCATTACCGCGGGGCCGGTGAGAAATCTTACTGCCATAGCAAAAGAAGCAACCGAATTCCCACAAGCTATTATCTTGGGTTGAAGAGCCATAAACAGACCTTTCAAAGTAACAAAAATTACAACTAAATCAGTACGTACCAATACATAGCATCCCCACACACACACACACACACACACACACACACACACACAATGAAAATAGAAGTCCATAGACGTATCAATCGTAGTCTTTAATCTCACAAAAATCAACTACCTTCACTAATAATATGGACCCCTCGGTAATGGGCATCTATCACAACGAATGGCCACCGACCCTGGTCCCCGAAAACGACTTCCCCGTATTGGGTCCCATTATGTCGGGCGGTCAATCTCATTTATTGTACAAAGATAAAATCCAAAAACTAGATTAAAGTCATAGGAGAAAAAAAATATCGGTCCTAGTCCATATATACAGTAGTAGTAATCCATATCTTCACAGACGGACAGGGTTAAACGTCACTAACAACCATCGTGCCCACCCCGACCATAATCCATGGTGCCCAAATTGCCACGGCTCCTAAAATCTTATATTGTCGCAATTTTAATCTTAAACTACAATATTCACAAGTCTATGTATGGAAAAAAATTACGACTACTCACCTAAGCTAAACATAGCCATTCCAAGCCCAGCATCGGATAGTATGGAGATTGACTTCTCTATCATTTTAGGCATAGCCACATGCCACCTTCAAAATCAAGATGAAATTCAATCAGTACACTAAAATATTTTAGTATAAATTGTATAATGTGACTAAATTCTGTCTTACCGATAAGCGACAAGTGACCAGACAAGACCAATGAGACTGGAATAGGTGTTGGGGTTGCGGATAAGTTTACGCCACACCATGATTAATATGAGACGAGTCATAACGCTAGCTGGAGGCATTTGTTTTCCGGTAATGGTCTCTGGAGCTCCTGCAACAGATTTCGGGTGAAGCTCAGCTGTTGAACTGGACCCAAATTTGTTGAGTCCAATGGGACCCTCTTTTTCTCTCTCTTCCTCTTCTTCCTCTTCCCTCCCTGCAAAGGTGAAGTCCTCAGCACCCAATCCCCCCTCACTTTCCCCAATCCCTTCACAATAAAAACAAGAAAAAAAAGTAATTATAATTGAACAATTATTGAATTTGCTTAATTATTTTTGGGCACTGATTATTGCATACTACGTCATAGATATGACACTTGTCTCAGGTGTTAAATGTGAACGTTAAATTATGGTTTGTATGTATGGACTATGGAGTGTACATTAATCAGTTAATGAGTGTATACCTTTGTTGCTTTCTGCATTGTGCGGGTTATCAGCAGCAACCAACATGCGAATCTCCTTGGCGCCTTGATCGGACCGTCCCGATTGCTCCGAGGCTCCGAAGTCGGTCCCACCGAACACGTGGAGCCCACCGCCTTCGGAAACCGGAGACGTGCTGGAGCTCCACACGAACATGTGGAGCTCCTTGGCATCATGACTCGCCTTGGTATTAGCAGTACCGTTATTCGGACCTTGTGGTGGAGCTTGCTGCTGAATTTTCGTGTTTTTAGTAATAGTTGATGAGAACTCAGGGTTAGGAGCTGGATACGACGCCGTTACGGGTTGAGCTGGATAAAATCCAAATCTCGGAGAAGCAACGGTCTGAGCCGCCATTGGAGTACAATTCTCTTCGAAGTTCGAAGTTCTCGGAGTTGGACCTCGTGAGGACTGTACGGAATACACGTCGGCGGGTCCGAAACTCGAATGCCTCGGAGCCGGCGGGAAGCCTTGGCATCCCATCATGGAGTAGAAATCGGAGTTGTTGAAGTTGGAGCCTCGCGGCGTCGGATTCCGAGATGAACTCAGGCTGTAAATCTCGGCGCCGGTGAGATTCGACGGTCGAGGCGTTAATGCCGGAAGCGAACACGGACCGAGCGATCGCCTCGACGCGTTCGATTTCCTCACCGTGACGTGGAGCTTCCCATCGTCTCCGATTTCGGCGTCGGTCTCGAGGAAATCACGGCCGTCCAACGACATGACGTCGGAGTCGACTTTGAACGACACGATCGAAGCTGCCGTTTCGGGAAACTGCTCCATGATGAGCATCTTTGCGCCGCGGTACTCGAACAAAAAGAGAAGCAGAGTGTACCAAATGATACACTGCAAAACCACGACCTGAACCATGAGAGAACCAGCGTCTTTACCGTACATAGCTATGAGCAATGGAATTCCCATAACCAAGGTGTTTGGCAACGTGGAAAGTGAGAAAATCGTTATCATCCACTCTAAGCTACCGTTCTTGGTGAAGTTGGTCCAAAAGGTCAGAACGACGAGCATGATGATTTTCTGAAGCGTATCGGCGGCGATGAACCGGAAATTCATGGAGTACGGATCGTTGGTGGAGATGAAGTGGAAAGAGAGGAGAGGTACGGCGAAGATGGCGACGAAGCGGTTGATACCGGAGCACTGGTCCGGCGAGAAAATCTTCCACCACCGGACGGAACCGTAGGCTAAGATCATCGCCACGTAGAGTGGAATCACAGCCGTTAAAACTGTGTACAAGTCTTTCCAGGTGATCATCTTTAAAGCGTTTTTTGCTTTTTGTTTGGATTTGTTGTTTGCAGATCTAGTGTTTGAAGGTGAGTGGCATTGGAGGTGTGAATTTGAGAAGAGTGGAAGGGCAAAATGGGAAAAGAGAGGAAAAAACCGTTAGTAGTAACTGACTCCCTTTCTGTAGATAGTTCTAAGTTGTACTCTCAGCTCTGCAGCTTTCTGCAGTATTGCTTGCTTGTTTTTTGAAAACTGAAAATCTCTCTACACAGAGAGGGAGAGAGATATATATATTACGAGTAGTGTAACTTTGAGGGAATGTATATATAGGAGAGAGAGAGAAGGATATATATGAGTTGGGTGTGTACTGACTACGGAGTGCGAAGACGAGTTAGGAAGTAACCGCCTGATATGGTTAGGTTTACCCAAGTGGGGTTAAGTTTTACACGTGGCATTTGTCACGTGGGATGGGGTTTTCAGTGACGTGGACACCTTTAAAATTTTTTTTTTTTTTTCTTTTTCATTGTTTGTGTCTAAGTTGAGGACCTCTATGCCGATTTTGTGGGATGGCAATGGCTTTTTTTTACAAGCTTTATTTATTTATTTTTAAATATATATAATAAAAAAAAAGATTTTATAGAGATAAAAGAACATATATTCTAGCACTATTAGTGTTTAAAATTGAAAATATATGAGATAGATAGGTCCACATGAATGGTGATGCATGATTAAGGTACATGCTAAGTTTTGACCAACTGAAAAAAAAAAAAAAAGAGAGCAGAAACTGCAGAGTGATGGCCCAAATTTTCTCTTTTTTCCCTTTCAACCTTTGAAGGCTGATCTATGAGCCGCACCAATATAATCCCCACTCTTTTAAACTTTTCTTCATGGTCCTTCAGACATGTGACTCTGATACAAATCCTGGTTCACTTTGTCTTAGTTTGGGTCCGTGAAGAAAATAATTTCAACTACCATTGAACAAATTTTTTTGTACGTATTTACAGATATACTATATGTGGCGTCTCACCATAAAATTGGGTGAATTGATCAGTTCATTCTTAGCTAGAGGAGTGCGTGATTTCTGGTAGGGTATGTATGGTAATTATAACGCACTATAAGTGGAATTTTGTGGAGACAATAAACGAGTGTAGCGGTAGAAACTAAAAAAAAGGTTAAATGATATTTTTGTTGTGAAGTTGGCATAGAACAGATAGCACAGGCCTTCTTAGAGTAACAAGTGCGTCGGAAATCACAGCACAAAATTAACAGGATACTAGTCAAGGTCATTGGGGTGACAACGACGGAACTGCATGAAATTTAGTAGGTTAAAGGAAAACGATATTTTGATTCAGACTCCAAATTTCGAGCATTGCTTAAATTTAAGTAGATCCATTTGTTAAGATCTCGAAAACAGTGCTTTTTCTATTTATAGTAATATTTATTTTTCTTAATAACTTTTAATTTAAAAGTTAAAATAAAATCTCATCTTTTTTGAGACGTCTCTTAGGGATAGTATTTTCAATTTCTGTAATTTTCTAAAATTTTCTATTTTTGGCAAAAATTTCTATTTTGCCACCTAATTACGTGATTAACGCAAATTAGGGTTCTAGGCGTTTTCCTAATCGTCCTAGATTTTCTTTTTACTATTCAAACATATTATAACCTCTAAGGCAGTCTAGTTTCCAGATTTATAAAAAATATAGACTTTGTCTATTTCTTTCTGGTGATTTCTAGAACCTTATCATCTTGTGGACCCCTTGTAGATTCAAGGTTTTCATTCAGAAACTAGAATGTTTAGGTTCTTTTCCCATTTAGAAAGGGGAAGGGCTTGTGTCCAGTGAATTTTTTCACTGGACACGTTGGATCTTGGACACGTGTCCACTCTTGGACACGTGTCCAAATCTGGCCGTGTCCAGTGAAAAAATTCACTGGACACAAGCCTTCCCCTTTAGAAAGTAACATGTTTATTTTCTTGTAACTTCTGCGACATCAGAAGTCCTTGCCAAAAAACTTTATGAGAGAGAGAGAGAGAGAGAGAATTAATTACCAAAAGGAAAAAACACTTTGAGAATACCTCTAATCCAATAAGAAAAATACATCATATGGAAAAACGTTTTACAATCTAGTTCATAGCCATGATTGTCTACTTCGTAGATAAACTTATTGATACGATCCCACATTAGTTACTTTCTATAAAAATCCCTTCTATCACGAACCTCGTCCATAATCATGATTAGACCTTCTAACCGACTATAGGGACCCTCATTGAAAGTTTGATCTCTGCAACAATAGCACCAGGATGGAACTTTTGTGGTTTCAAACTCATTGAATAGATACAACCTATAGGAATAGATCTTTTTGTATTGGCAGGTTCATTAAGATGGAGGGTAGGACATTCTCTCTAAATAGTAAATAGCACATGGTTTCTAACTTGTCAACCACTTTAAAAGTCATACATATAAGAGTCTTTATATAGTAGATTTGATAGGGTTTAAAGAGCAAATTATAAATTTAATTAAAAATACACAACATTACTAAATCCACAATTTTCGATCGAGTAATGACCAAAGAGTTGTCGAAAATCCTATTTCGATTGAAAGTGTAATTAAGTCGAAATCTTGAGTTCAATCGATCGACAATTGATCGAATGGTAGTTGAAACATGACATATTGTCTTCTTGAATTGATTCTAAACAAACTAATCTTGGATATTTCAATAAAAATACAGACTCAATGATTATTATATTTTCATGGAATTTGCTAATCTAAAACTTAACAAAATTCAAAATAATTCAAATTAATAATCAACTTATTTTCAAATTTCTTAAGTCCCATTGTAAATATATGGCTTTGTTATAATGTATTGTCAAAAGTAAATAAAGATTCAATCCTTTATATTTTTGGTTCTGTGGATATAGGTTTTAGTCACCAAACCACATTAATCTCTTTCATTTTCCCTTTTTCATCTTTTTCTTGATGTTCCATAATATTTTAAATTTTCACTACACACCAAAAGAAGATTAGGGTGTTGAAAGTGATGGTTAGCAATCCTTGGTAGCCTTCCATTTTATTTGTCCTAAATACATCACAAACTAAACAAATTTTATTTCTCATATACTATCTATTTATATTCCATGACTAAAAGTTTTATCTAATCAAGATTTTATATCTTCCTTCCTTTCATTCTCACTCTCTTGGAATAGGCAATGATAGGACTGACGAAATTGGCTACAGACGAGATAAGCAAGACTGACGAGACCATTCCCCAATGAAAAACCTAACCAATGCCTACGTCACTGACGGAGACAGTTGGATCATTCAATGCCACCAATAATGCCTTGGACGACTACAGAACCAACTGTACAGACCGTTGAGAGCACATTAAAGCCCCATTACAAGGCAGGAGGCGTTACCAAAGGAAGACATTAACATCACAATCCCAATCACAACGGCTTAAATCCAATGCAACGTATATAAAGCCCCCTACACTACCAACACAAGGTGCGGCCATTACAGATACTCTAGAAGGATACTGGTTGCCATTTTGTTTCATTTTACAATACACTTTCTCATTCTGACTTTGGCATTGGAGGTGTTGGGCCAGACACCACATTGATGACCGCCCTCACAGAAGCAGTCTCCTCATTCATACAGGTATCCAAGCGAGAATTTGGACTCGTTTGGACACGTTCCATTCGACTGACGAAGTCACGCTTCATCAGGCAAGATTCATTCTCAAATCCCTTGTCATTAAAAAAATACTTTATCGACTGAGTTAATTTTCATCCATTACTTATTTCAATTTCTAGATACCATACGTAAGAGGAATAATAACAAATTAGTTCCCATTTCACTCATTTAAGGACTGCTAAAGCAACGTGTTGATGGATTAAACAATTTATCGATTATTTAATCACATATGAAAATATCACATTGTACCTGGTACTTTTTTTTTTACTAGATAACTTAGAAGAACGCACTTTCTGACACCAATCACTTAAGATGCTTCATGATTGATGATTGCCACAATATGAACATGTTATTTGCCATGCTTCATTCACCGAACTACTTCACTGGGCATGGGAATGATTCTTAACTGGAATCAAGAAACACTATCTTGCATATTAAAAAGCAATCACTGGAAAAATGGAAATATTAAGTGTTCGTAATTGAGAAAAATTAGTTCAGAAGAGTAATATTGTTGAATTCTGTGTTCATATAAAATTTTATCAGACTCCACCTGCCATAATACAGGCAAAAATAAAAGATTTCTTATAACAATAATCCATTACTTAGTGACAGAAGTTTTAACTTTTGCATTTAAAATGAATCATTTTGCAATGATATAATATATGGAATAATGGAAAATGTAATTACATTATTTTAGAACCCTTAGATAAAATTAGCTTATCAATTTTTTATTCAAGGAAGACAATAGTACCATGCATGTTGGCACATCATTTTTGTGGCCGGGAAAGCTGGAAATAGGAATTCTTTTTCTTCTCACTTCACCTAATATTCTTTAACTTCTATTTATGAGTAGTGTTTCTGTCACACTTCATCTCCTTTACTTGCAGCTACATATACAAGTCCTTATCTTCTTCAATCTTCCACACCCACCTCCATTACCCATTTCCTCTTCCAACTCACCTTTTTTGAACACTATCTTGTACGTACTTGTCTTCCTTTTTGAATTAAAATCTTCAATTCCTCTTTGACACTCTTATAATCATGGAGTTCTTTGGAAAGAGTTTCCTTCCTATGACAGTGACACATAATATAAAAAGGGTCAAATTCATGTCATCAAAGAAAGTAGGATGAGAGGGAAACAAAAGCTTGCAAAAGATTCAAAAGGTTTATATAAAATCTCATATAGATCATTGTTCATGCATCTGTTTAATTGAGACTGATTCGTCTAACGAATTGAATCCCATTTGCTTATAGGTATAAAATATTGTTTAGTTAGTGAAAAGAGTATGGGGGATCAGTATGAGTCATATTCATGTTGACTAATATGGAAAACGATAATTATTCATTGTTGCGTAGAAGAAAAACCTTTTGTGATCACTACTCTGTCACTAATTTTAGCCTCAAATTTCTGTACGGCTAATAGCTGAACACCATGGGGTTATGACTAAACTGATAATCAAATAAAATTCCACGTTCGTATTCTTTTTTTTTTTTTTTCTGTTTTACTGTCATCATGTGAGAAATGAGAACGGTACTCATTGCGAATCTCTCTACGTGAGACATGCCAGTGTGGAACAAATCAAGATGAATGTAGAAATAACATTTTTTTTTTTAATTTAAATTTTAAAAGTGACTAATCTTAATGATATTTTGACAATATCATGCATATGGGGATGCTAATAAGGCCCACATTATAACTAAGAATCACTTCTACGCTATTTCGCCATCATTACAAGTATAAAATAATGAGAATTTTGTAGGCTATGATCCATCAATGAAGTCATACTTAGTTTGCAACTACTAAAACTATTGTGAATCTTCCTTCTCTAATCTAGGAAGATCAATAGTGACTAAACATGTGAGGCAAAGGGAATGTGTTTTAGTTGATTATTGACTAACCATATACAGATTAATCCTAAAAGCTGGTTGCTAAAGCAAAGAGGGAACCATTGAGCTAATTATTTAGATGATCCATACCGAAAGGAATAATAGAATATGGAAGTTCTTGAGTAATAAACATCAGTCACATTCAAATGACTAAAATATCAGTCTCCTTGGCCCTGCATGATTGAAAATATGTTATCAAATCAAACAAAAGAAGCATCTTTTGGCAGTGAAGGTTACCCACCATGAAATTCCTCCTAACTCAAAAAATTTAATAATAACAACAATAATAAAAGAAACTTTCTTTTGGACCACAGTTAAAGACTATACAGGCAATTCCCAACAAACCTACTGTCACTTATAAATAAAATATATATACCATTTTAAATCAATAATTTCTTTTTCTCACACATGCAGACACACATCATCAAAAATGGGGAATTCAAACTTAAGTTTTCTTAACAAGTATAGCATTTCTAGCTATATATCATATTGTGTTAAACTAAATTGCTCCACAACTCATTGAGTAATTACTATCAGAGATTAAAAAGAAGAATAACAAAAGGTTATTTAAATAAAAACTATACATTTTACATCTTATTCAGGCTGATGCACCAAATTACTATAGCATCTATAAGACATTTTGTCATTCATATAAAGCAATTGCGATAAGTGCATAGCTGCTCTGTGGGTCTATAGACCCTATACTCTATGGATTGAACATTTGAACATCAAAAGCCAACTTCACCTCAAACTAGCTACAAGCATAGACAGGTTTCTATCCACCGACGGGGTCCAACTGTACCTGATCGCCTAAAGCATAAAGGACCCCAAAGACTAATGTATTGGCAATGCACATGGATATGCAAGCCTCAAGGCACTACACACGTGCACATCTATAAATACACACGTGTAGTCCTGTAACTAAGCAAAAGACATAGAGGACCAACCCCACCATTGTTGTTTCTCCAAAATAATCTTCCACTCTCTTTAGGGACCAACAATCCCTTAGTTTTGCTGCCACTACTATTTCTAACCATTTAGTGCCCACTTCGTGCCCCATCTCCTACCACCCAAGAAATAAAACGATTAAAAAAAGTAGGCTGATCCCATTTAATAGCTGAAAATCCTTAGGGAAATATGTTATAAATGACCAAAATTGAATGCCCATTCATATCGGGAATTAAGGATCAATGTAAGTAAACATGGCATGGCACAAAAAACGTGATGTACAATTGGTAGATTTTGCTTGATTCTTAAAAAGTGAAAGTTGACGAGAGAGTTGAGAAGTACTGCTATTATTAGATTAAAGAAGAGGATGATTGAGATGCAGGAAAAGGAAAAAAGTTACATTATAGGTCCCAAGTTGAGTGTTTCGAAGTGGCTCTCTTTATTGCAGTTAGTACATAGTAAGAAGAGTTAAAGATAACGGGGGAGTCAAAAGAGGTGAACCTGTCGGCCCATTAGGCCTCTCCCACCCTCACCAGTCACCACCACCGCTCTCTCAAGCTCACCATGCTGCTGTAGCCACCAACCCCATAAGTCCCTTTTCCAAAGCAACTAGAAACTACTTGGTGTCATAATGTTAATTTGGTTTATGAAGTATTTTAGAAACTTTTTATGTGAAAAGAAAAAATAAATTAATTGTTTTGACAGATTTTTATATGGGTTAATGGGTGTTCTTTGGGCAATTATTAATAAACCATATTAAAAATGTTTTAAAACCACTTTTATAGAAAATATAAAAAGCAGTTTGAAAAATTAATTGTTTTATCATTTTTCTATAAAATATTTCTAAAAATAGTTCCTAAACCAATGTGTTTAACACATTCGTTAACATTTCCCTTTTAATATAAATGACAAAATTTTTCTAAAATGGTTTATTAATAATTGTCTTAAGGGTATCCGTTAATAGAACTTGTTTATTTTATCAAATTGTAGTCATTATGCATGATAGCTGTTGGGATCTTTTTGTGACTGGTACACTTGTTGCATTTTGATATATGTCGGAGGGTAGATCTAGATTTGCTTAGGAAGTGGAGTTTGAAATTCATGGTCATCCGATGGCTACTACCACTGTGTTTGCTCTTAGACTATGAAATAACATAAGGAGTAGGTGAAATAAAATTATAAATGGTGTAAGAGGATCCTAAAATTTAGTGATATGGAGTGTAAGAGCTTTTCTATGAAGATAAAGTAAGCAAGAAATAAACACGTACGTGTAACTTAAATATAACAACCAAAATTGCTTATAATGTACAAGACTTATCTTATACTCCAGTTGTTTGGCTTGCCTTTGAATTAGAGACACATATTACGTATGTAGGATTCAACGGGATGAAAGTTATCCAAGAAGATTTAGAAACTTTAATATTGGCATATTGATCTTGAAATGAGCCATATATATGACTTTTGTTAGAATTTTGAGATTGCAAGTGTGAGATACCTTCCATGGTAGAGACGGAAAGCAATTAGCAACTACATATTGAGGTATTCAGCCAAGGTGGAAGGTGTTTAGGAATGGCACCCTAAGGTATTCGACAAAGAATGATATTAAGTGTTTTGTGTAATGACACCATATATGGAGCATTCAGCTGCACACCTTAAGGCAATTAACAGCACATCATGAGACATTCAACAATACTAGATAAGAAATGTAGCCATCAATAAGTGTGAGATGTTATAAGATGTTGAAGTTCGCTTATATTTGTTATTAGGCCATTAAGTTGGAGGCCTTATGGGCGTAGTGGAGTGTAGTGGAGTAAGGATTTGGATTGTATCCAGTGCATCAGTTGCATTGGACATGCTAGGATGTAGACACGTCTATGTTCGTAGAGTAAAACGCATTGTTGTAACCTTTTTTTTATAGTATACATGATGTATAATTTGTCAAAAAGTGTTTTTAACAATATGACTTATAATGGACTCGTTGTTTGTATTAAACATAAAACATTCGTATGTCTCCATTTCGAATTATGTTATAGTAACTTTTTAAGATGGTGTGTCTTTTCCCCTCTTTAGGTAAACAATGGTCTAATAACAAATCTACTTTTCATGTGATTAATGAATCTAATAAGATAGGTCAATTGAACATTAATTAGAGCCGCACCATTCACTCCTTTTTCATCTACTTTCTTGCACTTTTTAATTACCTCTTTTCATGGAGGATAAGTGCCAATTCAAATCCACTTTCTTGGTAGCGTACAAAATCTTTTTCGAGAATCTAGCATAGGAGCGGAGCTCATGCTAGTGGTGTTGGCTTGTTGTTATGACGGTCCTTATGAAAGAATGTGGTAGGGAATTTATAAATCAAAATGCATATGTGACTCATCAAAAGTGTGAATATGAAAATAGTTAGTACTATGTTAGAAGTGTGATATGCGAATAGTACAATTTCAAAGTTTTTCTCTTAAATTATAAACTCATGAGTTGATTTATCTAGGAAAACAAAGTATTGCATAGTAAACATCATAACATAAAAGTCCTAAGCTCATATCTCAAGTTCCTTGCATTTTCCATCGAAGGGAGATTCTAATTCGACCAAAAAAAAAAAAGTAGGCAAGGGTTTGGTAAGGTTATCAGCTCAATCATATTGTTATATAGGCTCTTTTTTTCAGGTCCAAAACTCTAGCTAATCAATCACTTTCTAACCGAAATGAAATTGATTTTGTCATGTAAATGTTAAATCCGACAATATAACTCTACTTCAGGTCAAACTCCAATAAAAATAAATAACAATAATCTTCTTTTATAGGTCGGATTTAATTAGGTTCTGATATTCGGTGCCTAAACCTGCAAGTGGGGCCTTCATTTGTTAAACCAAGGTCAACATTTGATTGGCCCTTTTTTCGAATGTCTTGAGATTTCCCAAATAATTGAAGTTATGAGGAAATTCTAGCTTCTTCTATTTTTTTTAGGGTCCAATTAATAGATGCCTTTAAGACATTTATTAATGGATCATTATAGAAAATTTTTAGTAGTATTTTTATGAGAAATAATAAGTTGGCAAAAAAACAAAAAAAAATTCTTTTCACATAAAAATTTTTAAAATTATTTTCTAAACCAATATCCTTAGAACATGTGTTAGCTTTTTCATTTTTTTTTTAATAGTAAATTTTCTTGAATTTGTCTCTTATAGTCTTACTAGGTACATATCTTTAAACCAAGCAAAACTTATCAAACTTCAATTCAACTTAACTGATACACACATCTGAGGAAGTAGGAACGGCATGATCATGTGGAATAAGATGATTCCCAGTTTCATATGCATCTTAATGTGGACATTTAAACCACCATTGTCTATTGCACACGTGAATACAAGGTTGACCTAATCTCTCAGGGCCATGACCATGATAAAGATAGGTTATCGTAACAAAATATATTATTAAGATTGGGAATTGATTAATAATGATAATTATTATTTTTTTTATAATTAATTAATTTCATTGGTACCAACGAAGTTTTACAGGAATTAGGTTTCGTGCTTGTGGGGTTGTCTTTAATATACATATATACTAATATGGTATAGTATAAGTTATTTATTATAAACCCAAAGCCAACCATATGAAAGAACATTCTTTTGAAATGGTGTCGCTCATTCTCATTCCTCGGCTCTTGCTATTCTCACAATGCCCTTTCTTATCTTTCTCTCTTTCTCTAACAATTTTCAAAGGGTCGTGCTAATGGATGCCTTAGGGCAATAGTTAACAATCCATTTTAGGAAAGTTTTAACACTGCTTTTATGAGAAATGGAAAAAGCTATTAAAACATTACTCCCTCCGTCCCACTTTTTTTGTCCTGTTTTAAAAGTCAAACTTTTTAAGAGAATATCATTTATTGTCTTATCTACCTTTTAAAAATGTATAAGTTTTCAAAATTACCCTTAACAAAATTTATCAAAAAATTGAATTAGTAAATTAATAGGGGTATAATAGGAATATTAGTAAATTAATGACTTTTATTTTTAGAAACAGGACAATATTTTAGGACATCTCAAAATGGAATAGAGGACAAAAAAAGTGGGACGGAGGGAGTAATTGTTTTTTTTTTCCCATAAAAACTTTCTTTAAATGGATTATTAACCATTACCCTAAGGACGTTCATTAACATTTCCCATTTCGAAAATACAACTAAGAACATTTTATCTCATTATCTCTTTGGAATTTGAATTTCCATCAAAGTATATATCATTAAGATTTAGTAGTACATTGTGATCAAAGACGGGTGAGGAAAAAAAAGAAAAAGGAGAGGGACATATTTAATGGTGCTTGGAGACATGTTGAGTTCATGTTTAGACATATTTTAGGTTGGAAAAGACCTTTCGTAGCAAAATTTTCTGACTATGTCTACAAAGCATGTGTCTACATGACCATCCATTTGGAATAAAGCTTTAGCTAGCTAGCTGGTGAGACTTGAGAGGTCCATATATATATGTGATATGGTTCAGTGCTTTGGTGAATTTATTCTACATGTTGGGTTGAGGGGGAGTGTAAATTAAATGTCCAACAAAGGGATCTATTGAGTATAAAGTCCTGAAATGACAAAATGATTTGTATTTGTCTATTATGCTTTAATGCTTTGGTCTTGAAAAAAAAAAAAAAAAAAAAAAAAAGCTTATCATATTAATGCAACGTAGACAGATTTCAAGGTAGGTTTTTTTTCTTTTTTCTTTTTTCTTTTTTTTTTCCCCCAAAGACAACTATATATTGAGTAAAATTGTATTAAAATCAGTTTATCACCTCCTCAATTATCATGAATAAACGAAAATGGAAGGCTCTATGACTTGGGGGACGCACCAGGGTCACTGGCATTGGTTTATAATTGCTGAATCATATCATTCACACACATTCTAGGCCGCCATGTGCTAAACTTCTAAAAGCGTACTTTTTTTCTTCCCTTCTTTTTACTTGTGAAAGGTGAATATTATTGAAAACATAAACATAGTTTATGGAAACATACAAACGACCAATAAAGGAACCAAAACCAGCAAGTACCTACACTTCATAACAACGCAAACCAACACACTCAAGAACATACTCACTACAAACATTAGACACTAAAACACACAATAACTAGAACCCAGAACAATGAGACATGAAACCAAGACTAGCTGCATCAAGTTCATGTCAAATTACAAACACTGAAACACGTACGGGGTGGAGAGAAACCCAATAGTGTCCCAAAAAAGACAATGCAAAAGGAAAGCGGGGCATTTGTCAATTTTCATAGTTTTATATTTTTTTGTCTTTTCTCTACCCAAAACCACATTTACATCCTCTTTTTTATCTCACGATCTGTTATTGTCAAGAGTCTTGTAATTTAATTGGTATTTCTTAGTGTTTTTAGGACAAAGTGTTGTTCTAAACTTGTTTGGAGCTATCTTTTATAGCTTACTACGTGACGATTTATATATATTATTTAAATAAATCACACGACTCATTAAAAAAAAGCCATATGACTAAAATTACATTAAACTCTTCAACTACCATATCGTAGGTTAGAGGAAAATAACTCTAAACCGGTTTGAAACCCAACTTTTTTCTTCTACTGAGACTTGAATGGTTCAAATTCTCCCTCCCTCATTATAACAATCGAATTATCATTGATGACCTATTGCTACATAAACTAGTTCCAACAACAACAAAAAAAATGGTCTTATAACTATTAAAAAAATATGGTGTATTGACAATATGTTAGTACATATGGATTCATTAACCAAATAAAAATGTTATTTTACACAACTTTTCACCTTAACTAACTGTAAAAGAAGTTGTGCAAAGGTGTGTCTAACATTTGGTTCATAAAGTAAGCTATACATACCTCCTGACTAGGACAGTAGAACTCATGACATCTACGATCTAGCTAGACCACTTGAAATTCCTCGTACTATAAAGCTCAAGATGATCTACCTTACAATATAGAGAATATTGTGTCTGTTTTAGACCTTAGAAGGTTTGTTGGATTTTCAAAAGCCTATATAGGCCACTTGAATTCCTCATACTATAAAGCTCAAGATCAATATGTACCTTACAATTCATATAGAGAATATTGTGTTTCACTGTTTCTGTACATAGGAGGAATATTGGATTTTCAAAAGCCTAACAAAAGTTTTCTTCCTAGAAAAGTTGAAATACCAGGTCAAATTAATGCTTAAATTATGAGGTGATTTGCAAAGCCCTGTAAGAAAGGATGAAATATGTCAAAGTAGATTAGCTCTGCTTGGTTGCTAAATGCTAACTCTAAATTTGTAATTAAACCATTAGAGGATAATGCCAAAGTTCTTGCCCCACAACTAATCAAAGAAGTGATGTAGTGCAACTTGATTTGAGTATGTCCTACATAAATTCCATCATTTGTGAGCTTGGTCCTTGTCTCAGACAGGATCAACGAGTGTTCCCTTGGGTTTAGGCCAAATGAGATGACATCTTTCACATTTCTTAGCTGTTCTCAAACCCCCAAATATGAGTTCTATGAAGAAATGTTTTGTCCAGTTTCAGTTTTCTTGATGTTGGGCTTCTCTTCACAACAGCTCATGATTTTACAAGAATTCAAGTAGGGCATGCTATGCATACAACTTACTAACACATTGTTGTGATTTCTCCAATTCGATACAACTGATCATTTGTAACATAAATAGATGGAAACACAAGCCAACAACTCCTATGATTCCATGGCCAATTCTTCCCTTCCTCAAATTAGATATGAACACATGGACATTGGCTTTGATGAAAAGATACCTATTGAACCGACTGATTTAGCTTAAATTAATAGTAAATCATTTTTCCCATAATTTATTATTAAAAAAATCGCTAAAATAGTTTAACTAATTGGCTTAAGGCACCAAGATTTAGGCTCTAACAAGTTCAAATTCTAGAGCTTTCTAGACAAAGGACATCATAAATGATCACAAATTGACATCCCTAACTATATACTTAATGCTGATGCAATACAATAAAAATTGCAAGAGAAATAGAGAAATTACAACAAAATTTATTTGTAGATCTCAGATTCTCAACACAGTTGAACTAAAGTTTATGTATCTTGCTCTCTTTAAGGATATCTAAGCCCTCTCGATTGGCAAAGCTCAACTCTTAACTTGTCTCCTCCAAAATATAGCCCAACAATGTTGTTTGGCACAAACCAACCCTTCACCCATACCTCATCTCTTCACCCTTCCCTTGCGTGTGGCTTGATCTATTATCTCATATATTACATTTAAGCCCTATATTTCACTGAACTTATAAATTAATATGGATTATCTCTCCTCATCAATGTAAGATTCCAAATTTAACTAAAATACTAAAAGAAATTTTACATTCACAATATTTTCACAACAAATCAAGTTGTTACTAATTGTTACATGCAGGCAAAAAATTAATTTTAATGATGAGCCCAAATTAAAACTAATAACAATTTGTTTATTGTGAAAATGTACATATTGTGAATGTATCATTTCTCAAATACTAACTCATTAACCACACATAGCTCCCACAGTTTCACACTTGATTTGCCAACTTACCATTTAATTAATTATCTCAAAATTATAAGAAGTACTTATAATTTAGACATAATTTAAGCACATAAATGTTCCATTTTACTCACTCCTCTGAGTCCTCTCTGACTTGAAAAACCTGACCAATAGGACCCCATGGGATTACGCAGATTTGGAGCTCATTGGATTACCCCTCCAAAATCCAAATAATTTGGGCTGAACTCACATATAATTTAGCTCGTGCTTCTGAGTTCTGAGTACCTTTAAACTTTCGACCCTTTGATGAACAAACACTGGGCCTGCGAATTAATCACTAGTACATTTTATTGTGCTAGAAAGAAAATGTTCTTCTTTTTCTTAAAGGCCCGTGGGATTTAGGTATTACATAATCAAAGTTAGTCCTCTATTATCATTTAAAATTTTTGTTTAGTGCGTCAAGAAACTTTATCTATTAGGCTTAGTTGATATATTACTTTGAATCAAAATCTAATTTCACAGTTTTTAAAGGATGAAAGGGAACTACTTTCTATTATGCATAATTGTTAAAATTATGTGATTAAATAATTAAATTTATCATTTTTCAATAGCTTAAGTTTTTGGGAGTTTGATCACTGTCTCCTTCACTCTACTTCATATTTAAAAATCTCACGTGTTAGGTTTCACCTATTAAAAAGGGAGTTTGAGTCCACCCATGAGAACAAGTGTTAGAATTATATGATTAAATTACTATCATTTTCTAATAACTTAAACGTTTGGGAGAATCTGCAATTTATATAACAATAATAAACTTTATGAGAATATGAGGGATATATGTGAAAGCTTGGAAAGTCACAATTCAGAATGAAAAGTAATCCTTCATTGAAAAAAAAAAAAAAAAAAAAAGGCGCATGCACTATCATATCCCAAATTCCAGTTTCAGATCTTCATTCTATACCACATCAAAGCCCTAACTAGTTTTTCTTAAATATACAAACATATATTTAAGAGCTATTATCCAAAAAATTTAGAGATAGATACAGAGGCGCAAGTTTGGGCTACGTTCTGAATTTTGAAGGGCCATTTGTGCGAAGTCTGTTCCCAATGCAGAGGTTATTAATGGCCTCGCAACTACAGGATCAGGTCAGCAGAGGCCCAAGGTAAATAGCTGATTGCCAGGCTATAAATCTATGGGCCATGCCCGAATGTTTAAGATTCTGAGAGAAAAAAAAAAACACACACACACACATAAATTTTTAGGAGCCTAGAGATGTGAATGCTGCCAGAATTTCACTCGAAAATTAATGAACCTAAAACCACCCCCCCCCCCCCCCCCCCTTCTTGTAAAGCTTATCAATGAAATTTTTTTCCCCTACTTAAAAAAAAAAAAAAAGTTTTTGCAATAAGAGTACAAGACAATGAGAGATCTAAAGGGTAATGAAGCTTCGTTTTGGTATAGTTTATTTTACTTAAAATAGGTTAGACAAAAATAAAATTTATACTTAAGTTTAAAAAGAATTATTATACATAAGCAAATAAATTAAATACATCCAAAAAAAAAAAAAAAAAACCAGAGATCCATGAAGTGGATGGGACCTCATCCAACTCACTAGTTGACCACTTTCAGTTCAAGTAGGGTTGTTTAATCCTAATTATTAGGGTCGCTTTATAAATCTCATATTACTTTAGGATCAATTCTTTGTAATATACAATCTAATCTTTTTGTTTAAAAAAAAAAAAAAAACTAATTGCATAATAATCATTAACTCACGAATCCCATGGGATCTCTCAAATTTAATTTGTACAATGACGAAGACGAAGTTCCACTAGACTATAAATGTGACGTGACTGATATAGGTAAAGTGGTAAGTGGTAACAAGCATTTATCTGAACTACAATTTCTAAGCACAGAAAAATAATGCACACCCTATATAGCTACTATAACCAAATCCGAACCCTGTCCCATTATACCTTATATTATTATTTGCAACTTTGCAACTATTTTATTTTTCCCTTTTCTCTTGGGCCTTGGCCATGTCGGTTGTTGACATGATAAAATATTAGATTTTGATTCTATATGGTCCCAGATTATTGACTAACTTGTTATAACATTTCCAACTTGCAATCTTTCTCATTAGTTTCCTAGGTAAACATGCCAACATGACCAACATAACAGAAAAAACACCCCCAATTAAAAGTATCTATATAGGAATTGATATTAAACAACATTCCATAGACACATTTTTTTTTCTTGTAAACTACTATGAACATTATCTAATCTAATCTTTTCCTTTTTTTTCCTTTTCTTTTTTTCACTTAAATGGGTCATTACACATGATAATAACCGCCTAACAAGCCGCCGGAGATTGCCGGGATTGAAGGGTGGACGTTGTCACTTTGGTAGACATTGTGGTGGTGGTGGTGGTGGTGGTGGTGATGGCGGTCTTGATGGGACCTTTTTCGAGATTAGTGGTGGTCACGCGCTCGCAACGAGGGCACATTGTCAGAGTAGATGCTGGGAGAGGCTCACAACTATGGGGAGAGATCACTGTAGGTGGGCCCACTCTCATGGCCCTCAGCTCCTCAACCTCTCTTTGAAGCCTCCGATTCTGCTCTGTCAATGACCCAAACCATCTCTTCAAGTACTCACATTCCATCTCTGTTTGTTTTAGCTTGCTCCTGATCAAATCACAATGTCTAATTTAGTTAATTATATGCATGTGTTATTTTTGCATGCTTTCAAGTTGCCATTGCACAAAAATATATTGTTCTTCTCTTCTTGTGTGTGGCCTATGTCTAAATTTAGTGGATAATGTTTTTGTTTTTTTTTAAAGAAGAGAATTCGAACTCAAGTTCTCTTCTATAGGAAGTATTGGATAATTATTTTTTTGGTTTGTAATAAGTGAAAGATGGGAATTCGAACTCAAATTCTCCTAAGTATTGGATAATGCTATTGAACTACAAGGTGTATAATAAATCTTGGAATCAAAAAGTTTAGGTGCTTATGCTTTTGGAGGTAGTACTTTTCAGAATTCAGAATCATCTATAATCTGGTTTTTCCTCAGTGATTTTTTTACCCTCGTGGTTACTGAGTGATCAAAGTGTAATTAATGTTCTTACCATCCATGCATGCGTAGGGCACAAAAGGAAGAAAATTTGGTCAATTAATTTTCAATGTTTCAAAGCTAATAATAAGTGCATCAATTTCCCATTTTAAAAAAAAGAAGTGCGAACAATTTCTTCTATAATAACAATTACTACCAGTACTAGCCAGTATCATAATAAAGTAAAGCGCATATTGTTCTAGTAGATCTAAAACATCTTGATTCATAAACAGTTTCAACTGATCTATTATTATGCTTAAGAAATGGCAATTTAATATTAAAATAATAATAATAAATAAAAGAAAAGAAACTGCAATTTCCCCAATTGCGACAACTACAAGAAACAAAATGAAGATAATTAAGAAAGTAATAGATATAACGTAGTTATTACTATGTACAAACTAATTAAAGAGGATACCATTGCTTTTATTGGCATCAATTCGATAATTTAGCACACGTTACACGTAATGTCTAATTACATAAATGCATGGCTAGTCCAAAAGCATAACGAGTCAAAGTTGCACTTATTAGAGTGAAGCACACGAGGAAGAAGAACTTATGGACCTCAGTGTTCTGATCCTTATAATAAATAGAGTGCTATCATTATTATTTATACTTTGGACAACCATCATTATATTGATGCACAAAGATGAGCTCATGAGATAACCATATCATTAATTGCTCATAATTTTGCTGAGCTATCTTTTTTCTCTTTTTTTTTTTTTTAAAAAAAAATGAAAATTAAGCTGCTGAGATAATTATCAAGTGTCTATGGGAATTGGTAGGATTATTAATAATAATATTATTATTATTATTTTGGTCTACGGTTGCAAAGTGCAAACCCCACCAACTCCATCATTTTCTATCAGTATTTACCCGATTGCCAATAACAGTGTGTTACAACATTATTTTTTACAATAACTGGCAAGTTATGCCCAACCATTCAATCCCAACAGCTACTATCTGAAAAAGATATTAGCTTAACTAACGCAGAAGGATTTCATTTCTCAAAATAATTTTATATAATTCCTATTATTTCATCATTAATATTACTATTCTGCATTTAGATTTTCACAAACCATGTGTTGGAAGTATTTCCAACTTGAGGTACATCCTGGATTACTTGTAGTAGTTTCTAATTCTTTATTAATCATGAATTCTTTTTTTCTTTTTTTACTGCAAAACCATGTACGGATATTTGTCTGATCCATATTGATGTTTGTCTTCCTAATTTTGTACATATAAAATTCAAGTATAGAATTTTTTTTTTTTTTCCCCCCTCTTAGAAGTACTAATTTATACATATTGGTGGGTCGTCAACTGACCACTTTACCTTCCACTTCGTACAAAAAGAGAAAATGTTATTTGAACTAGAACTCAATAACAAAATGAAGACAATTTTGTGTTAGCTCTTTCCTTTATAGGTAAGATGTGAACAACTCATTTGACAAAATTTATAGTGTGCAAATTTTTCTGACCCTCTCCTTAAAGAGGAGGAAAGATACCATTTAGCTACAAAGACTTAGATAAACCATTACGTATCACATAAATTTTTCTATGATATTTTTGTTTCTTTTTTTTTATTTTTTTGATAACAAATTTTTCTATGATATCTATATATATATAGGTCCACATATATATATATATATATATATACTATGACGATCGATAATAAAAAGTACCTATATTATTTTCCAGTAAAATGACCAAAGCAGCCCCATACGAATCATTATGGTTATATTCTGTTACATGTATTATGTGTTTGAAGAAACTCTTATGCCAAAAAATGGATCGCTTTCCACTTTATAAAGAGTACGAGTTATACGGGTTAGAAATTTAGAATCGGATTCAGATTATATACTCTGTAATATTATTGTTCTGTCAACCTTAAATATCTATGACTATTCCCAACCACCAACAAAAGAACCATAGCATTGAATTTCAACTAAAGCATATTTAGGGTGCAGTACCTGGCCCTACGGTTCTGAAACCACACCTCCACTTGCCGTGGCCTCAGCTTCAACTGCATAGCCAAAGCCTCTTTTTGTTTCTGCACAACAAAAACTCCAAAAGAGTTAATAAACTTCGGCAACATATTTTCATATAACCATTAATTACATAGGAAAGAGACTCTCATAATCCCATAAATAAAACAAAAAAACAATTATGAGACGAGACCCGTTAACAATTATCTTATTCATCTGGTATATGTATATGTCTTCGTTGTCTCTCAATCGTATGGGGTCCACACGATTTGAACGAGATAACGAATATTTCAGTAGGATGAAATAAGTTCTCAAAACTTTTATATATTGCACCTCTTCATTTTATTTTTGTATTTACCAATAAGAAAGAAAACAAAGAGAGGTTTACAGGGTTTAGGGTGTGGTTTTGTCTGAAACTTTCTTCAAGGAGACGAGATTGTTCCTTAGTGAGACGAAGTTTCTTGCGAGGAGGGCCTCCGTTGCTGCTTTCTTCTTCATCATCTATGTTCATCGTGATCCAATCTTCTTCAGCACCTATTGATGGTACTTGGTTTATGTCCAAGTCCCTCACTGCAAAAAAATGATCAGTAAATAATAACCCCCTTCACTTTTTATTTAACATTGTTATTGTTCACCAAATTTTTACAAAAAAATAAAAATTTGTATAAATCAACCACATATTTATACAACATGAATCTTTCTTTATGCCATGGGATATGAGAGAAAGAAAGAAAGAAAATTCATGTGATCATGATTCATGCACCATAAAAACTCCAAAAATATGAATTATTGAAAGGAGAAACCGATATCTGATTGGCATAGCAATAATATTGTGTAAAATAAAGCTCAAAGAAGGATCAAATAAACTTGCCAAACAAAGAGAGATATGAAAGAAACAGAAACGAAATGAATAATTAAAGTAACAAAGTTTGTAACTTACCAGATGAAGATGAAGCAAAGCCAGGCATAGATATGGTCAATTCCAAAGCAGATGAGCTAGAAGGCAAAACAGCCATGAAACTTGTACAACAAATAAGAATTCGAAGAAGAAGAAGAAGATTTCAGCAAAGGGAAAAGGTAAAGTTTCACAACCCCAAAAAAAAAAAAAAAAAAGTCCAAAAGAAGACACAAATGGAAACAGAAGAAGATGATGAAATGGAGAGAATAAGGTTAAGATATAAAGGTCAAATAAATAGAGAGAAGCATGGAAAAAGACGGATACTGAGGTTGGGTGTGTTTTTTTTATTTTATTTTTTGTGTGTGTTTTGTAATAGGAGTTGGTTTAGGGTTTTTGACTATGGTCGTCAAGTCAAAGGTTCTGACCCGTCTGATTTTAGACACGTGTCAGACTGATGATAAGGCTCAGTGTGGGAGAAAAACCAGCAGATTTTCCTGTTTAGAGAGGGGCCTCAGTCTTGTGCTGTCGGTTCTAAGGTCAGCTGGTGATATGATTGGGAGCTTAGACTAGGCCTCTAGCCCTCCTCCTACACCTACAACAGTTTTTATTTTTAATGTCCCACATAAATTCTTTTATAAAAAAATTAAGATTTTTTTCTTTTTAATTAAGAAAACGTACATCATGCAATGAACAAACACATCTTTCTTCTTATATTATGGGTCCACATCTCATAATAGGAAGATACATGTTTAAGATATAGATAATATTTATTTAAGAGAAATGCTATCGAAATGTCTTTAGGGTATTGCTGAACAATCTATTTTAAAAAAATTTTGACATAACTTTTATAGAAATGAAAAAAATTGTCAAAACATTAATTATTTTTTTTCTTTTTTTATAAAAACTTTCTTTAATTGGATTGTTAATCAATATTCTAAGGACACTCGTTAATATGACCATTTATTTAAATATGTTATGTTTATCACGGTATATAAATATTATAAGATCGTGCAGTCTACATATTCTAACTAAGAAGATACATGAATGAATCCTATGCAAATAATTATTGTTAAAAAAAAAGTGGTAAATTTCGTTCTTAACTGGCTAATTTGACTTTTTAGTACATGATTTTATCTGTCTTTGAGAATTTGACTTAAGATTATTTCATGTATTCTTGGTGGGATTTGACCTGAAATTAAGAGGAAGAAACCACTATGGCCCATGAAGTTCATGTGGGGAGGTTGGGTGGGAATAAATGCATAGATACTGAGGAATTGAATGCTATTTTACCTGCAACTGCAAGCAGGTACAAAGGAATTGTAACGCCTCTTTGCATTTATAGAAGCAAAGAAAGAAAGACATCATTTCTGAACATGGAGTTTGGACTGGACTCATTTATGTAGGATGGGCATGCTTGTGTGTGGATACCTTTGTTACTCCCTTTGCAAAATGTACCATTAATCATTTTGTACCATATTTTTGAATCATGGTGGTGTTGCCATTTTAGTGAAAAAAGGCTATTGTCTCTGACAGGATGGGAAATTTAAATCCCAACACTAATGAAACACCATATGGCATGTCAGTTAGCTATAGCTTACTGCAAAATTAAGTTTAAAATGGTTATTGAAAAACGAGGACTTCGAATTTTGTTTTATAGGGAAAAAGTAGACAAAAACTCCAACGATTTATCCGTAGAATCCTCAAGTTTTTAATATAGTACTTAATCTCTTTGGTATTGTTTTATGCATAAATCGTTAAATTTTTGTTAAAAAAACAATTAGTTGTTCATATAATGACACGTATTTGTAGTCATTAACAACTACATTTCATATCACCACACGTGAGTTTTGTGTTATAATAAAAAATCTTAAATGGTTGTATTACAAAATTAATGATTTACACATGTATAGGCTTAGGTTTCACGCTCAAAATATTTGGAAAAAAATGCACCTAGATTTTGTGTATGTTATTTTGTTTTTTCCTTTGTTTTCATTATTGAAAGGGATAAGTCTTTCTTTTTATTTTTTTAACGTGTGCTATTTTTTTTTTTTTTTTTTTGCCTTTGTTTTCATTATTGAAAGGGATAAGTCTTTCTTTTCATTTTTTTAACGTGTGCTAGGAATAAATCTACCATTTGTTTTCTTTTCAGACTAATATGCATAGGAGAGTTTAGAGGGCACAAAATTTGTCTAGACGTGAATTACCTTTTGTAAAAGGCGAAAAATAAAGTGCTGAATTCACGGTTTCGTCTCCTTAAACATGGACCTAGAAGTGGTCAAATTTGACTAGACTCATAACAGCAATCAAATTGAAAGGTCTGAGTCAGTCTGCCCATTCAATAGATTGAATGCGTATTAACCAATATACCTTCAAAGTTAAGAAACCACCAAATTTGCTTACCAAATACTACTACCAAAGGCACCAAGTAAAGAGAGAGAGTACTGACAAACTTGGAATACTCTTGACTTTTTGTTGCACCAATATCTGCGATTCTATAATCTATATATATATATATATATATATATATATATATATATACAACTTTGAACATCAACATTCTAAACTAATTATTGAAGAAAAAAGCCGCCATAGACGTCCACAAATTCGGTCCAAATAAGCACGCCAATTAAGTCCACGTGCTTAGTCTTAAACTCTTAATTAACTCTAGCTACTACCGATTTGCTTTCCTTCTTGCCAACTAACCTCAACTAAACTCTTAATTAGCACTAGAACGATTCAAAACCAACCTTTATGTCCAATTGGTAGCCTAAACAATATTGGACTACCTCTATTTCAATTTCTGATTAGCGCAGTCACCAACATGTACTTCCTTTTAGTAATAAAAAAAATATTCACATTTTGTTTTCATAATTATTAATGTAATAAGTTATTATTGAAGTAACATCGTTTTTACATGACTTCATTATTAACAGTATTTTTGTTATTATAAATTATGTCATGTCACTTTAACCATTGTGAAGAATATTATGAAAAATTGTCTTTGAATATTAATAATAATAAATAAATAAATAAAGAGATTTTCTAACCTCTCTCACAAATTTCAAACTTAAAAGGAGATTAGCAAAGGAAAAGTGTATCTCTATGCTCATATTGACTGCGTCCACACCTCTCTTACATAATATAAATTATACATGTGATGAAATAAAGAAGTATAGAAAGGGCTATTATGATGTGGAAATAAAAGTTCCCTCAGTGAATGCTACAAATAAGGAGCAATTATCTTTATATAGATATAATTGGGATGTGGTGGGTCTTAATTCAAATGTTACATAGAAAAGAATATTAAGAAAAAAAGATAGCTCAACATTATTATCTATTTGCATTTCTCAAAAAACTCAAACTTTTCCACATAAGCAATTGATCTTTTCTTTAGTACAAAAGAAATCAAAAGGATAAATTTCAATCAGTAGAATTCTCATAAATGGAACACATTTTTGAGACCACAAAGTTGTTTAGGAGACCAAGTTCAATGCATAAGTAGCCTTATAGCTGGTGCAATTAATTGTGCATGAGGACTTCCTGCTTTAGCTAAGCTTTAGCCCACTTAACAATTTTTTCCTTCTTAAATCTATTGTATAAGAGCGCAATAATTGTTTCCCTAAATTTTCATCACAAATTCACAATAGTCTTTTTTACCTCTTAAACTTTATTCAATCACAAAGTTTGAAAAAAATGATGAAGTTTCACCCATATCATAGAGGTTATTCTTTCAATATATAATGATTATGGTGGACACAAACCCTTGAGAGAGAGAGAGAGAGAGAGAGAGTTATATTGGATGAAACAGGTATGTTGCTCAACAGATTTAGGAAAAAAAGAAAAAGGTATAAACCTGAATTTTAAACACTTCCTTTTCTTTTTATTTTTCAAGATAGAAAATTTATCATTGAAAACGTATTACTTCATTCCAACCAATGATATCATATAAATTTCAAAGGTCAAAAGAATTAATTGTATTCATTAAAAAAAAAAAATCCTCTAAAAAAGTAATAGGTCTTTGATCATAGCAATTGATTATTGACCTATACATCCAATAAAATCACAAGAAGCTTTCGCATTTGACTATATGATGCCATTAGAAAAGGAAATGCAAACCACGAGCAAATGATTTCACACTTATAGTAAAAGTTCTAGCACGACTTGACAACCTAAAAAATCTATTCATTTTGCAAATGGCCAAGAAAGAAAAGAAAAGATAAATCTTGTGATTTGCATAATTAGTGTGCGTTTAGATTAGGATTATAAATGAAAATTATTTTACTATTCAGTTTATTTTTGCTACTATTTATGGATCCCACTGCACTTTTTGGCATTATTTATAAACCTTACTGTACTATTTCAACTAACTTTTACCTTTATCTACAGTACTTTCAACAATAATTTTTCAGTTTTAACAAAATAAGTGGTATACAAATACACTCTTAATCTAAGCATTTATATTATATTCTCAAATGATCTCACACATTTGTGGTGATCGAATTAGATGCGTAAACAATGACAAAGTCACATTATTTCTAAGAAAAAATGAAAAAGATGGAATCAAAGTAGAAGGAAAAGATTTTCCGAGGCAAAAGAAAATGAAAATTTTCAAAATTGGCGTGGAAAAGCCGTAATGCTTGTGAAAGGGTGAGGTGGTCGCTTCCTGTTTCTGGGTCTTGTGGTCATAAATAACGCAATTGCACACGGCCGGACACAACTTTGAATAGGAAATTTATGGCAAAAGCGTGGGACTGTGGGGCCAGGTTTGATGATTAGGTTAGGGACAACACATGGAACATCAAAACTGGTAGACCCCACTGTTGATGATTGGGTAGGGAACCATATTGGGACCCACCTTGTCTGCTTGTCCTTCCTTTGCCTTTCCTGATTGGGTAGTCCATAAGCATTCAGTGTCTTGCTATCTCAGTGGATTACATGTTGGGCCCATCAAACCCCCATGAATTCCCCAATTCCAAAGTGGGATTTCTGGTTTTTTCTATCTGTCGGTAAACAATGTTGTTTAATTTTAAAAAAACTCTCTAAAAGGTGAGACAATCACTCCTTCTTTGATTAGGGTTCATTTTTTTTTTTTTTTTTAGCTTTAATTAAGGGGGGGAAAAAGAGAGAAAGTGATAACAATTGATTAGGATTTCTGTTACATGCGTGAATTGTTGTTTTTCACTGTAGACTAGAGTTTTTTGGTAATATATACCAAACAATGTACCTGAAATTCGTCAGATCTTGTTGAACATGTCTCTTTGTTTGATAATAATAGAGTATTATCTTTTTCTCCAATCCTACTATTTCTATATAAACAAATAAAATTGTGTCTGAACAAGTTTGGGCAAGAGTGACTTGTTCTATGGGGAAACGTAAACTTCAATCCATGAGTTAAATGTGTCGATAACATGTGCCATCACTCTCATATCTTATTCTAACTTGATAATAATAATAATAATCTGTGAAGGTTGCCAATTTCACGAGCAACTCAGCTTTGTATCGAAAAATAGGAAGGAGACAGTAATAAAGCGGGAATTACCATGATGGACTGTCATTTTAACTTGCTACTATAATTGTTCACCGTCATGAACTAGAATAATAACGCATGAATGATGACACATGTTATACAAACTAAACAATGATAATAAAGACGCTGGAGTTTTTGTAGAAACTTAAAAGAATTAGTACATAGGAAGGAGACAGTAATAATTGAAGAAGAAAAAACCATGGTAATACTTAGTCAAGGGCTAAGATACTCCTTTTTCTTTGTTCTCATATTTTAAAAAAATTTACTCATGCACTCAAGGGCTAAAACTCCAAATCTCACCCACGACACCTTGGAGGGATGGATATACTACTTGGGCCAAGGCAAATGTTTATTATGATAATACCCTAAATAAAGCTTAATTTTATGGTGGTGTCCAAGTCACGATTTCAATGCAAAAAGTGTGTGTACTTTTGTGTGTAATAACAAGCATATTAATAATTACCTTAATTTTATAGGTCTGCATGCCTAATAGAAGCACAAAGATGTGTTATTGCTATTAATTTCTTATAATCCACATTACTTAGTGGTACATATCCTATTGTAAGAGAGAATTCACCCAGTGTACTATATCTCTCTTTCATATAAATGCAAGTCTCAATTTGTGATCGTATGCATTGAATCATTTAACATAAGAGAGAGGCTTTCAATTTAAAAATGTAATAAGTTGAAATGGAACACTGTAGAGGCTCCTATATTCAGCAGTGGACGGTGAATAATGATATAACTTGCACGATTAGAAAACTGACCTATAAGAATGACATTGAAAGTTTCTAGCAATTTAATTGAATATACTTCCAAAAAGTAAGAGAATCAATCTAATAAATGTTTGACATATTTTACTTCTAGTTGTCTAATTCTTAACACTATTTGAGTTGAATAATGGATTGAGTTCCAGTTGAACTTCCTATATAGTCAAGCTGGTATTGTGTTGAAAATATTAACCCAGTACACATTTAGCACTGGTTGAGTTAGACTACCACATTTTTATTCCCAACTGACCGGAGCAGCTGCTTGCAAGGTTCTGAACATAACGAACAAAAAAGTCCGCATTTATTATCAGTCCAAAATTAATCAAAACCTCTTGGAAACATTTAGAAATTTGTGATGCAGTTCCAGTTAAGTAAAGATAAGAATTTCATGACCCTTACGAGTTTCAAACAATTTTCCTTTACAAAATCAAAGTAACTTTCAATAGCTAAGCAAAGATAAGAATTTCATGACCCTTACGAGTTTCAAATAGTTTTCCTTTACAAAATCGAAGTAACTTTCAATTGCACATATTTTCCAACTGAGAGAGTTGAGTTCTTGTCCAACTAGAAAAGAAATAAAAAGGAAATAGAAAAGGAAAAAACTGAATAGTATAATACTAAAGATGGTATGAAAACCATCATTACAGTGCTTTACATGGAAGCATCAAGCTTGTAGAATAACCATATCATACAAAAAACATACAGCTGCAGACGCAATTATAATTTCAAAAAAAGAGGCCAACATACCGTGAAACATCTTCAGCATGGACTAGACAAATTTGCAAAATTTTACAATTCAATCACCCAGAAGACAAAGAGGCTGTCTCATACTAAGCTCTGCTTTGAGTGTGGGGAATTGTTCCAAATCATGAGAAGCACCTAAAATTTTCTGCATTGAACAAACATAGCTTGTGTTATACAGGTCAATTCCCAAAGCACCAACCATGCAAAACAGGTTTACAAAAGTGAAACAGATTCCGTTCAAGCACTCTTTATCACATCAGGGCATTTGCCACCAATTTGGCTTTTCAAAGAAAGACAGCACTATTACTATGACTTTCCATGAAAAATTATCCAGAAACTCATCCAATTCCTAAAACGAACCATTACACCAACCTTGGGACAGCTAAAAGAGAAAGCCCAACAATGGCACAAAACACCATTTTCAGGAACAATAGCTAATGAAAAATACAAACTAATCAACTTTATTTGCCCCGAACATTGGAGTACCAATCCCCAAACTCAAAGGCCATCACATCAGCGGAAGCCCACTAGAGTCCAATAGTCACCCCCATCAGGTGGCACCTTGTATCATGCCTCTGTAAATGTCCCAATAATTCTATTGCCCCCTAGAAGAGTCCTAGGAACTAGATGAGATAGGAAACCAATCAAAGGAGTGGTATAATCTAGCCAAGTGTCAATCTGGACTCATTCATGCTAAGTGTCACTCCTTGACCTAATGAGCAACTTCCATTCTGATAAGGAAACCTTTTAGATGTGGGCATTATCAAAGGAACGCGCAGCCAGTTAAGTGCCAAAAGTGGACACAAAAGACATGACTAGCCAGGTGAGAGTAGCTAAAAGAACCAATTTTAGACCCCATAAGACGTACCAAATTAACAGCTTCCACAAATTTGGGGAACCAATTTGCATTTTGGCCTTTTAGATTTATGGATATGGGATGTAGATGGATCCATTTGTTTATATTAAGTTCTCCTATGTTATCAGGCTTTCTATTGGTAAGTTTTCAGACACTTAGGGAGTGTTTGGTACATGCACTTAAAAACATGTGTTTTGTTGTTTAAAAATACGTGTGGATAAAAAAGTGTGTGGAAACATGTGCAATGTTGTTTAAAAACTGAAAACATATGTTTGAGTTGCCATACCAAACGAGGCCTTAATTTGGGCTCAATAGTCAAAGACCATGGAGCCAAATGTAGGGTTAGAAATACTTAAAGGTTTTTTATATTGATGTAATGCTTTTGATTGAATAGTGAATAAGCTATACAAGAATTTTGCAACTATGCTCTTGAGGTTTGTGTTATGAAAACTCTCTGGTACTTAAGAAAATTAGGTATGATGCCTAGCCTTGTTTTCTTTTCTTCATAATTATCAGCACCTCATCTAGCCTTCAAACATTACAATCCAACCTTGATCTCTCACTGTCAGAGCCTTAAAATCCGTAAAATAAAAACCCTAGCGCAAAGCACCTTAAGCCTCCAAACACAAAACTAGATCTGCTGCAACTCCTGATTTACCATTGACAGTCCTGAATCAGATATGCTATTCTTCCATTTCTCACCTATGTTAAGCTCCAAAACATATACATCTTGTTATTCCACAATTAAACCATACCTACACATTATTTTCCAGCTTTTTCCACCAAAACCCCTAATCCAAAAATCCCTGATTCCCCTCAAACACCTACTGCCAAACAAAATCCTGCAACTTAAAGTTCTGTTTCCAGCCACTCTTTGCCTTCAAGATTCACCCTTTCCAAACCCCAATCAATTGTTATGACCAGTACATCCAACCACTTAAATCATCCCTTACGTGCAACCACTGAAACCCTTTAAGAAACTGGCCAAAGGACATTTGCTGTGGTCCTACTTAATTTGGTATTAGAGCCCCTTGTCCTACATCAAGAAGGCCATACATCCCAAGTACTTCAGATCAGCTGTTATGACCCAAATCAGTTGTTATGACTAGTACTGATTTCCAAACCCAAATCAGTTGGTATGACCAGTAAATCCAACCCCTTAAATCATCCCTTACATGCAACCACTGAAACCCTTCAAGAAACTGGCCAAAGGACATTTGCTGTGGTCCTACTCTGTTTGGTATTAGAGTCCCTTGTCCTACAACAAGAAGGCCATACATCCCAAGTACTTCAGATCAGATACACATATCTTGTTCCTTTCCTAAGTGGTTTAGGCAACAAATTTTTGACACTTCTTATAATACGCAAGGCATGCCAGTGTGTTATAGGGCACCAGTGCATTACCAATGTTAGTAATCACCTCAAAAGAAATTAACATTAACCAAATCATTACACAAAAAAACAATCTGCAATCCAGATAGATAACTCTAAATGTAGTCCACTTGAGTTCCTAACACTAGATTAGTAAAAATTATACTTGGAAAATAATTATTAAAAAAAAAAAGGCTATCAAGATTGTTGTATATTTGTAGCAATGAAAAATCTGAAAAGGGGTTAAAGAAATAATTTACCAGTGCAGCAAGATGTGCATCTTGTAAAATATTCCCATCTATTTCCAATCGGGCAATGGGGAACTCTGGAAGATGACCTGACTGTTTCTTACCAAGCAAATCACCAGGTCCACGTAAGAGGAGGTCCACATTTGCCAAGTAAAAACCATCTGACGATTTCCCTAGAACCTTCAATCGGTTTAGGCCACTGGTTGTAGATGCTAACAATATACACTTAGACTTTCTCTCTCCACGTCCAACTCGTCCTCTAAGTTGATGAAGCTGAGCTATACCGAACCTTTCAGCATTCATGACAACCATCATAGATGCATCTGGAACATCAACACCAATCTCAATTACTTGTGTGGAAAGTAGTATACGTGTTTCTCCAGATCTGAACCGTCTCAATGCTTCCTCTTTCTCATCACTCTTCATTTTTCCATGTAACAACCCACAGCTGTATCCCTGAAACCTATGAGATATAACTTCAAGATCTGCAGACGCAGCACGAAGCTGGGGCAGTTGTTCAGATGGTTCAATGACTGGATACACAAGATACACTTTCCCTTCTACTTCTAACTCATCCAGCATCATCTGTTACAAGCAAAACCAAGTAATTAAGAAAAACATTACTGCTACTTTAGCATCCATTGATGACTGGCCTTTATTTGAGAACAATGAACCTTTAAAATCCTACAGATGTATATGCAGAAATTTCCCCGCCAAAAGGAAAAAAAAAAAAGCATATATGCAAGCACACATTTTAGCCTTGTGCCTGTGTCCCATGTCTAGACTTTCCAGAAATGTGATCAACAGCTCATACCCATCTCTCTCTCTCTCTCTCTCTCTCTCTCTCTCTCTCTCTCTCCCAAATTTCTCACAGCCTTGTGAATTATACTTGTCCCAGCAATTAGTATACCAGAATTAACTTTAATGTCCTATGCTGATGCCTCTTTGACTCTCCTTATTCAACTCTTCTTTATCTCTTAGTTTCATAAAACCTTATACTCCTTTTTACATAATTTATGCTCCATACAAAAACAATTTAATGACAAAAGACTAATAACAAATTGTTGATTGCAGATGAGCATCTTATGATTGGTTTAACTTTAACCCATGCAAGTTTAAGGTAGAACTAGGTGAGTTTCTTCCAAGCCTTTTGACAGTAAAAAGCGAAGTGAGAGTGAGAGAGGGAAGTAAACAAGTCTCATATATATGAGGGGAATTTTTCAATATAAACAATATTAAACAAAAAGGAAATAAAATGGTTCATGACAATGAGAAAACTGAATCCCATTTACATATTCTTCTTGTCACATCTTGCAGCTTCCTTTTTTTGATAAGTAAAAATAATACAAATAAGTGAGTGCTGTAGACTGTAGTTTGTTGGTTGGTCCCGGCAGGGCCCGAACTCATGACCTTCAGCTCATAAGACCAACTCTAACCAACTGAGCTTCCTTTTAAAAACAAAAGATAGCAGCAAGTCTTTTACTTTTGAAAGGGATACATTTTTGTTTGAACTAAAAGCAGATATCTTACTTATATTCCTTAAATGAGAACATTTTGAAGTCCAATACAAAGAATTTCTTGTTTGCATTGATGGCTTTAATTTGTTTCAAATATTAAATAATCATGCCTTAACTTGAGAACCACAAAAGATAAGAAATGATTTTGCACTTTTGATCATTCGTGGCAAGAAAGACCATTACCTTGTACACATTCTCAAAGCCATCGTCATTTCCTTCGATAATGAAAGTTTCAACCGGTATCCTTCCAGGAGGTAGGTCAGTTATCTGTTAAAAATAAACCAACAAATTGTGGTTAGCAAGAGACAAAATGTTTAACAAACAAATTGTAAAAACTCAGGATCAAATAGTTAAATGTGAAGCCAATTTTTTTAAAAGATGAATTACAAAAGACTTTCCAGTACCTTGATGGATTTTTATTGGTCAGTTTACAAACACACCTAGTGAGTTTTGAACTCATGACCTTCCCCTCCACCTTTCTTAGGTGGGGAGGAGGTGCCATTTGAGCTAGAGCTCAATGGCCACATCTTGATGTAAGTTTTAATTCCTCAGTTGATTAGCAATCAATGCTAACTAAAGAAAAAGGACAAGAACACCTTTTGAACAAGCTTCCAGCAGCTAAGTTAACATAAACGGTGCACGAATGATGCTCTGAGTTAGCCTCAGTTTTGGGTTACCCCTTTTGAACGGATTCTGGTCAGTCTGCTAATGTAGCTTGTTGCTTCTTTGAAGCATATGGGGCAGCTTGTACCCTTGATCTGGTTGCAGCTCGTCTGCTTTCAGTTGGTCTCGTTGAACCAGTGGATTCAGAATCTGTCAGATAGATGGGAAGTGGCTAAGTATGGTTCAGTTCACGAAACGAGCCAGTATAAGAGATTGACTCCTTCTCTGGGCTTGGGATTTACGAATCAAACCCCAAGAACGAGCCAAAGAGAAGCTCTTTTCACAAGCCGGAATTAAGATGAAGCTTACTACGAGACGAGAAAAAGAAAGCGGAATAGAATGATTTTTAGGCTTAGTAAGCTTCCTCGAAAGGAAAGGCTAAAACTCCAATCTCCAAACCCCTAAAAGAATGAATTCTTTTTCACTTTGGTCACTCACGAGAAAAACAGGTGAAGGAGGCAGGGAAGTAAGTCCTCTAAGGATGCCACTCCCCGGGACAATGCCCTAAACGTAATAAGAGCTGCACCCGGGAGCAGAAGTCAATACCTTAGCTTTCGAGAGTCCCATAATTGAAACTGGTGGTATCCAGAGACACTGGAGCCACAAATCACATGACTTCTGACGGTGCTTCCCTTTTCTCAAAAGTCGACTAAAAAGCTACCTCAAACAGGTGGAAAGCTCCTCCATCAATTACGGGAAGGCACTGGTACATAGCTCCTGACCCAGGAATGGGTACTTCAGATAAGAAGAAAACATCAAAATCAAATTGATCTACTATGCAGGCATCCCTCTATATCATAAATATCAGAATCTACAACGCCCCTCCTAAATGCCTCCTAAAAAGAAGAGGCTCAAGACCATCCCACTCACCCTTTTCCAATTAAATGCTCCTCAATCCCCAAGTGCTTATTAATATAACCCAAAGCTATGCAGCCTAATACACGATATACATTTTATAACATCAAAACAACCAAAAATTATTTTGGGGGGGATTTTTGGAGGAGTCGGACATAGAAAGAATTTGAAAAGATATATGCTGAAAAATTGTTCAAATTACACATAAAAGATTCAAGAAGATCATAACAAGACATGGGATTATGCCAATCAAATAAAAAAAAAAAGACATGGGATCATGGAAAACACAAACTGTAACTTAAGATGGCCAACAATACATACTTGTGTCAGGGACATATCCCCATATAAAGCCAGAGCAAGTGTCCTTGGGATAGGAGTGGCTGACATGGCAAGAACATGGGGTGCCATATATTCATCACCTTTTGAGGGCCCATCTAAGTTATTAGCTCCCATTCTTGAACTTTCAGAGGTATAATATAACTGCAGGGAGTAGCTGTCTCAATCAACTCAACTTAGAGAATGAATTGCAGAACAGATTGGAGCCATAAGTTTCAATAGCTACAGCGTCAATGCTAGAAAAGAAAAAAAAATAGAAACTAAAAATTATTTCAGTAGATGGAAATGCTAGAAACAGCTAAAGCATGCATTAGAAATGTGCATATAATGTTGATTAGGCAAAACATAAAAGCTTATCCAATCTTATATTCTAGGGAAATAAAAGAGTGGCAGCTTTTCCACTTGGACTAATAGCCACAATCAGGGTTTACAAAATAATCTTATTGATTGAGATTCTGGATGCTGAGGTTTTTATCAACAAAGTTTTTGAAATGTTAGTATCAGTATTACTACTTTTATTATTATTATTATTATTATTATTATTACTTTTATATTGGTAAGCTACACATGCACCCCATGGATCTTGAACCAAAGACCTTACTCTCCATCTCATTATTAAGGGAGGAGGAAGTGTCATTTGGGCTATAGCTCATTGGTCCTATACCCCTTATTTATGGAAGCAATAAATGCCATATGGTCCGAAGACTATTTATCTTCTGTGAACAATATGACAAATGCTTATAGAACATCAAGGTATAGATGAAAATAATATCAATGAGAACACAGAACCATTTCAAGGATATTTTCAACACTTCATGAAGATGTAAAAATTATTAAGAAAATGTAGAGATATTCTACATTCAACAGTACTTCAATGCCACTAAGAACATGTAAAATCAACGATTGTATTTCTTTATGAGCAAATGACGACAGAAGTCTCACTCTCTCAATCAACTCCCCCAAAGATTATATGCCCTTCAACAAATATACCAGACACATTTCTTAAGGACATTAAAATAAAATAAAAACGACTCCAGGGCCAGCCTGAACCTCTTCTGGCCACCACTCCCACTTACCTAAGCCACCAACCTCCACCAAAATCAGCTCATAAATTATTTACTGAGTGCCTTTTTTACTTAGTATAGCAACCTCCACTTATCTACAAGCAAAGTAGCTCATTGCATGTCCTATTATGTGATTATAAGTACCAATTATTTTCAGAAAGGTTATCCCCAGCCAGCTAATATTAGGAAGAATCTCACAGTTTCTTTTCCTTATTGAGAATTTCCTCTAAAATTTCAGGCCCCCACCACCAAGCAAATATTTGAATTAGCAGGTAGAATGACAAAGAGCATGAAACCTACAACAAAGCGGAGCTTTTATTGCAATGAACTCCTTCTGGCAAAAGATTAAGAGGACGGAGTAAAGATTTTTTTTTTTTTTTTTTTTTTTTGGGTATTTTGAGAAATAGTAGTCTGAAACACACACACACACACACACAAAAAAGGGGCTAAGCTACTAACTGAGACTTGAAAGATGGAAAATCTTAATGTTAGTACAATGCCAAAGATATTAATCACTTTTGTATAGGACATATTAAAGTGATATCATAAAAAATTATACAGCAAACTACAGGTGCACTATTATCTGTTGGAAATATCCATAATTTTAGTAGTATGGCAAAGACATCAGTCACTTTTGCATAATGATAGCTTAAGGGTGGAGTACTGCCCCACAATCAGACAATGAAAATTAAGATAAAAAAATTGGACTGGACAATGTTCTGGCACGTGTAAAATTAGAACTTAAGTGAGATATTATGGTGAATAAGTGGATATACAAAGAAAGATAGGGTTCAAAATGAGGAAATTCACTTAAAAAAATGAGTCGCTTGAGATAATTTGGTCATGTGCAAATAAGAGCAAAAGATAGGATTTAAAATGAGAAAATTCACTTAAAGATGAGGTAGCTCCTGTTGATTAAAAAAAAAGTCGCTTGAGATAGTTTGGCCATGTGCAAATAAGAGCAATTAATACACCAATAAGGAGCAATTTGATTCAAGTCAAGGGAACCACCTTACTGTTAAACCTTCCTCTCTGGATCACACCAAAGCGATGTTGTTCATCCACCACTGCAATGCGTAAAGCAGAGAACTCCACTTTTTCGGCTATTAGACTGTGGGTACCAATGACCAATGAGATATTTCCAGTTTGAAGACCCTGCCAACCCATAGTTTTAATTATATGAATCTCAAAAGATTTTTATTTTATACATAAAAGAAAGGGTAACAACAAAAGAGCTAGATGAGAAATGCATGCCTCACGAATCATCCGTGATTGTTTTGATGGGGTAGAGCCAGTGAGTAACGCAACTGAAGGTTTACATTCTACCTCCTCCATTTTCTCGAGTAGATTAAGCAAGTGTTCATAATGCTGGATTGCAAGCAACTCAGATGGAACCATGAAAGCTCCCTACACAGAAGATAAAGTATTCCTAATGATAGTTATTTATCACAGATTAGAACAAATATAAAACAATTGAAAACCATATAATTTGTAAAAAGTAATCAATATAAAAATACAACAAATAAAATCTTTTTTTTTAACGAGTAATAACAAAATAAAATCTTTACAGTGACTAACCTGATATCCAGAGCCAATAACTTCCATGCATGCCAAAAAAGCTACCACAGTTTTCCCACATCCAACGTCGCCCTGAAAGAAGTATCACAACTTACTATCAGATGAGAACCCTTTCAGCTTTTTACGATCTCAGTTGCATGTGTCATGCAGGTCACAGAAAAATCTATCTCAACTCAATGCTAACAATAGCTTTTCATAAAGAACTAGAAGAGAGGGAGATCTTTTTTTTTTTTTTTTTTTTAAACGCAGTAATTTGCAGACCTAGCTTGCAAAAGCTTGCAGGGCTACTAGGAAATCAGCAGTTAATGAAGAAGGGAAACACCAATAACCAGACAAGCTATTATCCAAGTCAATAAAAAAATGTGCCCATAAGTCAGCATGCTTGATACAAAGGCACCACCTTGAACCCACAGCCTCAACCTCCAACCATTTATTATGGGAGAAGAAAGTGCTAGTTGATATATAGCTCATTGGCAACTAAAGAAAGATGACTAGATGAAAGAACATAATCCAAGTTGAAATAAAGTAAAGGGAAAGCGGAGGATTTGCAACATACATCACTGACTCTTTTGTATAGCTTTACATAAAACAAGAAGACAAAAATCCTTCTTAATATTTTATCCAAATAGATGCCACCAACTCATCATTGGTCCTGACATGGAAAGAATGTATTGATATATATTGTAAGCAAACAAATTCCAGTGACAAAGGAGAAGGTTCTTAAGTAAGTCAATTTTCAAGATCGACACATCAGAACTATAAGAACAGCATTTGTACATCTTTAAAGTAGCACATGAGCCTGGAAACAATTACAAATGAGATGCGGATATATTGATAATGAAAGAGCAGCAATATTGAATGCAAAACCTGCAACAGCCGGTTCATAGGGATTGGCCGCTTTAGATCCCAAATAATTTCTGAAACAGCATTTAGCTGACTAGAAGTAAGTGAATACGGAAGAGCCTTCAAAAACTTCCTGGTGAGACTGGACCATTCTTCCATATAAACAGAATTTAATTCAGGTTTTCTATACCTATCCAGCAAGCCATCTTTCTCTATTTTTGTACCAAGACCTTCAAGCATTTGGTATAAGCGTCCCAACTGACCAAGAGTGATGGTTTGGTTAGTCTGAGTTTTACATGTGACCAACACTTCACAGCAAAGCATAATCACTACCAGCATCAATAATTCCAGAGGGGAATTCAGATATGAATCCATAAACAACATGATTCAGTATGAAACTATCAAGTAACTAGTGACCCACAAAATAGTTGCAAGCAGCTATTAGGTAATAAGCTCCACGATACAAGAACAACATTCTCATTTGAAATTAGAAGTTTTCATTCAAAAAATCATAAACAACATGATTCATATGACACTATCAAGTAACTAGTGACCTGCAAACTAGTTGCAAACAGCTATTAGGCAATGAGCCCCATAAAAAAGGACAGCATTCTCATTTGAAATTAAAAGTTCTCATTCAAAAAAATAATATTCCTTTCTGAAAAGAATAAAATTTGTTGCAACAACAGCACAAGTATGAAAACAAATATTTAATTTCCAGATATTTTAGCCGTAAAGGAACACCAGTGCATTATAGAAGCACAAGAATAAGCTCATAATGATGAGTTGTGTGCATTGTGCATGCAATACCATTGAACAGTTTGAGGGTGTCAAAATTGAATGCGGAGGCTCTACAGAAAGAACAACAATTGAGATAACAAGAAAAATATTTGAATAACTGATTGATGAAAGATATGGCATCAGATTTATAAATAAAAATAAAAATAAAAATAAGAGAGAGAGAGAGAGAGAGAGAGATGAATGTGTACCCAACCACAAATAGATAAGAAACTGACTTCATAAAGAGAGCAATGGTCAATAAGAAGATATTACATTATCATCTTAACAGTAGGAGGAAAAATCTACAATAATTAGCTATAAATTTTGAACAAAGAGCAATATATTGTGAATAAAGGTAACCTGCAAATAAAAGAACTCATCAAATATAAGCCTTTTGCGTGCCAAATCAGCCTCATTTATATTCTTCGGTTGGTGAATCCCAATATATGCCTGCATTGTTTAAAAAAGGATATTATTTCCTCTCCACTGAACATATGCAACTAAGAGCAAATTAAAGTCAATGTTAACACAGGATGATTTGGAGTTAGAATCCATGGCCAATCAATCCTTTTTTTTCATTTGGGGACCTGTATGGCATGTTAGAGCTCCTCATGTTACTTTTTTTTATATGGACTATAGATTACCAATTATCCCAAAAGCTTAAGTTGTTAGGAAATGATGATTTTAACTCGGAATGAATTTAATCATTTAACCATTATTCTCACACTCCCCTTGACATGTGGGTCCAAACTCCCCCTTAATATGCGGGGCCCAACATGTGGGATTTTTTAACTCTAACTTTCTAAAAGACAGGGTTCAGAGTCAAACTGAGGACTACCTGCTTTGAAACCATGATAAATTATCAATTGCCACAAAGGTTAAGTTGTTAGGAAAACTCAAGATAATTTTGAATCATTTAACCTTGATTCTAACAACAATTAAAGTAAGATTTTAACAATAGATAATTTGAGGAAAAGAGGTATCATTATTACGGATTGGTGTAGTATGTGTAAGTTTGATGGGGAGACCGTAGGGGTATCATTATCACCTATTTTTACACAAGGACATAGCTAGAGAGCTATTGGATTTTATATTGTGCCTAAAGGAATGAGTTAGGTGATGCCTAGGGTGTCTCTTTGTCACATCCTGCATACTTGGGCTTTGCAAATTTTATCGATAAATCTTATTTCTTTCTTATCAAAAAAATAAAACTCCAATTCTTTGAGTGCATAAATCATAAATATACAAGTACTCCTTGTACTAGCAACATTAGGATTCCTAATTTGACTAGTAAAGTAAAACTAACTAGGTAATAAAAGACTAAGAGAGTCTTGTAGGTCAATGGCATTGATTGGTCTCCTTTATGAGGAGAACTAGGGTTGGAACTTGGAATCCCCCTCCCCCACTTGTTGTAACAATTTAATTATTATAATATAAGACTACTTAGACTCTAACGAAATAACCCTAATATACTTAAAATATCCTAAAAAATTCTACACTTAACTAAATTCCCAAACTACCCTTAATGCTAGAATGCATGGACACTTCATTTAGGATGTCGTACCCGTGTTGTATCCATGTCGTAATAGTGTCCTATTTGTTGTATCAAGTTATAATTTTTCAAAAATTGCTCTTGTCGCCATATCATACTCATACCCACACCTGTGTCCGTGCATCCTAGCCTTAATATGCAGAAGTTTCAAAAATTACAATTCTACCCTAAATACAAAACTAACCATAAGTTGTAAATAAAACCCAAATTAAAAACCGTTTAACCATATAATACTTACAACTAGAGCTTAAAACCATAAAGTTTTTGTTTCAAATGAACTTCACACATTTTTTTCCATGGTTGTATCAATTTAGCCACAACTTACCATGTTAATTTCAGAATTGAAAGCAGGTGCAGAAAAAACATTTTCAATTGTGTAATTAAAGCAGTGAATGACCACGATATCGCTTATGAATAAACAAGTATGCATTATGAAACAGCTGGAAGTATAGACTTACATCATGAAGGGTTAACAGTTTGAAGTCCTGAGTAACATCTTTAGGAATAGGATCAATATTGACAGGCAAGGCTTGTAAAGCTCTGGAAAAAAATCAAAATAATCATTTTCTATATCAAGGTAAAGAGTGTTTACAGACAGATAATCAACCAATTCTATACCCAAAGGAAATAATAAAAAACAAACAAGACAATAACAATGATAAAACTTAGCTCCCACTGATAAACCACGAATGTCATTACAGCTAAATCACCAAATTGAGGTCAACCACCTAGCCCTTTAGGTCAAAAGAATAGAGTATATCTCAAGAAAAAAGGGGCGGAGACGGGGTGGACACCTAGACATTTAACCAATATTACACCTCAAAGGAGGTTATTACTTCTTCAAAGGCCTAGAAAGGTTCCTCATATTTACCTAAAATTTCGATCAATTTCAGGTGAACAAATGTACCTCCGATATTGAAAGGTTCAAGAAATCATTTACCGACTCTTGAAATGAAACTTATCAGTTCTCAATACATTAAAAAAGAATCAACCTATTATAAAAATAAAAAATAAAGGGAAAGATGTACACCATCACACTAAACAATTTTGCTTCATAAAACTCAGTTGTCTAATATAGGAGTGTCTTATCCACACCCATAATCATAAAAAGAGCTGACTTTTCATTTCCACACACAAAACAGTTACTTTTCAATGCAGAAACAAATTCATTGGACTAAGATAGCTTCCCACAAGGAATTTTACAAAAGAATAAATATAACAAGAAAAGGAAAGTTAAAGGGAAATTTAATCATAATTCATAAGCAACTACTGGAAATTGTGCATGAAAGGATCAAACACAGCAAGCAATAAGGTAAAAGACTTTGAAGTGTTAGTTTCAATGACTAATTAAGCGTCTGAGTAAAGGGGGAAATATTAGATCCAAGGTTACCCTGCCAAAGGGTGTAGCAATGATCAATAACTACATTTAAAACTATTAAAAGGTAGGAGGAACCAACCTTGCAATAGTGTCTCTTAGAAAAATTGGATTTATGCCTCCTTTTGAGGGGTATATGGGATATGGCCTCCCTTTTGCCTGAAAAGACGAATCTTGTTCTTCTTGTATCACATCAATATTGTATTCTCTCATTTCAAAATGACCTTCAGAACGCATAGACCTCACCTATACTAAAAGGTGACATTTAAGTACAAGGCTTACATATACTAAAACAAACTATAATGGAATGTTCATAGATGAGAAAATAAATCTTGGCATGTAGATTGTAAATAGAAACTATTATTTATTTCATCAAGACAAAGTCTAACCCCTACTATCATTATCTGGTCCATCACACCAACAGATGTGCTAATTAATCAAACCGCAAATAAATTAACTAAAAATAGAGCAAATCATACTTGAGCTACAAATTTAAGAAAAAAAATGAGAAACTAAACTAAATTTTGAAACCAGAATTGATTAGGCTGGAAAATCCCAAAGAGACCCCACTACAAATTTGAACTAATGGTACTACTAGCCTGACACTCTGGACAATCAAACCTGGGGGATTTGTTTAAAGCATTCTAAGTTTTGGAAATTGACCATGTAGGTCAAGCTTTCTATTTGCACATCCATTTCTCACAACTTTCAGGGATTACCTTCATTTTTTGGATTGGTACACATCTTTCTGTTTTGATAAACAAGTAAATTTTATTAATTATAAGATAAAAGACACCACACAGTATATGGGATATATAATATATGTGAATCAATGAATGAGAAAAGTACAACTATCAAGAAAATTCAACAAGCTAGAGCCAGAATGACCACCCAAAGCAGTCATCCATCCAAACAAATTACGTAAAAACATGAGCTTCACATCCACCATAGAATGTTCCGAGCCTTAGGATGTTCGGCTATTCCGCTCCTTCCACATGATACAAAGAGGGGTGGCATTCCAAATATCCCTTATGCCGTACCTAGCATACCAGCCTTTCCAACGCATATATTAGGCATAACCCACTGCACCCCAAACAAACAAAGAAAAAAGGACCATAGCTCTCTAGCTATTTGACAATGCAGCAATAAGGATCAACAGAGCCCCCATCTTGTTTACACAAACACAACCAATTCATAATTAGAACTCCCCATCTTCATAAATTATCAATAGTAAGAATATTCCCCAAGGCTGCAATCCAAGCAAAGAAAGCCACTTTGGTAGGCACTTTAACTTTCCAAATACTCTTTCCGACAAGACATGACCATCTGCCAATGCCACCTTGATGCTCCTCAAAAATAACAATAATGCATGAATTTTTTTTTTTATATAGGTAAGATAAAGTTTCATTAAAAAAAGACTACTTCATGGAAAAGAACACAAGGTCACCAAAAACATGTAGTAAAGACTCAAAACTACGTACAAGAACAAAGGGAATATATAATTGAGAATCGCTAGATGTGAGTCCCCAAGCCCAAGACCAATCAAATAAAGACCCTGTAAATGACGCAAGAAGCTACTCCCCTGAGCTCTCCACATCCTCAAAAGTGTGCCTATTCCTCTCCCTCCAGATACACCACATCATTTTCCCTATGATTCCTGGTTTTTAATTAGAGCTTAGCTTCAATACTAAGAGAGAAGATGCATCAATACCTCTTAGGGTCTCTTAGGGTATGTTTGATTGGGGGGAAAACTTGAAGGATGGAAGAAGGGAATAACGTTTTCCCTTGCTTGGTGGGGTGGAAATGAAGAAGGCTGGAGAGGCAGTTAAATGGAGTTTTTCACCTAGGCACACCAAAAACCATCCCCCAAATTAGGCAAAAAACTTGGGGAGAAAAGCATGCATGAAAAAAAGTTTCGATTTCACACCTTTAGCCCCCATTTAATTCAGTGTAAAACATGTTCCTGAAAATGTATTTAGAATTTTTGGGCATTTGATCCAGCTGAAGATGTTGGTCCAGCCAAAAACAATTTTGGTTTGACCAGGAAAAAAGGCGTGGGGTGTAAAACAATTTCTCCCAAGACATCACAACCCCCCTCCACCCAACCCACACCCCCCCCCCCCAAAAAAAAAAAAATCTGTCACAAGTTGCAACACCCAGAGACCCACCTAACAACCCTTGCTCCTCCCCCACACAACAACTTCCGCTACCACGTTTCCGGATCTGCTTCTCTGTCTCCTTCATTCTGCTTGTCCCAATTTTGCAATCAATTTTTTTTTTTTCTATTATTAATTTCTACATGTTTTTTAATGATATTCTGATTGTAATATTTTTAATTTGACTCAAAATTTTTGGCATAGAAAGCATTGAGGTAATAATTTTATTAGAACAATTTATTATATGCTGACATCAGTTTAATCTATTGTTGGTTGGTATTGTTATTAGAATTTTTTTAATTAGTGGTAGTGTTATTGTTATTTTCTTAACACCAACTATATAATTGCTTTTACAATCACCCACCATCAAGGAAAATAACTTTCCTAATACAACTAAACAAATTGTTTATTATATTATTGGCTAAGGAGGGGGAGGTAGGACCTATCCCAAGTGCCAAGAAGGCAACCTTGAAAAGGGTATGCCCACTAACCCCACAGAGCTAGGTACTGCCCCACTGAAATGTGTAGCAGTATTCAAAACCAAGCATTGAGCAATGAGAATGATAGATTAAGTAGATCACAATAATTAACAGCAGTTATATTAATTCTTAAAACAATGTACAATGTCTCACACAAAGCATTTAGATCAAATATTGAAGATTTATTAGAATGTTTGCCTTTCCTCAAGGCATGACTCTTACTACAGAACTATACAACAGAAATTGATAACAAGACCAATCAAAACACATCAAAGAACAACAAAAGCAACTCAACAACTGAGTATCTCAAGACTCTCACCTTACCACTAACGCAAACAATTTCTCCCTCTTTATGCTTCGCTTCAATACTTTTAAGAAAAGGCTGAAAAGTAAAACGACTACCACGAAAAAATTTCTTCAGATGCAAATAAATTGTCTTCTTTTCCTTACTACCAATATCATCAGCTGTATGCTCAGGATTTGATTGATTTTCTGCAATCTCACAGCCTACAACCACCTCAAGAAATGAAAAAGAATAACTAGCTCTTATTCCCCTGCAGAAAGAATGGTAAGTGTTATCCTTATCCTCAAAACAAATAAAACATAAAACATGAAAAATCATCTCGCTATAGGTTCTCTACAGTTACTATTACCAATCCTATAAGAATAGATGCAAATAAAATGGTTGCATTTGCATATCTTGTTGATGTGCTAAAGCTTCAGTACTCAGTTCCATAAGACCATATTACAAGAATTTTGTACACAACATATTATGTCAAAAAAAAATCTTCTCTTTTGAATAAAAATTTTCAGTTATTTATTAAAAATGACATTTTTCAGTTACTTATCAAAATATATATGTGTGTGTGTGTGTGTGTAAAAAGATCAAACAGTAAAATAAATAAATAATGGAATGAAAAATAGGTCAATGTTGATGTGGAGATAAAAGAGTTGCTTTACATGAAAAAAAGACTCAATTGCATACAAGGGGACAATTTGGACTGTCGAGAAATGGTTGGGCTTCTAAAGGATTCATCGGATCAAACTTGCCTCTCTTTGGAATCACTTTGTTTTCATGGTGCAATGGCAAGTGCCCTCTGCCCAAGTGATATGGTGCAGGTTTGAGTTCTGGAATTAGCCTCTCAAAAAATTATGAGCAAGGCTGCCAACGAACCACCTCTCCCAGGCACCATAGAACTGAGAACCTTGTGCACTGGGTATGCTAAAACCCTCAATTTCATTTTCTATTTTAAAGAATCAAATATTATCCCAAAAAATAACAAGGAAATTAATACTTCACTATAATATGCTAAAATGCATTTAAAAAGACAGTTTTAACTTTTAATGACTGATTCCATAAATCCAGAAAACAGGTGTTAAATTACTGATTGTCTTAAAAGTTTAAACTATTGGAAAATAATAAATTTAGGGCCCGTTTGGTAAGAGTGTTTAAAAACTGAAAATTGTTGTTTGAAAATATTTGTGGAAATACGTGTGGGTGAAAAAATGTGTGGAAATACTTGAAATGCTGTTTAAAAACTGAAAATGGTTGTTTAACCACTTAATTCTAAGACTCCCCTCACGTGTGAGCTCAAACTACCTTTTAATAGGTGAGGCTCAACGCATAGGATTTTAAATGGGAAGTAAAGTGGAGGAGACAGGGATCAAACTTAGGACTTTCTGCTCTAATTTCATGTTAAATTACCGATTGTTCCAAAAGCTTAAGACATAGGAAAATGAAAAATTTAATCATTTAACCACTTAATTCTAACAAGAACAGTATACCAGATATAAAGACACATCAAATCATAGTAAATGTGAATGTTAAAACTAGTCATAGAACACAACCAAAATAGGGCACGCATACAACAATGATAAAAAATAAAAAAGGCTGAATAAAACAATGAGCACACTAAATATGCTGGTTTTATAAAACTTATATAACTGATTGGTAAATCTTTTAGACACTAAATTCTACTCACTGTCCCTTAGAGTTAACTAGCCAAATCTTTTTTCTTTGTCTTTTTTAGATGTTATCACTTTTTATGAGTATAGCTTCTATTACGTCATTTAGAATTCATACCACTATCCACTGATCTCATACACCCATATTATTTATCATCACTTAGTACATCATAATATTATGCTCTCCCTTCTACAAGCAATTAGAACTCTTACAATGGCCTCATCACATTGGCTGTTGTTTTCTGAAATATCATTATTTTCTGATATATCTTGGTATTGCTTTCACTAGGAGCCATGAGCAACTTATACAATTTAGCTCACATGGAGTAGATCAAAAAAATTTGTTGACACCTTGCATCACCCCCATGCCAAGGCAGGTGGCACCTGGAGTGCCTATGATAACACTAACTAAAATATCTCTCAGATGTAGCTGAAAAAGGTCAACAGTTGAACACTTTGAAAGAAATAGAAATACTTCTCCAAAAGAGAAATTACGTCCAAGATATACAATTAAATTTTTTGGGGGGAAAAGGATTAATTACCTTGAAGATAAAATTTTTCCAATGAAAATTAGGTATTGTCCATCATCAATTCCAGTCTGTGCATTCTGTAAATCAGCATAAGTTCGAGGAAAATGATGCAGCAATTTCCGCAACTACGTGGAAACCAAAAAAAAAATAGTGTGAGCCCATGCCTACTTGCAAAATATAAAACCTAGGTCTTTGCTTTTAGATAGTCTGCAAAAGAGCCCACCGTGTGAAAACCACAGTTATCCAGCTGAACACAGTGCCTCTTACTTAATCCAGGTATGCAATTGATAGAACTGTTAAGAAATGACTCGATGGAGGCAGCATTTACTGGTGATTCAGGCCCCACTTTGTTAGAAGATTCTTCCCCAGAGACTAGATCATCTGATTTTTCTACAGTTTCTAAAGCCGTAGGCGGAGGAGATAAAGGCTTATGAGAGTCCTTTTCTCCTTTTGAAGAAGTTGTTACAATCGGATGGTTCGGAGGAGATAAAGGCTTATAAGAGTCCTTTTCTCCTTTTGATGAAGTTGTTACAATCAGACTGCCAGACAGCAAACGCCATGTTTCACTAGAACCCTCTTGAACCCACTCTGCATCAACAAGATTAGGGACAAATCCTTCGCAATTTTGGGCAGCTAAAGGATTACTCATCTCGGAGCAATGTGTGGTCTCATTATACAATTCTACCTTAGGAGACCTACCCAAGATGATGGATGGAAACCTTTTACATGCCAAGGAAACATCGACTTCATCCATTGCATCTTTATGATTCATACCAGTTTGCTTTTTAGCACTTCCATTATCAATTGAATCATGAAGACTATCATAATCCATCATAGCAGATACCTATAACAAAACAAATTGCAGTACATAAAGAGTTAACTTGGAAAAGGCAGTTATGGAATGCCCAAAGCAGAGCAAAAGAACAAACAAGGGCACACTAGGTGAAACAAACAGTCATCACATTCTTTACTAAGCCCATTCTGAAATGCTTTGCAAAAGAGTATAAAGAAATCTTTCAAATGACAACATAACATACTGGCAAAACTCAAAAAAGCCCACGTATGCATTTGACTAAGTTTTCCTCTGCAAGATTCACTATAATTCCATATGGACATTTGTTATTCAATTTCCCCATAGGATGCCTTAATTGTAGCCTACTGGTGCTTCTCCTCCCCTATGAGGAAGTCTTGGGTTCAATTTGTCCGGGATGTGGAACAATCTTAGCATGCCCATCCATGGTCTTAACACATGTTCCATACTCCAGACTTCTCAATGAACAATTTACTAGGTATTCTTCATAGATTCAAAACATACTCAAGTCCAACATTTAGTTGCATGTTACCACTATAAACAAAATGAACACCAGTCCCATTCTTTTTAAAACATCAAAACTACTTCACATGCACCCATAAAGTACTGGAATTGGGCAGGAACACCAAGAGCTAAACAAAAAACCAGAAAAAATATTAAAGAAATACATACATAAAGGGCACAAGTCATAACCGTACATGACATGAAAACCCATTGACAGACACCAGAACGAAACATCATTGCAAATGGCGGGTAGAATAAATTTGCCAAAGACCCTGGCCAACAGCCAAGTCATTTGTACAATTCAGGAAAAGCCATTTGTACAAATGTCATCTATATCAGTTTTTATGAAAACGTATGGAAAGATGAACCTTTGGTTTTTATTTAAATACACAAAGCAATTACATTCTTCATATAAGCATATTTATCAAGTAAAATTTCCTTTCTGATGAAAATGCATGAAAAAGTAAATTTATAATGTTCAAATAATAGATTGTATCCAATATGTATGCATAAAATCTACCTTTTCAAGATATTTTGATCTATCTGAGATTCTTATTCTTGCTAGTTCCGCCAATAGATGTCCCGCCAATTCATGCTTTTGTCGAGAACATAGTTTTGATATTTTAGAGAGGACAAATTTATTAAACCTGCAACAAGAAAATGCCATTGAAATAATGCCTACAATCTTCCCATGCTTATTGATAATGAAGTACATTACCTCATTTTTCTACCCAAAGCATTCCGGTATCCTCTCTCAGCTTCAAAAACAATTGCGCTTCTCAATCCTTTCCCATAGTAGCACTAGAAAATGAAACTTTTAAGTACATTTAGAAATGTCAAATTTACAATACTAAATTTAGTAAAAAGATAATGAGATTTCAAAATAAGGCCAACATAATCAAGCCGCAAAACCCGAGCTTGGTTGAGTTGCATATAGTTGCCTCAAAAGCCCAAATGTAGAATTATGGATACATGATTGAATTCACCATCTCCTAATAGCTCAAGCCTTTGGGAAAATTGGTAATTTATCATGGGATCAAAGCAAGTTGTCTCGAGTTTGAATCCTGTCTCCACTCTACCTCCCATTTAAAAACTTAAAAAAACCCACGTTTTGAGTCTCACTAATTGAAGGGGACCCTAGGCCCACACTTGAGAGGCAATATTAAAATTCTAGTTAAATGATTAAATTCACCATTTTGTAACAACTTAAACTTTTAGGAGAATTGGTAATTTATCCCTTAACAATTGATATGCTTTGGAGTATGAACATTTCTAAGAACTGAGTAGTGACTACTATGCATTAATTGTGAAGCTAGGAAGCATGAACACTAACACGGGTACGACATGGTAACACGAGCAATTTCCTATAAAATTATAATATAAAACGGCCGGTACAACACCAGTATGACACGAGTACGATATAGATACGACACGGGTATAGCACTCTAAATAAAGTGTCTATGCTTCCTAGTTGTGAAGGAGCAAAGCCAAAAACTTACAAGAATAGAAATAACAACATGAATTGCACTCCATGCACATCTCAAAAGACATAACCCAATTAAAATCAATGTAGTTATATGTGTTTGAATTTAATTGGTCTTAGAGAGTATAACATTGTTTATGCTTCATTGTTCAAATTTTTTAATTGGGGAACCTCCTAAGGATTTGCGCTAAAAATAAAGCGAGTTTAAGTCATAGCCGATGAAAAGGATAAACAAAAATAGGTGTAAGTGTTTTACCAGGCCACATGATTGCACGATTGATAGTGTGAGTACCATCACTGCATGAACAGGACATGCCTAAACAACATCAACGTTGATTAAACCTGAAAAACAAGATACATAATAATAACAACACTCAATTAATTGACTCAGGTAGTGAATGAATTTCAATATTCTTGAGCAAAATCATAGAGATTCTGATTAAGCAAGTGATGATTAAGCAAAAACCCTGATGCTTTCATTGAAATATTGGAGAAGAAAATTGCAAAGTACCTTTGAAGAGTGACCCACTGGTTTTTGGAGAAAAAGCTCAGAAAGCGGAGAGTGGAGAGTGAGAGAGTTTGAGAAAGCAAAAGATGATGAACCTCGAGAGGCGGGAGACGTTAAAAAAAAAAAAAAAAGCCCAATAACTTTCCACGTCTCGTCAATGCCCGAATACTCCAATCTCCGGTCTCCAATTCTTCCTTTGTCCTTTTAAATGAAGTTTTTTATTTAATAATCAAAAATTTAAAAGAAGTTGTAAGGTTTTCAATTAATTTAGGTTTTTTTTTTAAGGAATACAAATTTGTACTGATATTTTACAGTTGATTTGATTAATCAAAATTCATAACTTATGCCAAAGGTCTTGTAGCTGAATTGTCCTCATACATAAAGTGTTTTGGGGTCTAGGGTAGAAAGGGTTCGAATTGCGGGCTTAGCAGCATGTTGTAATTATCTCTCAAAATATATATATATATATATATATATATATATATATATATAACTTATGGTGTTTTTTAATATAACATTTGAGAGTCGTGGTTCAATATTTTAAGAGACTTATAACTTAACTGATATTTTATTCAAATTTCCTCTAAAAAAAATGTCTTAGAATAGTGAGCACTTGAGTTAAACTACTCTTTCCAACCAAAAATATATATATATATATATATATATATATATCTAAAACTCACTTTTTGTTGTTTGGGACTTAGGAATCTCAATAGAAAAAATATAGGAAGAAAGGAAATTAAAATAAGCTTAGAGATACAATTCGGTCAATTAAACTATTCACTCTCTTAAAAGAAGAAAAGGAAGGGAAGGGTTTATGGTGATTAAAATAGATCTTGAAAAAGCCTATGATAGATTGGAGTGGAGCTTTGTTAGGTTGGTCTTGGATCATTTTGGTTTCCCTAAGAATATTTTTGAGATTATTCTTAGCTGCATCTCTACAACCTCTACCTCCATTCTTTTTAATGGCAGTAAACTTGAAGCCTTCTTCCCCTCAAGAGGCATTAGACAAGGAGACCCTTTGTCTCCCTACATCTTCCTTCTCTGTATGGAATACTTAAGCTCTCTTATCTTCAAAAGTTGTGAAAGTAGAGACTGGACGGCCATGAAGGCTTCTCAAAGTGGGCCGGGGTTCTCTCATATTTTCTTTGCGGATGATTTGCTGCTTTTTGCCAAGGCAAATGCTAGAAACAGTGAGGCCATCTTAGAAATTCTAGACCATTTTTGTGAGATTTCTGGGCAGAAAGTCAGCAATAGCAAGTCTCGTGTTGTTTTCTCTCCTAATGTGGATGATCAAGCAAAAATCTCCATTTGCAACAAGCTGGGTATTTCTGCCACTAGTGAGATTGGTAGATATCTTGGGTTCCCGATTTTCCATAAGGGATAGAATTGTAATGCTTTTAACTTTGTTATTGATAAAGTTCAATCTAAACTTACGGGGTGGAAGGCAAAAGTGCTCTCCCCGGCAGGTAGGCTTGTATTAATCAAATCTGTTTCTGCCACTATACCTGACTATTATATGCAATGCCATGCTCTCCCTATTAAGACTTGTTCTGCTATAGACAAGCTTAACAGAGATTTTCTTTGGGGGTCAACCCAAGAGAAGCGGAAGCTACATCTTGTTAATTGGAATGTTGTTACCCTTCCCAAATTGTATGGTGGTCTTGGCATTTTCCAAATGAGAGCTAGAAATGAAGCTTTACTTGCCAAGCTTTGTTGGAGAATAGCTAATAATCCCGAGGCACTGTGGGCTAAAACCCTCATCAAGAAATATTTTTCTGGTTCCTCTGTTGGTAGGAAAAAGAATTGTTCATGTATTTGGGCTGCTTGTAGGAAAGGTGGTCTGATCTTCTTGCAAGGTCTTAAATGGACCATCTATAATGGGAGATCTGTGAACTTCTGGAGTGATTTTTGGCTTTCTTTAGGTCCTATTAGAAGATTGATTGAAGGTCCCTTGGCTTCTCAAGAGGATGCTCTTACTGTTTGGGATGTGAAAGAGCTTGGGGTGGCTAACCTCTCTTTATAATTTCCTGATTTTATCATTCAAGCCATTTCTGCCACCCCTTTTGCTAATAATGCCGAGCTTCATGACTCTCCTATTTGGGTTTTTTCAAAAAATGGTGATTTCTCTCTTAGTGCAGCTTATGTGATGGCTAAAAGGTTAAACCCTTTGAACCTTTGTACTTCTCCTATTTCTTGGATTTGGAAAATTAAGTCGAGTCCTCGAATCATATTTTTCCTTTGGCTGGTTGGTCACAACGATATTCCTACTTGTGAAGTTTTAGGTTCAAGAGGTTTCACTCTTGACACTTGCTGCCCGATGTGCATGGAGTTCCCTGAATCCATCACTCATGTGTTACGAGATTGCAAATATGCTAAGTTGTTTTGGACTAAGCTTGGTGTCCCCCAACCCCTCCTCCATTCTTTCTCCCTTCCTCTACTTGATTGGCTCAAGGCTAATGCTATTAATGCCTTCCGCTCTAATCACTTGGGGATACCTTGGGAGGTCCTTTTCCCTATGGGACTTTGGCTTCTATGGCTGCAAAGAAATGCTTTCATTTTTAGAACTGGTGTTGTAGAGCCGAATCTGGTTGGTTCTTGTGTGAAGAAAGGGGCTGAGCTTTTTGCTTTTGGCCTTGGCAGCAAACTAGCCCCTTGTAAAGAAATTGTTCAAGTGGCTTGGAAGAGACCTCCAGTGGGGTGGACTACCCTCAATACTGATGGTTCGGCTGTGGGTAATCCTGGCAAAGCTGGCTGTGGCAGGTTACTCCGCAACAGTGAAGGTTCTTGGCTTAAAGGTTTTGCGAGGGGAGTGGGCTACACTACTAGCTATGTAGCGGAATTATGGGCTCTTCGTGATGGGTTGAATCTGGCCTCCTCTCTAGGAATTGAGAGTCTTATTATTCAATTAGATGCTTTAGCCATTGTTCATCTGCTGAATAATTCTGCTGCTAACCTTTCTTTGGAACCGCTTTTATCTGACTGTAGGAACCTGTTGAAGACTTTTCCTAGGACTCGGATTGAACATGTGTACAGAGAGGCCAACCAATGTGCCGATGCACTTGCTAAATTAGGGGCCAAGTTTTCTGCTATGTTTATTTATTTTGATATCCCACCGGATGTGGTGGTGAATTTGCTCACTCTTGACAGGACAGCAACTTCTTGTAACAGACTTATTGTTGTGATTGGTTAATGTTTAATATATTATCCCTTTAACCAAAAAAAAAAAAAAAACTTTAAAGATGGTATTTGTCCCCACTTGATTGAGTTTGGTAGTGGGTTCCAAGCAAATCACCTAGTATATACAACTGAGCTTGGATTTTACAAGTTAGAAAATCCTATGAATTTGTCTCTAATGTTGTGCAAACTATGTACAAACTTTAAAAACCTTTGAATATGTATAATTAACTTAATATGGATGATTAATTGTGAACAATGAAGAGTTTCCTTTCAAAACCCACACTTGAAAGGTCACTTTGGTTGATACAAACCCTCTAAATTGTTGCCTTGGTTATTAGTAACCATTAAAGACTTAAAATTATCTTTATTCCCTCTATTTTTTTTTTCCAATTATGCAAAAAAAAAAAACATTCTGCAATCATATTGCTTAATCAAGAATGACATCACTTTAGCAACGAGTGCCAAAACATGGCAAAACGGGCAAGTTGGGTCGGGTTCGAGTCGGGTCAATTGGGTTGTAGGTCAAAACGAGTCATTTTAAATGGGTTAAAAATGAGTTCAAGTCAGTCGGGTTGCAGGTTAAGTCGGGTTGAGTTAACCCGTATTTTTTACATAAATTTTTTTTTATAAAGAAAACAACTTGTATTTGCCATTTGGAAAATCATGCAACAAATTACTTGGTGTAAAATGTATTACTTTGAATTCACCTCTTATATCAAGAATGAACTAAACTTATTAATACTTATTCAATAATTTTAAAATTATACAAATCCTAACATTGCTATCTAAAACAAAATAACACAAACATAAGTAAAACAAATACACAAGTTTTATTTCTACACAATATCAACATCCCAAAATATAAAACAAAATTACAAATGACTTTATTGGATGATTCATTTGACAAAGAATAAAAACATATAAGAAATTTACAATTTTGAAAATTAATTTTATAATCTATTGTCAATTGTGGTTGGCACTCTATTTCAATTTGAAATATACATTAAAGTTTGATCGTTTACTTATTTATACACGGTCTCTTTTATGAATATTATATCATTGTTAAGCAACACACTCTAAGATATATCATAATTTATTTTGAAAAATTGTTTATTTTGGACATAAATTGTTAAAAAATAGGTCTACATTAATTTGATACTTTGGCTTCATTAATTTCACACTTGTGAATGTTTTTCACACATGTTTACAATTTTAAATTTATGTTTTTAACTGTACTATAACCAGATTATCTTGGCATGTACTGTGCTATTTGATATTTAAAATTTTTTACTTATTCTGAATGCTCAACCATTCATTTTTCAATTAATTTGCATGCAATTATGTAAATGTCTCAATTGTTTCTTTAAAGCTCACACCAAACAATTAAACCAATATTGTCTTTTTTTTCTTTTTTTTTACCATAAAAAAAGTTTTTAAAAATGGTTCAGGTTTAGGTCGAGTCAAGTTGACCTACAAAAAACACAGGTCAACTTGTTTTTGTTTCGGGTCAAAACAATCGAGTTCGGGTCAGGTGTTTTTCGAGTCGGGTCAGGTCGGGTCAAAAAATCTGACCCGTTTTGCCATGTCTAGTGCCAATCAAGTAAACCATCAGAACTCGCTTGACCAAGCTCAATTGAAGTGCTAAGTCCTCTGTTTGCCAAATTAGGAACCTTATTTACTTATCGACATTGTTTCTCAACTCATCCCTCACTTAAGCAAGGGCCTTTGCTCAATAGATTATGGAGCTTGCTCGAAGATACTTCAACTCTCTCCCCCTCCCTGAACCATTCCTATACCATTGAAGTAGGATTACTCACATGTTACAAACTACACATATATATACATATACACAATAACTATAATTTAAGCTCTTTATGTTTTGATTCCTTAACAAGAAAAGAAATTTATATGGTCATCTATTAATAGGGGGTCATTGGTAAATATGAAAAATTAGATATGAACTCATCAACCTGCCTAAACCTAATGGGAAAAATGCATGGATTAAAAGGGAATTCTCTGCCCTTTTCTTCTTTTAACTTAAATGATAGGTTAAAAAGGGAATTCCAATTCATGGGAGAATAGGTTAACCTGAGACCCAATTCAACTAAAAAATGAGTTGAATGTTGGTTTGACCATTTGACTTTGACAAATTTTATGAGAATTAGTTTAGCACAAGCTCCCTTTTCTAGCTATATTTGTTCAGGTTATTTGAATTGAAAGGTTGTAAACAATATCAAGCTAACATACAACCCAATAGTTGTATTTATTATTGTTGTTGTATATAAATGTTGGCACCATACAATATGCATTGAATTTGAAGCAAAAAGATGCATATTTTATGGCTATATCATATAATTATATTGAGTTGTGCATTTGTGTTAGAACCTCTTTTTCTCTCCCCTGTGTGTGTTTGTTTTTCAAAAAAAAAAAAAAAAATGCTACGTCTACAACAATTTTACAACATTTTTACAACAAATCACAGGTGGTTAGTTGTTATTGGTTCGAATTTGAAACTAACAGCAAGATTACCTTTTTGTCCCAACAATAATAACTAGTAACAACCTGCCACTTAGGATTTGTTGTAGAAATGTTGTAGAAATATTGTAGACATATCATTTCCCTATATATATATATATTTATATTGAGTCGTTGTTTTGGTGCGTATCTTTCAATTAATAAACACGTGAATTTATCACGCTTTAATGTAAATATATAAGATCGTGTATCTTATTGAGTTTAATAACGAATATATATATATATATATATATATAGGCTTACAAAATGTATATAAGTTTTATTTATTTTTTAAATGCACTTTTTTTTTTTTTGAGAAACTTAAATGCACCTTTTGTCTTCTTTATCTTTATCAATTTTGTTTGATTGTATAATTTCTATTATATACTTATTTTTTTGTTTGGCCTATCTGACTTTTTTTGTTCAAGGGAGTCGTTCGAATAATTTATTAAAGAGTTCAAATTTAGTAATGATGTGGTATAAATCGCATAATTTACACTATTCAATAAGAGATTGTCATATAAATATTTTACTTAAAATTCAATACACTCTACTACACCTTATAACATTTCAATAACTTCCAATTTGGTTGAATTTATATATGGGTATTAAAATTAATTAGGTATTTATGCTTATTTTTAAATATGTGATAAGATGTTGTAGCATGTTAGGATTGAAGAAGTAAAATATAAGTTTTACACCACATCCTTTATGGAATTTAACCTCTTTATTAAAAAATGTAAATACTAAGATAGTCATCTTTGAAGAGCTCTAAAAAACAGTAAAACCTCCTGTGGGAAAAGTTTCTAAAAAATGTAGTAAATCCTAGAACTTAATGCTTATACGAAATTTAATTTAAAAAAAAAAAAGAAAATTGCCTCAAAAGGCACAATATTGAAAGAAATTAATTAATTTAAAGACCTTCGCCATAACACATCGGCCTCAACTTATATCAGTATGAGACCTATTGAGACGACATGATTTGGCCGTTAATAGCAAAAGCCCTAGTGATAGCCTTCCGTCTTCATTTAGCTACACTATAAATATCCGCATAATTCACCCATAACCTTCACAATTCACACAGCGCCACTCTGCGTCTCAAAGTTGCACAGCTTTAGCTTTAGCTCAGGATTAGTGTTTATAGCCTACAAAAATTCATTGCCTTAGTTACATAAGCCAAGCCAAACCAAGCAAAGGGCCAAGGCAAATAGGGGAGAGCAATACAATTGGCTCTGAAATTAACTTGTGGGTTCTCCACAGGCTGCCCTGCCAATCTGGCCCTATACATAAAAATATGGCATCATAGTACGGGTTTTGTGCTTTGATGGGTATCTCTGGGATTTGAATCTTTGGTTTTCAGGCCTAAGTTTCTTTCCCAAATACCCATCTTCTCTTTTTTCACAAACCCGCCTCCAATCGCCATTACATTACTTCTTCCAAATGATCTGCATTTTTTTTTTTCAATTGCAACCACATTTTTATCTTGGGATGTTTTTATTTGTTTATGAGTTTTTTTGGTTTTTTTTTTTCAAAACTAGTAAGATTATGCTGACAAAAGAATACACGGATTGAGGATCTACAGGTTATTACAAAATTTTAGGATAAAGGCTTAGTTGTTGTTGTAATAGATTTATTCATTACTTTCAACCTTCTCTATCTGTTGTTGTTCATGGGACTCTATTGTTTGCACCAATTATTGGGAGTTGAGATTTTATTCTGAATTGGATCCACGTTTAGATTTGTAATAATTAAAATGAGTTATGAAATGGATTGATTTTAAATGGAGAAGTTGTTCGAAGTTTGTAGTTGACACCAAATTTTTTGTTTGATTGTCTAGAAGTTAGGCATATAATGCACAGCTGGGTTTTGATTTTCCACGTAGGGCATAGAATGAGATTTAAGTCAAGGTTCAATAACCGGTACAGGCCAGACAAGAATCGGTATTTGCATCCCATGTTCACCATGATTTGAATCACTAATTGATACAATTACAATAGGAAGGATTTGAATTTGAGTAACAGAATTTACAATAAATGTAAATCCCAGAAATCTGATTGCAAATCCTACTTATCAAAAAGGGAAAAGTCTATGGACAAATCCACCTTTTTATCAGAGCCAAACAACCCCCTCTCCAAAATCCAATTTTTTATAATTGCCTGAGAATTCACTGCCTGGACTCAGTAGGCACAGGATATGCCCAGCTCCAAAAACTAAAACATGACTCAAATTCCCCCATTTCTGCACATACCCAGCAAGCTCTCCATTCAATGCCCAAACTTTCTTCTCAGCCATCAAAAACTCACTAAGCACATCACACTTCACTGTCTTCACCAGTTAAAACCACAGTATCCATCAAATCATGTTGCCCTCAATACACAACTATACCTTGGTCTTCTTCACCAACAATTCCACCTTTTATTTTACGTTCTTCATGAAATCATTGTGCAATGCAGCCATCACAACATCACTGCATAGCTTATGAATCATTGACTCGTTCACTCCCAAAGCCTTCTTCACCTCCTTTTTCAGCAGAAACTTTGATAGCAATTTAGTACCGTATGGAACTTTCTTACTAATGTCAATCTAAGTTGCCAATCCTGTCATGCTTTGCAACATATCCAAGACCCTTATTTTAGCATTTGTTGCTGCTCTCCAATTCCCCATTTTGGTTAGCTTAACTGCATCCCATTGTGATTGTGCTTTCGCCAACTCACTTTTTTGCCTCTCATTGATCAAACCAGAATAATAGGCATTCATAGCATGAGTAGTGATGATGCCGAAATGTTCACCAGTGAGATGCACGATCCTTGCACTCGAATAACCGTTTCCTGAAAGAGAGAACAACACAAAAACACCTTCAAAGGGCACCGGTGTGGAGCCGGCCAAACACCCTCCGAAGATTAAGTCAGAAAATGTTTTTACAACTCTAGAGTACTAGAGAGGAGTTAGTTACGCGTACCTTTTTGTGAGGGTGTTGGGGCCTTTTTATAGTGATGAGGTCCTGCCTCCTTTCCTTGTAGAGCAAGCCTCTCATCCTTGCAGAGCAAGCTTCTCATCCTTGTAGAGCAAGTTCCTTGAAACGTGGTGGGCAAGTCTGGGCCTCCGTCCGGTCAGGGGCCCACGCGAAGGATGGGCTCTACCTTCTTTGGGCTTGTGGACATGGGCCTATTGGGCTCGCCAAGCCTTATCTCATATTTTATCCTCTTCAGCTGCCCCCTTCACCCCATTTGGTCCGTCGCTGTTGTGCAAACGGTCAATTGGGGTGACGGTTAAAACAAACAATAATGATGGCCCGTACTCATGGGGGTGACGGATGGGCGTAAATGAACGGTAACAAAGAGCTAGGACGGTGATCGTAAAGACCGAATGGTTGATGACGGAGTCAGAGACATGACGGTCAGAGCTTCACGGATGTTGGTGACGAGGACCCTTGGAGGGAGGTTGACGGATGGAGACGACGTCATGTCTGTGGGGGTCTGACAGGCTGCAGAAGCATTTAAGGCGATGACACGTGTCATTCGTAGATTGGTCCGTATCTTGGATCGAAGTGCCGCTTCGTCTTCCGTGCACTCTACCTATAAAAACCTGCACTTCTCCTTCATTTCTCTACTTTGCGCAGAAACTTCATTATCAGAGCGAGTCCGTCACTTGTCAGCGCTCAACCGTTCACATCTTTTTGCAACGAGATCAACCCGTTCGCTCCCTTCTTCGGTAAGTGATCCTATCCGTTCACCTTCAGTTTTTATAAATGTCACGGTTGAAGCATTTAAACTTCTTGCATCCGTCTCTTCCCTTTTTTATTTTAGACCGTCAGTCTTAGGCTTTGTCACTCCGTTGTAGGCAATGTCTAGTGCGTCGAGTAACCAGTCGTTCGTCCGCGACGGGGCGGGTTACGAGGAATTGTATCCGTCGGGTTACAAAGATCCGGACGAACTGATCGAGAGGACTCCGTCTGCCACTTCACCGTCCTCAACAAATGAGGATATGGAGTTGACCGAACCAGAGGAAGGTTCTGACGGCGGTGGTGGAGGACCTAGATCCGTAGTTGGGGCTAACGGACTTAGGGAGTTCGTCATGCTGCCTGAGTGGACGGTGCACAAATTTGTGTCCACAATTAAGGAGGTTCACTTCAAAACAATTAGGGCAATCTACCAAATACCCGACCACATCCCCATCCGTCTGCCCTACAAATCCGAGAAATGTTATTACGACGGAGTGGATGATCTAGGGGTGTACGAACAAGCACTAAAGGCCGGACTTAGATTCCCCCTGAACAGATTAAAAAGAGAACTCCTCCATCACTTAGGTCTGTCCGTCAGCCAGATATCCCCCAACGCCTGGAGGGTTTTTATTGCAATGGAGGTTCTATACGGAGCCATGTCTAATGGCTCAAGATCGTTGACCGTACGGGAGTTCCTCCACTGCTACCGTCCGGACGAGATAGACAAGTCGAGGGGAATGTACAGTTTCGTCCCTAGGAAATCCGTCTTGAAGGTCATTTACGAGACCCCGGACTCCAACCGAGACTGGAAGAGCCGCTATTTCTTCCTGGAAGGTGACGGTTGGATGTGTCACCCGGGGGAGACGGACTTCCTGCCCGTCAACAGCACATGGGGTATCTTGGACCCGTCCGGTATAGTCCGTCGCGTTGCGTAGGTAATTTAACTTTAACTTTTTAATGACCGTCCTAAGTGTTTTTTTTTTTTTTTTTTTTTTTTTTCAGTGCGACGGCGTCCACAAGTTGACTTAGAGGAGTACAATTTTTTGGAAAATATTTTTTCAAAGACGAAGCCAGAGGAAAGGACGTGGGCGAAGCTGGTCAATCTCAACACCGTCCACTGGTACTGCGACGGACCGGAGCCTACAGCCGCGGCGATAAAGTACGAGGAACGCACATGTCAGCGTAAGTCCGTCACCTCTTTTTTCCTTTGCTCATTCGCTTTGAGTTTTACCCGTCTACCCTTGTTTCTACAGAGATGGACGACGCGAAGAGGAGGGCTGCCATCAAAAGTAAAGCCGCTAAGAACAAGGAGACGGACGTGGGGGCGATGGGGACGGGCTCGAGCAGGCCCCCGGCGAAGAGACCGATGCCTAAGGTCGACCGTGCACCCAAGAAACAGAAAGTTTCGACGGAGCCCGTCATAGGCCTTATGGCGGAGGGAAAGAAGACGGTGACCCCGGCCAAGCCTGGAGCTGGCAAAGGTCTGATGGTTCCCCCTCCGGGCAGTCAGAAGAAACCGCCCGTCCTACTCCGTGAAGATCCAAAATATGCCTTGGGGAAGATCTCTTCCATCATTGGGAGCAAGGACTACGAGGACCTGGGGAACCACTCGACGGAGGCCATGGGGGAGACGGGCCTCTTCAGCATTGCCCAAGTAAGAATCCGTCATCACTCATCTTTCAATTTCCATTGTTATCATTTTTTACTAAGTACAATTTGGTCGTCAGGCTATGCTTATGACGAAGGGTCTGATGGACCGGGCTCTTCACAATGAGACGGCGCTGGAGAGGGTCCGTGACAAGGCCAGGCTGGCGGAAGAGGAGCTGCTCGAGCTCAAAAACTGGAAAGTGGTGACGGAGAAAAAGCTCAAGCTGGCGGAGCAGGCAAGGGACGAGCACCAGAGGACGGTGGAGGAACTCAAGGCCGTCCTGGAGGATAAGGAGGACGAGCTTCGTCTCGCCAAAGAGAAGGCCGTCCAGGAGTATCGTGACTCCGACGCTCTCTTGATGGAGCTCGGAACTTCATACACTGATGGTTTTGAGGATGCTCTCCGTCAGGCCAAAGCTCTATACCCTAAGTTTGACTTCTCAGCCGTCGACATCAACGTCGCGGAGGGTATGTCCGTCCTGCCAGACGCCTCTGATGATACAACTGACCTTTTCGCAGAGGAAAGGCCCGTCACCGTTGTCCCTGAGCTTCAAGCTGAAGAAGGAAAGACTCCAGAAGCCAAAGACCCCGTCGCTCCTGATGTGTAGCCGTTCACCATTTTGTTTAATTATTTTGAAAACTCTTTGGATTTTTTCCTGTCGTATGTAGGGCCATTTTATATCCGTTGTATCCGACATTTAAACTCATTTATATAAATGTTTCTTTTAATGTCGCATTGATAATGGTGTGTGCTCCGTCCTGATGCTTTAAATACTTGCTTAATTTGATCCGTCCACGTCGTGGACCTTTATATTTTTCGCGACCTCAGTCGGATCCGTTCACTCCTTTGAAAGTGGTCGTGACCCCTGATTGCTGCCCACGTGATGGACTTGCATAATTTCGCGAACTGTTTGGGTTCGTCCATTTTTTGGATTCGTATAAGTTCGGCCCTGGTTGAGTCCGTCTACTTTGTGGATTGGTGTAAATTTCTAACCCATGGTGGGGTCCGTCCACTTAGTGAACTTGTATATTTTTAACCCATGATGGGGTCCGTTCACTTTTTCAGGACTTGTATAAATTTTTAACCCATGGTGGGGTCCGTCCTTTTTTAGGACTTGTATAAATTTTTAACCCATGGTGGGGTCCGTCCTCTTTTAGGACTTGTATAAATTTTTAACCCATGGTGGGGTCCGTCCTCTTTAAGGACTTGTATAAAATTTTAACCCATGGTGGGGTCCGTTCACTTCGTGAACTTGTAAATTTTTAACCCATGGTGGGGTTCGTCCTCTTTTAGGACTTGTATAAATTTTTAACCCATGGTGGGGTCCGTTCACTTCGTGAACTTGTAAATTTTTAACCCATGGTGGGGTCCGTCCTCTTTTAGGACTTGTATAAATTTTTAACCCATGGTGGGGTCCGTACTTTTTTAGGACTTGTATAAATTTTTAACCCATGGTGGGTCCGTCCTCTTTTAGGACTTGTATAAATTTTTAACCCATGGTGGGGTCCGTTCACTTCGTGGTAGCAGTCTTTTAGTAGTGAGATTTACACAGCAAGGTCCTGAATGTTCCTTCATTAAATTCGAATCTGTAGAAGAAAATACCTGCCCCTTCTTGGGCCTACAAAGGTACTAAAGCAAAAAGCCAAAAAGTAATCAAAAGACTGCTTCAGAATAGTCGAAGTCTAGTAAATATACATTGGGGAATTTAAACGTCCCTTCTACTGGTAGTATTTCCGAAGGTGCTCTGAATTCCATGGATGCTGGAGCTTTTTTCCGTCCATGGTTTCGAGGTGGTACGTGCCCTTCCTACGCCACGATGTGATTCTATACGGTCCTTCCCAATTTGGTCTGAGCTTCCCCTGGGTAGGGTCTTTGGCAACGCCCATGACCTTCCGTAGTACCAGGTCGCTGATCTGGAAATCCCTGTGCTTTACCCTTGAGTCGTAGTTCTTTGACATGAGGTTCTGGTATCGCGCCAATCTCTGTTCAGCTATTGCTCGGACCTCGTCCACCAAGTCTAGCTGAAGGCGCATAGCTTCTTCATTTTGTCCTCCGTGTAGCTCTGTACGCGATAGCTGGTGAGGCCGATTTCTGCTGGGATGACTGCATCGGCTCCGTATGTAAGTTAGAACGGGGTCTCCCCAGTGGGTGTCCTTGCAGTCGTCCGATATGCCCACAAGACGCTTGGCAGCTCGTCTGGCCAGATACCCTTTGCCCCCTAGAGCCGGGTCTTGATAATCTTTAGCAATGTCCTGTTCGTGACTTCTACCTGTCCGTTTGCCTGCGGGTGTGCTGGTGATGAATAATGATTCCGAATGCCTAGCTCTGAGCAGAAATTCTTGAATGCGCTGTTGTCGAACTGTTTTCCATTGTCAGAGATAAGCACCCTCGGAATCCCGTACCTGCATACGATGTTTTTCCACACGAAGGCACGGATGTTTTTCTCTGTGATAGTGGCAAGGGGTTCCGCTTCGACCCACTTGGTGAAGTAGTCGATACCGACTACCAGGAACTTCAGCTGCCTTAGAGCCGTTGGGAAAGGGCCCATGATGTCTAGCCCCCATTGCGCGAACGGCCATGGGGCCGTCATGGGTGAGAGTTCTTCTGATGGTTGCCTGATTAGATTACTGAACCTCTGGCACTTATCACAAGCCTTCACATAGGATTGTGCGTCCCTGAACATGGTGGGCTAGTAGTATCCGGCTCGGATAAGGTTGCGCACCAAAGACCGTGCTTCGGAGTGATTCCTGTAAATCCCCTCGTGAACTTCCCTCATCACATATTCTGCTTCGCCGTGGCTCAGACACCTTAGGTAAGGTCGAGAGAAACCTCTTTTGTACAAGGTGTCTTTGATCAGTACGAACCGCGAAACCCGGACTTTCAATCTTCTTGCAGCGTCCTTCCCGTCCGGCAGGGAGCCCGACTGTAGATATTCTTTCAGGGGTGCGGTCCAATCCTTTTCAACATCTATCTCCTGTATCTTCCGTCCGTCATCAATAAGTGAGCAAGTTTGAACAAAGGATAATACCTGTTTAGGCGCATTCATGAACTCTGCGGAGGCTGCTTTTGCCAAACGGTCGGCGCACTCGTTTTCCTCCCTTGGGATCTGAATGAATTTGACCTCGAGGCCGGCGATTTGACCCTTCACTTCCTCCAGGTACTTCTTCATCCTCTCGTTTCTACACTCAAAATCGCCATTGATCTGACTAGTTATCACCTGGGAGTCACAATGTATGATCATGTTTCCGGCGCCCGCGGCCCTTGCAAGATCCAATCCAGTTGCTAAAGCTTCATACTCCGCCTCGTTGTTGGTTGTAGGGAAGTCTAGTCTTATCATACACTCGATCTTATCTCCTTCTGGTGTTCGTATAACTACACCGGCTCCTCCTGAGTGCTGATTTGATGACCCGTCCGTGTGAATGATCCATAGTTTTTGTCCTTCAGCCCTTTCGTCTCCCTGCTGGGTGTACTCGGCTATGAAGTCCGCCACTACTTGGCCTTTCATCGAAGTTCGTGGACGGTACCGTACGTCAAATTCGCTTAGCTCAATTGCCCACAAGGCCATTCTTCCTGCCACCTCGGGGCTGCTCATTGCTTTCTTCAGAGGTTGGTCCGTCAGGACTATGATTACATGAGCTTGGAAATAGGGTTTGAGTTTCCGCGCAGCGGTCATGAGGGCAAGGGCCAATTTCTCCATCCGGGGATACCTTTCTTCTGCTCCTCGAAAAGCCCTGCTCACAAAATAGACTGGTCGTTGGGAGCGTCCGTCGTCCCATACCAAGGCCGCGCTGACGGCTGCTTGCGAGACTCTCCAATTTCGTACTCCGTAGGGAACTTGATCATCAAGTGGTATGTTGAGGTCGCTGCTTTCCAAGAGTTCAGTGTTGGTCGCCCTATTATACCGTTGTACGCGGATGAACAGTCGACTACTAAGAAGGTCACGTTCTGAGTGATTTGCTGCGGATAGTCACCGATCGTCACTGAGAGCGTGATTGCTCCTAATGGGAGTATCCTCATTCCTCCAAAGCCGACCAACGGGGCATGCGTTGGTGTTAGTCGTGCTCTATTTATTCCCATCTGCTGGAATGCTGGGTAGTATAGGATGTCTGCCGAGCTGCCGTTGTCGACCAGCATCCGGTGTACGTTGTAATCTCCTACCCTCAAACTGACGACAAGGGCGTCATCGTGTGGATGGTAGAGGCGTCTCGCGTCGTCCTCTGAGAATCCAATGATCAGACTTTCTCTCCGTGCTATCTTGGGTACGGAGCCCGTTACCTGCACATTTTGGACCATCCTGAGGTAGGTCTTTCGGGCCTTCTTGGATGACCCCGTTGCCGTCGTGCCCCCTATTATCATCCTTATGTCCCCAACAGGGGGTCTCGGATGGTCGTTCTCCCGTCAGGGGGCCTGTTCCCGTGCATGAGCATCCGTCCTTTCCTTACTGACGAATTTCTGCAGTTTCCCTTCTCTGATGAGGGCCTCAATTTGCTGTTTTAGATCGTAGCAATCCGCAGTATCGTGACCGTGATCGCGGTGGAAACGGCAATACTTGTTTCTGGATCGCTTGGCTGGATCGCTCTTTAGCTTCCCCGGGAACGTCAGAGATCCCTCGTCTTTGATCTGCATCAGCACTTGGTCTAGCGGAGCGTTCAGAGGGGTGAATCTTGTGAATCTCCCTCCTGGGGGTTTAGAACGCTTATCCTCGCGTCTGTCTCCCGTTCTTGGTCTCTTCTTTCCGTGGTCCTGCCTAGCATCTTCCGGTTTCTCTCTCTTCCTGGGTTTGTCTTCCTTGGCCGATAGTGCATCCTCCGCATTCATGTATTTCGTGGCCCTGTAGAGTACCTCAGACATGGTCTTCGGATCATTTTTGTACAGGGAGAATAGGAATTTTCCCTTTCGCAGGCCATTCGTGAAGGCTGCCACCAAAATCTTGTCGTCGGCCTCATCAATGGAAAGTGCTTCCTTGTTGAAGCGAGTTATGTATAACCGCAGCGTCTCGTCCTCCCGCTGCTTGATGCTCATGAGGCATGCTGTAGACTTCTTGTACCTGTGCCCCCCGATGAAGTGCGAGGTGAATTGGGCACTTAGCTCCTTGAAGGTGTTGATCGAATTTGGCGTCAATCTGCTGAACCAGATTCTTGTCGCGCCCCTCAGTGTTGTAGGGAAGGCCCTACACATGATCTCGTCCGGTACTCCTTGGAGGTGCATCATGGTCTTGAAGGTTTCCAGATGATCTAACGGGTCCTTGATCCCGTCGTAGCTCTCAACCTGCGGCATCCGGAACTTCGGTGGCAGGGGATAGGAGTTGACTGGTGCGGTGAACGGCGAGTCCGTCCTATTCACTAGATCGTCAAGGTCGCTGGAGACGCGTCCTTTGAGGGTGTTCATCATGACCTCCATCTGCTCTTTCATCACCTGCATCTCTGCAAGGATGGGCGGTGGGGTTGCATTCGTGAGGGAGGGCATGCTCGAATTCCGCCTCTCCGTTCTGCTGGGCTCATTACTGCCCTCTTGCTTCTCAAGCCCCCTTCTTTCGGAGCTGTTCCCCTGGTTCTCCTCCTGACCGTTATGTCCCGGGTTCTTCTGTCGCAACTGTTCCTCCAGGTCGTGATTCTGTTTCGTGAGGCGTTCTACTGCAGCCGCGAGGGTCTGAACCTGTCTTTCTAATGCGGTGGGCCTTGGCGGCTCGTCGCCTTGATCGTCGTTGGTGGTGGCCATCGAGCGTGTGAGTACCATGCAACTCTTGTGTCCGGGAGGCGATAATGGCTTTAGCTGTCACGATTAACCGTTTCCCACAGACGGCGCCAACTGATGATACCGAAATGTTCACCAGTGAGATGCACGATCCTTGCACTCGAATAACCGTTTCCTGAAAGAGAGAACAACACAAAAACACCTTCAAAGGGCACCGGTGTGGAGCCGGCCAAACACCCTCTGAAGATTAAGTCAGAAAATGTTTTTACAACTCTAGAGTGCTAGAGAGGAGTTAGTTACGTGTACCTTTTTGTGAGGGTGTTGGGGCCTTTTTATAGTGATGAGGTCCTGCCTCCTTTCCTTGTAGAGCAAGCCTCTCATCCTTGCAGAGCAAGCTTCTCATCCTTGCAGAGCAAGCTTCTCATCCTTGCAGAGCAAGCTTCTTATCCTTGTAGAGCAAGTTCCTTGAAACGTGGTGGGCAAGTCTGGGCCTCCGTCCGGTCAGGGGCCCACGCGAAGGATGGGCTCTACCTTCTTTGGGCTTGTGGACATGGGCCTATTGGGCTCGCCAATGGGCCTATTGGGCTCGCCAAGCCTTATCTCATATTTTATCCTCTTCAAGTAGCAACCTGTATCACAGAATCTGTCAGCCCATTTCCTATAGCAAAACCGGCTAAGTTCAAGGGCTTTGACACTGTCAAGTATGGATTTTTCTTCAAAATATAGTTCCCTATTGCTGGAACATCCTTCCCTGCATAACTCTCACCTGCAAAATACAATGGACAAAATTTAAACAGCAGGTCTAATTTAACAAAGGAAGTGATTGCTGCAAAAAGATGCTTGGCTACAGAATATTGGTTTCTTGCGATTTCTTCAAGTGTTGAGGCAATGCTAATAGGATTGTCAAGGAAAAGAAGGATGAACCTGGATTCTGTTCAAGTGCAAGGGGTTTGGAGCTTGCAATATTGTCATTGACATTTCAAGTTCCATTAACACATTATCAATTATCAATCTGTATTACAGATTGATAACGTCGGATCATTGATCCTGGTAAGTCTATCTAACAATGCCAATAGCTTGTCATTCTAATAATGAAGTCCAAGGTTCAAAACCTCCACTCCCAAGAATAGAATTATTAAAAAAAAAAATGTTCTTTTAAAAAATTAAATAAATAAATAAAAGATAAGATTGTATTTGTCTATCAATTATCTCTCCCAAATCATGTAGAAATGGAAGTTTTTGCAGACAATACAACATTATTGATACAAGAAACATAGATAAAATCCTTTTTTTTTCCTAACAATGCAACTGTAATTTATTCACTTGTTGGTAGCATGACTTATAAAGTCAAAGTATACTATTTTAAATACTTTAATCAAGGGTGCCTATTTTTTAAAAGTAAGCTTAGATCAATATAAATCTCACAAGTATTTTATTCAGTCAATTACTTACCAAAATAGTAAAACTATTACCAAAAACTTAAAAATTGATATCATATTAACAACATAATATATATATATATATATATTTTTACTTGTTAAAAAAAAGATTTGTGGTAAAACATTATTTTTTTACAAAGTTGATACATCAATTCGTAAGAATTACGTAATAAAATTTATAGTATTCCTAAAATTAATCTTTACTCATTAGATGCACTATGTTTCAAGAATGGACCTCCTTATAACAAGGCTCATGCATGTGTGTATTCACCTAATCCTGTTCTTATTCAAGCCACATCTAAAACCTACCTGTTTGGTGAACTAAATAATAATTTAGTAGAATATAATAGTATATATTATATGGTAATAGTCAATGAAAAATTGCCCATTTAATGCAAGGCATGTTCAATGTATTGGAGTTTTTTTTATTGGTTGTTTGATCATGCCCTGGAAAAATCTGTTTCCCACATTTCATTGACTACAGTGCTTGATGAGGGGAGGAATTATCCCCAGTAGAAGGTATATACATTGAGCTGGGTGTCTCACAGCATGTGGACCTCAAAGGTATGTGTGTCTAATCAACTGTGAGACAATGAATGCATATAACCACTGCAAGAGATACCTAGTCTCTTTTATGGGAGAAAGTTACTGATAAGAAGAATGAGGAGGGGGGGGGGGGGGGGGGTTATACAAAGTGGTGGAATTAATAAGTGATACAAATTCGTGCTTGACATCTTACCTTGATCATTACAAGAAGTAAGAACTATAGCACAACAAGAAGAAATTGGTCAACAAATTTACAGAAACGTAATGACCAATCTTTTTTTTTTCATAACCAAATTATGTGACCCAACAATTAATCCCTATCCAAAATTCACAATAGAACCCAAGAAATTTGTTTATAATTCCTACTTTACAGGAGCAGAAAAATGTTATGACACAACCTCCTTTTCCTCGTGGCTGAACAACGTCCTCTCTAAAATCCAATCTTCCATCATTGCTTGAGAACTCACTGCTTGGTCAGTAGGCAAAAGATGCCCAGCTCCTAAAACCACAACATGACTCAAATTCCCCCATTTCTGCACATACCCAGCTAGCTCTCCATTCACTCTCCAAACCTTCCTATTTGCCATAAAAAATTGGTTAAGCCCTTCCCACTTGATTGTCTTAACCCAAGCCTCAGTTGAAAGCACACTATCTCTCAGATCAAAATGGCCTTGATATAATAGTACCTTGCTCTTCTTCACCAAAAATTCTACCATGAACTTCACACTCTTCATGAAATCATCATGCAAAGCAGTTGCCACATCATCGCTGCACAAATCATAAATCTTTGAAGTATTCAATCCCAAAGCCTTCCTCACCTCTTTTTTCCTTAAAAATGCAAAAACCATTTCTGTTTTATAAGGTGCTTTCTTACTAAAATCATGCAAAGTAGCCAACCCTGTCATTCCTTGCAACATTCGCAACACTTTGCTTCTAGAATTTGTTGCTAATCTCCACTTCCTCATTTTGGTCAGTTTAATGGCTTCCCATTGTGCTTTCTCCAACACACTTTTCTGCCTCTCATTGATCAAACCAGAATAGTAAGCATGAGTAGCAACCTGTGTAATAGGGTCTGTCAACCCGTTTCCTATAGCAACTCCACCTAAGTTCACTTGCTGTGACACTGGCAAGTTAGCATTTGCTTTCAAGATATAGTACCCAATTGCTGGAACATACTTCCCAGCATAGCTCTCACCAGCAAAATACAATGGACGAGACTTGAACAACAAGGGGTCTAATTCAATAAACGAAGTAATGGCAGCAAAAAGATGCTTGGCAACAGAAAGTTGGTCTCTTGGGATTTCTTTAGGTGTCATAGCTATACTAAACCCAGCTCCAATTGGATTATCGAGGAAAAGAAGTCCAAATTTTCGATTCCAAGAACCTGTGAAAATAATGGTTAAATGATTAGATTCATATTTTCTTACTTCAAACTTAGAACTAGTACTAATTTATGTATAGCATGTAGTTTGAGTTTGAATCTTGTCTCTAACCTACCTCATGTTTAAAAAGTTAAAAATCCAGGGCAATAGACGATTGTTAAAACAATGGTTAAATGAATAATTCGCAATTTATTAGTAGCTTAAGCATGTTTTTGGGACAGTCAATAATTTGTACCTGGATTCGGTTCAAGTGCAAAGGTTTCAGAGCTGAAAGTCTTATGAGATGTGACACGCCAAGGGCCAAGCTCGAAAAAGTTGCCAACCATGGAGGAGCAGCCAGGGCCGCCCTGGAGCCATATAATAAGTGGAGTTTCGGAGAGTGGTGAGATGGGGTTCTGAGCTTCATAGAAGGCATAAAAAATAGCAGAAGAGGTGGTTGGATTGACTGAGAGGTAGCCTGTTTTGGTGGGGAGAGCTTCAGTGGGAAAGAGAGGAGTTGGAGTTGGTGATAACAAGGTTGGAATGTGATGGAAGAAGGAGATGAGGACAAGTAAGAAGGATATGAGAAGGAGGAGCTTGAAGAATAACTTGCAGCTTCTTGACTTCATTAGAATAATTAAGCAGTGATCTTCCATAATATGTCAACAACTCTCTTGTAGTTTCGTATATAGACATAGATATATAGCATATTAGCATTGATTTGTACGAAACATAGAGAGGCAACATTGTAATTCATTGGATAACTAATCCGCTTATTCCAAAGTTCATATAAACTGAGTTTTATATAAAGAAATAAAATATTATATGATGATTGTAATTGAATTATAATTTATAAGATGCAAGACCTGTTCTTTGTATTGGTATTTGGAAGTTTGGTTTGATAATCAAACTTTCCACGACAGCTTTTGTAGACGTTTCAACTTAATACAATAATACGCATATGATATAGAACCTATGAAAAAAAGATCAAAAGACTACAAATATTTAACAAAGAATGACTGGCATGATCATAAAAGATTCACAATTAAGAAACAGGACTAAGTCTGTTCATACATAAAAATGTGATATTTTATACAGGACTAAGTCTATCAACATAAAAATGTGATATTTTATGTGTCATTCTTGATCTTCATTGGAAGGTGATTAGGACTTCACCTTTACAAAAGAGCTACCTTTTGGTTCTCATGGAAGGATATAAACCAATATTTCAAATTGTGATAGAGTAGTTATTATTTCCATCTCTTCTAGCCTCAATCCATTTGGTTGAAGATAGAGATGCTTAAACGCCTTTCTCTTTTGCCTACTTGTTATTTTGATTTCTTGTTTGCATCAATAATAATTTTTATTCAGAAAAAAAAAAAAAAGAGTTTAAATGGTTTCCTTCAACACATTATTAAATATATCTTTTTTTTATTAAATATATATTATTGCTAAGCCTTTGGCACACTAATCAATTTGTTTAAGAAAGTACCTACCCAAGCTACCGCATATAAAAA